>LR538955.1:535861-571941 GCA_900536315.3 Caenorhabditis becei | reverse complement strand
TGTTGGGCTTTTGGGCTTTTGGGCTTTTGGGCTTTGGGTTTTGGGCTTTGGGCTTTGGGTTTGGGCTTTGGTCTTTAGTCTTTGGGCTCTGGGCTCTCGGGACTTTGGGCTTTGGGCTCTGGGCTTTTGGGCTTTGGGCTCCCGGAGCTCTGAGCTCTGAGCTCTAGGTGTTTGAGCTCTGCTTTTTCAGCTTTCAATCTTCAATTCCCCTATTTCCAGCTGCAAGACCTTCCCACCCTCCACTATCAAACAACGATACGTCCTAGCCGCCCCTGCCTCTCTCCCCTACCTTCTAAACGAACTCGGATGGCTCGAAGGCGTCCTGAAGATCATCCCAGCCATCTGCTACCCGATTCTCACTGTCCTTCTCATTCTGGAGCTCCGCACTATCAAAAAACGTCGGCAGAACATGAAAAAAGCAGAGGGTGATAAGAGTGATAACACTACAAAGCTGATATTGTTCATGACAATCACCTTCATGTTATCTGAAGGTCTCGCTGGGATTCATGCTCTCATAATGTACAATATCGAGAAGTTGTTGAGGAAACATGAAGATCTAGCGTGAGTTTAATCAACTGATAAGCTTATCAGTGTTATCTTCAGGTACTCTCTTATCGCCGCCCAGTACCCTATAATCAACCTAAAAACCATCAACGCAGCTTCCCACGCATTCGTCTGCTACATGATGTCTTCTCAGTACCGAGATGTGGTCAAATCTTTGCTTTGTGATTGTAAAAGGAACAAGAGAAAGGTCAGTGATAAGGAATCTTTATCAGTTAGTTGATGATAAGATTAAGGTGCTCAAAGTGGAAGAGACAAGATCGACGAGCTTCAATAGTGTTGGCAAGTCAAAGTCTTTTTGATAAGATGAACTTCTGATTGATGGGGTTACTGATAAGACTGATAAACCAATTTTCTGATTAGAATCTCCTTTTCCTGCTTCCCAAACTCGTCCCAGACCTTAATGAATTCACAGAAGCCGTCCGCTCTTCCATCTTTATCACCTGAAACACAAATATTGCAAGTGCGCTCCACTGAACACTCACTTTCTGGGTTTTCCTTTTCGAATTCCTACAAAATCTTGAATTCACAACTCCCCGATACTGTGATGACATCAAATAACACACGAAACAATGGGACATCGCATTGAGAGTTTTGATGTTGTAGATGGGGTATTGGGCGGTGAGGATCCAGTAGCTGAAGCTTATCATTATAATATCTCAGCTGTTATCATTGATAGAGAGAAGTGATCAATTGCAAACTTGAAGATCAAAATCTCCTCTACAACTTTGCAGTTTATCACTTTGCGTTATCTCTGATAAGAGTTGAGATAATGGTGATAAAGTGAGGAGATATCTAAAAGTGATCAATTGCAAACTTGAAGATCAAAATCTTCTCTACAAGTTTCCATCTTATCACCTTATCAACCCACCTCAAATTCTCATTCCAAGCCATCAACGCTTTAATATTAAACTGACAAACATCCACCACCCCACACAATCCCTCCGACAACATGAATGCGCATGTCATGAACAAAATCAGTTTTGTAGTGTTATCACCTTCCTTCTTCACATTCTGCCGTCGTTTTTTGATACTGCGGAGTTGGAGAACAAGAAGAACAGTGAAGAATGGGTAGATCAGGGCCGGGGTGAACTTCATAATGGCTTCGATGTAGCCGAAACGGCTTGTGAATAGGCCAACGGATTCGGGAAAGGCGAGGAGGTAGCGGGGACGCATTGTGCTTCTCGGATGGGCTTTGCAGCTGGAAATGAAAGGTGAAGGGCTTCAGGGATTGAGCAATTTCTGAATCCCAAGGATTTCAGAAGATCAGAATTCCAGAATCATAGGCTTCAGAATCCTTGGAGCTCCAGAATCCCTGACGCTCCGGAATCTCTGGAGCTTCGGAATCTTTGAAGAACTAGAATTTCAGGAGTTCTAGAATCCCCAAAACTTCCGATTCTTTAGAGCTCCAGAATCCCTCCAACTCACTATTCATTCAAATTATCCGGCAGCCAAAACACTCGAAACACAAAACACGGCCATGATGCATACCCAAAAAACACCAACACAATCCCCATCACCGTTTTCACAGCAGCCCTTGGTTTTATCATCTTCTGAGCCCACGCACTCATTGGAAACAACACTGATAGCGTTCTTATCAGTGCCATGGCAACAGCAAGCCATGCGGACACCCGGCGAGTTGTCTCTTTGATAAGGACAAGTACAGTATACCCGGGACTGATTTCTGTGTAATCATATCGAAGGCATTCTTCATAAGGGATCGGGAAGAAGTTGTGAAGGAAGTTGTTCTCGACAAGCACAAAATAAACTTCCAGAAGGGTGAAAATAATGTCGATAACGGAAATTCCAGTCATAATGATATAAATCGCACTGGAGCGCATTTCCTTCCTTGTCAGCACGAAAAAATGGAAAAAGTTCACCAAAATCGTGAAAATCTGCATGTAGAGGTTGAGATCAGTGGAGAAATCATAGATTTTCCGGTAGATGTCATGCTCATAGTCATAGTCGTCACGGTTGGCAGTGTAGGGCTCGATGTCGTAGTCGGAGGGGACAGTGCCGTGCATATCAGGTTATCAGTAAGTAAGTAATCTCTTATCAGCAGATATCAGTAAGTTTTTCAAAAACCAAAGACAAATTACAGGGTTTGCTACTGCTTGTCATGTCATGTGGTGGGAGGAGGGAGCCATGTTTTGGTGGTTTTGGAATGGATCTATGTTTTCTACCTAGCTTATCTCGATTCTTATCAGAGATAACGTAAAGTAATCAATTACAAAGTTGTAGAGGAGGTGATAAACTATAACTTTGCAATTGATCAGTTTTCCTTATCACTGATGGTTTTCGAGATAAGACAGTTGAAAATACATGGAACGCTTTTGAGGGTCCCACCACGAATGTCTTACTGTAGCTCAGCATTCTTTGGCAAAGTCGTGGCGAGACCCAAAAGCTTTGTTTTTGAGAACGTCATCTAAAACGAGGCCAAACAGCAATTACTGATAAGGCCCCGACTTTTAGTGCGGGATGATATCACATTTTCCATTTTCTCTGAGATCTACAGTAGTCTCAACTCCCTCACTTACTGATAACCAATCAGTGATTAGTCATGATAAGGATTCCTTATCAAACTAGCAATTGAGAGAAGACGCAAAGATCATTTCTCTTCTCCCATGACTCATTGGGGTAAACAAACCGCAACTTCCTAATAGTTAGCAATGATCCAGTCTTCCTTATCACCCCTTATCACTGACACCTTATAAAAGACCGTGCTGTTGACATAACCTTACTATCTATCACCATGATCATTTCACTGGTAAGTCCCAAACGCTCCCTAGCTGACCAACTCAATTGCTTCTTTGCAGGTGATCCTACTGCTTATCAGTTTCCACCCTATCACCTCTTATCAGCACCATCTATCCCTCCTTTCCGGTCAGAATCTTGTAAATTACATCAACTCCGCACAAGATCTCTATATCGCTGAAGACTCTGATGAGAGTTATCCAGTGATGGAGGCCAAGTTTGCCGAGAGAAAGGATTCTGAAGAGGTCCTCACCGCCACCCGGATCCTTCAAGACCTTCCCGACTCCTTCGATTCCCGGGAGCACTGGCCAAACTGCTCATCCATCCAACTCATCCGAGATCAAGACCACTGCGGTTCCTGCTGGGCTTTCGCCATCGCTGAAGTCATCTCTGATCGGACTTGCATCGAATCCAAGGGAGCAGATCACCCGGTGCTCTCCGCAGAAGACATTCTATCCTGTTGTGGAGAGCAGTGTGGGCATGGATGTCACGGAGGATGGCCGATTGAGGCGTTGAAGTGGTGGAATTCGAATGGAGTGGTTTCAGGCGGTGATTATAAGGGGGATGGGTGCAGGCCCTATTCCATTGGGCCATGCACCCAAGAGCCTTGTGACATTGCGCCAACCCCTGCGTGCGAGAGACAGTGTCAGAAGGGATATGATAAGAGCTATCAGGATGATAAGAGGCATGGTAAGTGAAGGGCTTTTATCACTTTCATCTTGGAGGCTTATCAGTTTCTTTTTCCAGGAGCCACTGTCTATCAAGTTGATGATAACCACTTGGCCATTATGTCTGACATCTTCACCAATGGCCCTGTTGAAGCATCCTTCCAAGTCTACGAAGACCTCTACAAATATCGCCATGGAATCTACCATCATATCGCTGGAAAACATCTTGGAGCCCATGCAGTTAAGATCATTGGATGGGGAAGAGATAAGGACACTGATTACTGGCTGATTGCAAACTCTTGGGGTGTTCATTTTGGAGAAGCGGGATTCATGAGGATTAGGAGAGGCACTAATGAGTGTGGCATTGAGGGAAATGTGGTGGCTGGAAGGCCTGGATTAGGGAATGTTGAAGGATCTGGAGAAGAAGAAGAAGAAGTGGATTTAGGGAGTGTTGAGCTTCAGTTTTTGTGATTTTTGATTTGATTTGTTAATAAATTTGGTTCAAGCTTTATTCTTCTGTGTGTTATTGGTGGTCCTGAAGCCTGGAAGCCTAGATTCCTGGAGCCTAGATTCCTGGAGCCGAAAGCCTGGAAGCCTGAAAGCCTGGAAGCCTAGAGCCTGGAAGCCTGGAAGCCTAGAGCCTAGAGCCTGGAAGCCTGGAAGCCTGGAAGCCTGGAAGCCTGGAAGCCTGGAAGCCTGGAAGCCTGGAAGCCTGGAAGCCTGGAAGCCTGGAAGCCCGAAGCCTAAGATGTGAGCTTGAAGCCATGCCTGGAATCCTCGAGAAGCCTGAAACCTCAAGCTTGAAGCCTGGAGTGTATGTAGCTTGCTCACCCTTAGTTCAGAAAACTGATAATAGACATGTTTGTTGGGAATTGACGGCGTTTTTAATGATCGAGGTGATAGTGATAAGAAAGGAAGACTCTTTGTCAGTTCATTTCCTTCCTAACCTCATTTCGAAATGCTTTTCTTCTTGGTAAGCAACTCAATCTTCTTACTTTTTTTTCAAGCCTTTCTTTTAGAACTTTCTCCTGACCGTTACCGTTGTTTCCTCGACAAACAAAGGGATCTGTGAAGCCGATCTTGCCGACCATTTGAATCGTGTTCAAACCTCCTTCATTGCCAAGTCCAATGCTGCGAACCACAAATTCAAAGTCATGGATCCGATATTTTCTAATTCAAAAAAGGATGTCAATGTTCCCGTGAGAAGCTCTGTCCTCGCATCCCTCCCGTCTTCCTTCGATTCCCGAGTCAAATGGCCGAACTGTGCATCCATCCAACTCATCAGAGACCAATCCAACTGTGGTGCCTGCTGGGCTTTTGCTTCAGCTGAAGTCATCTCTGATCGAACTTGTATCGAGTCAAATGGAGCTCAACAACCGATCATCTCCACGGAAGACATTTTGACGTGTTGTGGAGAGATGTGTGGATGGGGATGCCGTGGAGGATACATCCCCAAAGCGTTCGACATGTGGGTTACTAAAGGAGTGGTGACTGGGGGTGATTTCGGAGGCGCTGGTTGCAAGCCATACTCATTTGCACCATGTTCTAATTGTGCTTCATCTGAAACAACGCCACTTTGCTCCGAAACCTGTCAATCAAGCTACGCGACCGAATACCCAAAGGATAAGCTCATCGGAGATTCCTTCTACTACATCAGCTCTGAAGTTGCTGCAATCCAATCGGAAATCCTCACCAATGGCCCAATCGCCGCTTCTTTTGATGTCTACGAAGACTTCTACTGTTACACGTCTGGAATCTACAAACACACTTCTGGAGGCTACTTGGGAGGACATGCCGTCAAGATCATCGGATGGGGAAGTGAAGATGGAAAAGACTATTGGCTGATTACCAACAGTTGGGGAGAGGATTTCGGAGAGAATGGCTTTTTCCGAATGATAAGAGGCACAAATGACTGTAAAATTGAAGAGAATCTGGTTGCGGGATTGGCGAAGAAGGGATTTGCTGGAGCTAATGGACTGACTCTTTGTATTATTGTTGTGTTAGGTTATTTTTTGTGAAAAACGAGAAATGAAATCATTCATTCTTATACTCGTACACATTCATTTTCTTGTCTTGTCATTATGACCTCCTTATCAGTCCTGACCACACCTTCTTCAGTCCAAATAACACATCAGCACCGCCAAAACACACACGAGAAAGCTGACACTTCCCGCCGAACCGTCGTCATTGTCGTCGTCGTTTTTGAACTGAAACGGACTGATAAGAGGAAAACTGATAAGAGCACGAACCTCGCCCATCTTTGGCTCTCCAGCCACCACGTTTCCCTCGATTCCACACTCATTAGTGCCTCGTCGCATTCTGAAGAAGCCAGATTCCCCGAACGAAGAGCCCCAGGAATTGGCGATGAGCCAATAGTCCACATTGTTCTCGGTTCCCCAGCCAATAATCTTCACTGCATGTCCTCCAACAAGTTTTCCAGCCGTGTAGTGATAAATTCCAGATTTGTATTGATAAAAGTCCTCGTAGACTTTATAGGAGGCAGTGACCGGGCCATTGTGGTAGATTTCGGTTTGGATGGCGGCGACGGAGTTGTCAAGGCGGTAAGCGGAGGTTCCTGGAAGAAGGGAGAATTTGGTTGAGGCTAGATGAAGTCTGTTTAGGTCAATCTAGGCAAATCTAGGTCAATCTAGGCCAATTTAGGTCAATCTGGGCCGATCTGGATCAATCTTGGCCAATCTAGGCCAATCTAGGTCAATCTAGGCCAATCTAGGTTAATCTAGGTCAGTCTAGACCAATCTAGGCCAATATAGGCCAATCTAGGCCGATCTAGGCCAGTCCACAGGCCCAATGTTCAAGCCTAAACCTGGCCTGGAAGCCCGATTTGACCGACTCACCAAAATGCTTATCCTTCGCATACGTCGTCCCAAATCCACTCTGACAGCTCGCCGAGCAAGTTGGAGTCGTCGATTCCGCACATGGGCTCTTGGTACATGGAGCAAATGAGTATGGCTTGCAACCAGCCCCCTTATAGTCTCCTCCTGTCACCACTCCCTTCGAATTCCACCACTTCAACGCCTCAATCGTATATCCTCCCTTACACCCATTGCCGCATTGGGTTCCACAACAGGATAAAGTATCTTGAACTGAGATGATGGGTTGTTGAGTTCCATTGGATTGAATGCAGATTCGATCAGAGATGATCTCGGCGGTTCCGAAGGCCCAGCATGATCCGCATGTCGCTTGGTTTCTGATGAGTTTCATGGACTTGCAGTTGGGCCAGTTCTCCCGGGAATCAAAAGAATCGGGGAGGGGCTCAGGGACAATCTCCCCTCTCACCAGCTCATCCCCATCTCCATTCGGCTCCGCGTACTCCACATCCATCACCTTGAACCGCATTTCGTCATCCGTCATTTCGACATGCTCCGCCACAAACAGATTCTGCACCTGGTTCACATGAACCTCCAGGGCTTTTCCTGACAGTTTTGGGAGCTCTTGGAGCACAAATGCATTCCCCGAAGCAAGGAATCCTAGAAGTACCTGAAAGGAAAAACCATCAATCAATACGTTTCTCTGACTCACCAAACTAAAAATCATTGTGTTTAGACAAGCGAGGGAGAATGCAAAAAGTCATGATTTTCGCGTTTTATCAAACACTTTTATATGGCGGTTTCTCGTGGCTCTTATCAGTAAAAGGAGGGTAGAACAGCGTCGGAGAGGGTTAGTCATGGTGTATAGTGATGAGGTCAGAGGAGGGGTTCCGGATGTTTTGAGAGAATTCAGTCTTCCAGGCTTCCAGGCTTCAGGTTTTGGGCTTCAGAATTCAAGCTTCAGGCTTAAGGTTTGTAGCCCCGGGCTCCCAGGCTTCTCGAGGATTCTGGGCCTGCCTCCAAGGTTCCAGGCTTCCAGACTTCCAGACTTCCAGGCTCCCAGGCTTTTCAGGGCTTTCGGGCCCGGCACCAGGCTTTTCGAGGATTCTGGGCCTGGCTCCAATCTTCCTAGCTTTCAGACTCTCAAACCTTAAGGTTCCCAGGCTCCTTGACGTTTCCAGAAGCTTCTAGAAGCCTTCGACGTCACAGATTACAGAGCATCACAAACTTTTTATCAGCTATTCACGCGAACACCAATTCCAATGACGAACTCTCTCTAACAACAGATTTCACGCCTAACGAACACGCGTTCCACTGGAAATGGTCGTCTTCCCAGAACTACGTTCCCTGACAACGCCTTATCACCTAATCACCATCTTCCCTTCTGCTCTGATCAATCCTCGCCAACGTGCCAATTAGTGCGCCCGTCATGAATTCCCCGCAGACTTGTGCGTTTTATCATCGCTCCTTCCCCTCCTTCTTCTTCTCTTTCTCACGCCTTCAATCTCGTCAATAACATACACCTCTTCTCATTCCCACACTTCCACACTTCCACAAACATGTGCTCGGAAGTGTGGCTCAACGTGATCTTCTACTCTTCCATTGTCGGATTCGTACTTTCCACTGTTCTCAACGTTGTTTTGATCTGGTTTCTAAGCAAAACATCGAGAAAACGCTTTGGGAACTACAAGTATTTGATGATGGCGTTTGCAGTGGTTGGGGTGTTCTACTCGCTGTGCAACTTTCTCAGCAGGCCGGTGAGTTCTGGGAAAATGCGAATAAACGGGGAGGAGAAGCTATGTAGGAGTTAATGAGTTAGGGGGAATGCAACTTGAGATTTAGAATAAGCTATTGGGTTGGGGAAAGATTGAGGATTCAAGGCTTCCAGGCTTCTGGGTTTCCGGGCTTTCGGGCTTCCGGGCTTCAAGCTTAAGGCTCCAAGACTTCAAGGCTCAGGAATCCAAGCTTCCAGACTTTTGGGCTTCTCGAGGAGTTCAAGCTTCTGGGCTCCTTCAGGCTTAAGCTTCACAATGGAGGTGCGTGAGGTTAGCAAGTTGTATTTGGCTGAAACTTGGCAGAAAGGTAGAGATGGGCCTGAATTGTGAAGATCCAAAAGCGTTCCCGCCGGAGGTTCTCCTGGGGCCTGTTACGTGCAAAAAACCGCACCCGGAAGCCAGTTTTTAGGCTTGAATTCTCCATAGATTGCATTTTACGTGAAAAATTACTCATTTCTATGGGACTTCAAGCTTAAAAACGGGATTTCGGGTGCGGTTTTTTGCAAGTAGCAGGCCTCAGGAGAACCTCCGGCGGAAACGCTGTTGGATGTTCACAATTCAGGTCCATCCCTACCCTTCTGCCAAGTTTCAGTCAAATGTTACTTGCTAACCTCACGCAGCTCCCTAGTTGGGCTTTTGATCTCTGAAAGCTTCTGGGCTTCTGGCCTCATACTCTATTCTTCCAGTCCAATCAGTCCCCTCTCTAATCCCTCTCCTTTCCCCAGAACGTCCTAATCACCGACTCCTCTTTCTACGTCTTCACCGCTCTCAAACTCGGCTTCAACAAGTCCACAGGAACCATTGCAGTCAGTAAGTGACGTCAACACCCTCTAATTCCTATCCTATCCCCTAGCCATCTACTGCTCCTGCTACGCCACCATGCTCTCCCTGCTTATCATCCAATTCTACTACCGCTACACTTCCGTCACTTCCCCGTTAAGATTGGTCATTTTCGGAAAGCAAAACTTCCACAAATGGGGCTCAATTGTCCTTGTCTACTCGTTCGTTTGGGCTGCTACATGTTACTTTCTATGTGGACCGAATGAGTTGAAGAGTCAAGAGATAGAGGAGGTGATTCTAAAGACATACTGCTTGGCTCCCGGGGAATATGCTTATGTCGGCTCCCAGTACTTCTACTTGAATCAAACCACTGATAGTATCACTTGGCACTTGCCCTCTGTCATCGGAATGTCTACATTCTCCCTTCTGATGCTCTTCACCTTCCTCATGGTCTTGTTCTTCGGAATCCGTACCTACCAAACACTCACTGAATCCGGCTTGACCTGCTTTGCCTCCAAGGATCTCCAGAAGCAATTCTTCCGAACGTTGGTGTGCCAAACCCTCATCCCATTCTTCTTCATGTACCTCCCAGTCACCTGCCTATTCCTATTCCCTATCACTGGACTGAAACTCCATGGAATGGAAAACTGGATTCCAGTTCTTGTGGCGATCTACCCGTGTCTTGAACCAATGGTGGCGTTGTACTGTATTCAAGACTTTCGGAACAAGATCTACAGTAAGTCAGGGGATTTAGAACTTGAAAGATGAAGGAAATTTCAGAATTCCTAACCTGCAACAAACCAAGCAATAAAATCTGGTCGATGCAGATTCCGATGAGTGTCTCGGATAATTGAAGGTTTCTTCTTTATGTACACATTTATTATGTATTTATAATATTTACAATAATAAAACCGCAATATCTCAAAAACTATAAGAGATATCAAAAATTCATCAACTGCAAACTTATAGCTTATCACCTTCTCTACAACTCATTAGTTGATCACTTTCCCGTATCTCTCAATTGAAGCGAGATATCGATTGATTGATAAGCTTGGCTTTATCAGTGGATATCTCGAGAATATTGAGAGATAGCAAAAAGTGATCAACTAATGACTTCTAGCTTATCATTTTCTCTATAACTTATCAGTTGATCACTTTCCTCTATCTCTGAATTGAAGTGAGATATTGATTGATTTATGAGCCATCAGTGGATATCTCAATAATTATGAGAGATACAAAAAAGTGACCAACTGCAAAATTGTAGCTTATCACCTCCTCTACAACTTATCAGTTGATCACGTTCCCTTATCTCTCATATTTCTTGAGTTATCACCCTTATCAGCGAACCACTGGCACAAAACGCAAGTCAAACACTGGTGGCCGCTTCAGAAGCCCAAATGGAGTCGTTGTCTTGATCTGAGGCTTCTCCCCGACTGGTTCAAAGTCATAGTCTAGGAGCATATTGCCAATGACCTAAATGATCTGTTATCACTGATAAGCAGTTATCAGTCCTCACCAGATAAAGCTCCGCTCTCGCCAATGACTCCCCTAGACATACTCGCTTCCCGATTCCAAATGGAATCAGCTTCTTTTCCAATCCATCAGCCTCCAAGAACCTTTCCGGTCGGAATTCCGTGTGATTCTTGAACAATGTCTCATCCACATGGATCATCCCAATATGCGCTGTCACTGCTGTCCCTGCCCGAATCGGCTGACCATCAACTACAGTATCCTGCTCCAGAATCCGAAACAAGTTCACATTGAGAATAGAGGCGATTCTCTGGACCTCATTGATAACCGCATTCAGATAGATCGTATCTTTCTTATCAGTAAGGCTCACTGATCTATGCCCTCCAGTGATATGAACCAACTCCTCACGGGCTCTCTGAACAACTTCCGGATGGTTGAGAAGACAGGCGCATGCCCAGGTAAGAGTCGTCGAGGTGGTTTCCTGACCTGCCAGCCAAAGATCATAGAGATCCACTCCAAGATTCTCAATGGTGAAGGTGGAGTCGAGACCTTCTCTCTCATCCTTCTCCATTTTCATGAGGTAAGCATCTAAGAAGTCGTCAGGCTCGTCATGCAGCACATGATCTCCACTTTTGATTTGTTGGATTCTGGGAAAATGTCTCTTGTGATAAGAGATAATAGTCTTATCACCTCTTCTGAATATTCTCCTTTGACAACTCATGAATCCAATCCAACGGCCCAAATATCGCATCTTGTCGCCACTTCATAAACCTAGTCTGCAGGAACTCTACCGGACAGAAGATGTCCAGGAATCCAGTATTTGCGAAGGCGGCCGCTAGGTTCATTTTGAGTTTTTCGAATACCTCGTCGTCCTGAAATAGAAAAGCAAACAATACGAGTCAAAACAAGTGGATTACCTGTTCAAAGCGCTCGTTGATAAGAATTTTGTTGATGATACTGCCGGTCAGAAGGTCGAAAAACGGAGAGGCGCCCGTTTCGAAACTCTTTCGGTTGTTGTTGGCAGAGTCGGAAAATCTGAAGAATGAGAGTGTAGTTTGATGGGGGAATAGGGGCTGGAGGCCTAGAAGCTTGCAGTTTGAGGCCTGTGGGCCCGGTAGCCTAAAAGCCCTGAATACTCAGGAAGCCTGGAAGATGTGACCTTGGAGCTAGGCCTGGACTAGAAGCCTGGGAGCCTGGAGCCTGGAAGCCTGGAAGCCTGTGCCCAGAATCACCGAGAAGCCTGGAAGCCTCAAGCCTCGAGCTCCAAACCGCAACCCTCAAACCCCAAGTTTCAAACTTCACGTTTCAAGCCTCAAGCCTCAAACACCCCCCCCCCAACCCTGGGCTTCCCTGACTAGCCATCAGTGATAAGAAACTGATAATAGACCTACCTATAATGATACTCCTCCATGATCCTTGCCTCAATGATATTCCTCCCAAACCCAAAGTTCCTCAACGTCGTCAACGCGAACCTCCGATGCTCCTGCCACAAATCCCCATTCGACGACACCAATCCTCTATCGAACCGCACATAGTTCATAAGCCCCGGTGCGTACCGTACTCCGAACACATTTGCTCTTTTGATATGTGTCTCGTACGCCACGTCATAGTCGGATATAAATACGGTAGGCAATGGGCCGATCCAGAGAGTGTAAACTTTCCCGAAGACCTTCTCGATCTCGGCGTATCCCTCGACGAGTCCGTTGTGTTTCCAGCAAAGGTAAATGAGTTGGTGGAGGTTTCCGATAAGAGGGAGAGGAAGGGGGCCTAGGTGATAAGGTGATAAGGTGATAAAGAGTCCCAACTTGACAATACCTTTAGGGAGTTGCTTCCTAGCCCTCCACTGATGAATCACCGCAATCGTGAAAATAGTCAGGAATAGCAATATTAGGAACATTTTGTTATTTCTTTATTTCTCGTTACCTTCCAAAGTGCCCTTTTTATACACTGCCCGCGGGCGGAGAGAACGGACACTATCAGTGTAGGGGTAGACAATAACATTTCGTTTTGATTGATTACAATCACAATCAGCGAAAGATCAAAAATGGACCGCTAATCGGTTCCTTGTTGGTTCAAGATCAGTGACGTGGTGATTTGATATCAGTCTTGTCTTATCACATTTGAAACACCAGGTATCAAATTTCAAAGTCAAAGATCTTTGTTTTCAAGGAAATTGAGTCGGGGAGATCGAAGGCCAGGCCTGATTAAGCCTGAGAGCCTAGAAGCCTGAAAGTTGCAACCTTGGAGCCAGGCCCGGAATCCTCGAGAAGCCTGGAAGCCTGAAAGCCTGAAAGCCTGGAAGCCTGGAAGCCTGAAAGCCTGGAAGCCTAAGCCCGTCAGGCCTCATTCATCAAGCTTCAATCCTCAAGCTTCAAGCTTCTAGCCGAAGGAGGCCGGCCCAAACCCCAGGCCCAAAGCCCAGGCCCAACCCCTAGGCCTACATCTCAGGCCCAAAACCCAAACCCTAGGCCCAAACCCCGGGCCTAAAGCCCAGGCCAAAGCCCGAAACCCAGACTGGCCACCTGCTTCTCAAAGATCCATTTCGTCAGAAAAGGAACTCATTGGACTTGCTCCAAAAAGAACTAATTAATTTTCCTCTTTTTTCTCACAACATGCCTGTTTTTCTCCGATTTTTACCCAAAACAACACAAAATCAAATTTTATCTTGACGAAGCCCATGAACACCTCCAACATCTACAAATACGCCTATGTCCCAATTCAAGGCCTCCCTGAATACATTGACTTTGAGTTTTCCATCAACTGGGTTGCTATCTACGCCCTTATCACCTTTATCTATAGTATCCCATGTACATTGGGCCTTATCAAGCTTATCATTTTCCACCTGAAACACAAGAAACTAGGTGGTATCTTCAATGCTTTTGTTCAAATGCAACTACTGATAACTTTACTGGGCCTCGCTGATTTCCTAGCTGTCCGAATCCCAAGTTCCGGCGTTTTTACGCAATTCTGCGCTGATAAGGATCCCCAATGGTATCTGAAATTCTTCACGTTTTTCTACTATGCCACCTCGTGTTCCAGCCAAGTGCTTACAGTGATGTTTTGCGTGATGAGAGTTGTCTATCTGTACTTCCCAGCGTATGTTCAGGAGGTAATCACTGATAAGTGATAAGGGAAACGATAACAGATATCTTATCAGAAGTTCGAATCATCCTTCAACGTCTGCTCCCTTATCACTATCCTTATCAGCATCCTTATCTCTATCCCTCATCTTCTAACAACTGGGCTTTGTCTTCAACTCTACAGACCTTTCCCCTTTGGAGCACTGGTTATTCTGTCAATGTTTCATTATGGGAACCTGGTAGATCTTCTTATCAGTCTTATCACTCACTGATAACATTCCCTTATCAGATCTCCTTCAACTTCACCTACTTCCTATTCACCTCCATTGTCATGCTAGCCATCCTGATCTCCAGCTACTTGATGTTCAGAAAGCTAGGAGAACGCCGGAAGCTCAGCGTCATTGCGAAAGCCTCCTACAACATGAAAGCCGAGAAAACGTTATCAGTGACTATTCTGATACTGATACCACTAGTTTTCAATCAAGTGATAACGGTGAGTGATAAGAGAGCTACAGTAACCAAGGGATCTTCCAGATCGGTGAAATCCTCAACCACCCGCTGCTCTCCTACCTTGTCCTGATCCGTCCTGTCATTGAAGACTGGCGCATCCACATTGTCACCTTGTACTTTTTCTACACTCATCCAGCACTCAAAAAAACCAAAACCTCTGCTGTCTCCACTATAACTGGGAACTTGTGAATGATTGAATTTCCCTTTTTTTGCAGCTAGACCCAAAAACACCCAATTTCCCACCAAAAAACCTTTTTCCCATTGTTTTCGCTTAAAAGTCCATTTTGGGAACATGAAATTGCACATGTTCACGCTTGAAAAAACAAGATTTTGATAACAAGTTGATAAGCTGATAAGAAAATGAATTACCTCACTAATCAGAGTATGAGAATGGAGCTCTCGGAGCCAGCCATTCAGCCTTACCTCCCAATCCAAGGCGTCTCCCCCTACACCTCTTATCACTACTCTATCAATCCCTTATCAATATTCCTCCTTATCACTATCACCTACAGTATCCCCAGCATTATCATCCTCTTTCGATTGATAATCTTCCACCTCCAATCCAAAAAGTTAGGTGTCATATTCAACGCATTCGTCCAAATGCAGCTACTGGTAACGCTTCACGGCTTATCAGACTTTCTAGCTATCCGAATACCAAGTACAGGGTTGATAACAAGATATTGTGCTGATAAGGACCCTCAACTGATATTGAGACTGATAAGTCTTTCCTTCTACGGAACCTCGCATTCCTGTCAGCTGCTCACAGCGATGTTTTGCATTATGAGAGTTGTCATACTGTACTGCCAAGTGTTCGTCAGAGAGGTAAAGCTGATAACTGATAAGTGATAAGGAAGTTGATTTCAGAAATGCGAATCTTGGTTCAACACCTGCTCCCTTATCACTATCCTTATCAGCTTTCTGTTCGCCCTTCCTCAATTCCTATCAGAAGCCGTCTGCCTCCAGCTAGACCATCCTTTCCCATTTGGCTCCCTAGTCATCTTATCAATGTTTCATTATGGGAACCTGGTAGATCTTCTTATCAGTCTTATCACTCACTGATAACATTCCCTTATCAGATCTCATTCAACTTCACCTACTTCCTATTCACCTCCATTATCATGCTAGCAATCCTGATCTCCAGCTACCTGATGTTCAGAAAGCTTGGAGAACGCCGGAAGCTCAGCGTCATTGCGAAATCCTCCTACAACATGAAAGCCGAGAAAACGTTATCAGTGACTATCATTTTGATACTGATACCACTAGTGTTCAATCAAGTGATGGCGGTGAGTGATAAGAAAGAGCTACCGTAACACAGGGAATCTTCCAGATCGGTGAAATCCTCAACCACCCGCTGCTCTCCTACCTTGTCCTGATCCGACCTGTCATTGAAGACTGGCGAATCCATATCGTCACTTTGTACTTTTTCTACACTCATCCAGCACTCAAACAACCCAAAATCGCGGTGATAAAGTCTACAATGTGAACATTTGTCCGCTGGAACTGACATTTTCAAGTAAAACTCAAGATACAGTAAAGATAGCAAAAAGTGATCAACTAAAAAGTTGTTCATTATCAAATTATCTATAACTTATCAGTTGAGCGTTCTGTTCTATCTAGTCTCTATCTCAAGTTATAGCGCCTGCAAAGTCATATGATCAGATCCAGGTGAAAAAAGTGTGTCTTGGAGTCTTGGAGTCAAATTTCACGAATTTGGTCTATTTTAAAACAAAAAGTGACTTAAGACACCTGCCAACACATCGGTTTTAATAAGAATTCAGCTCCTGGAGCTCCAATCTTGACTCACAAAGCTCATTTTCTGATTTTCGTTTGGTCTGTTATTTCAGTTCCCCCCGCGACTTTTTTCAATTACCTCCCACTCTGTTTTCGTCAATTCCTGCAGACCACACTTCCCGTTTTCCAGTCACAAAGAATTCAGAATCTGAAATGGACCCACCGCCCTTATCAAACGATTCAATTCATGGCCTTCCCGAATACACTGATTATCAGTACAGACTGAACTTTGCGATTTGTTTCACAATTGTTCCGTTGTTTTATATCTTCCCAACAGTTTTTATCATGATAAGGGTGTATTGGGCGTATCGAGGAACAGCGAATTCTTTGGCGAAGTTGACACTGGATGGAAGCTTATTTACATTGCTGATCAGTTATTTTTCAACGGTGAGTGGTCTGGGAGCTTGGACTAGAAGCCTAGAAGCCCGGAAGCCTTGCAGCCTAAAAGATTGAAAGCCTCAAAGCCTAGAAGCCTAGAAGCTTTAAAGCTTTGAAGCCTTGAAGCCTTGAAGCCTAGTAGCCTAAAAATCTAGAAGCCTAGAAGCCCAGAAGCCTGGAAGCCTTAAGGCCTTGAAGCTTTGATGCTTGAGACTTGAAGCCTAGAAATCTAGACGCCTAAAGCCTTGAACCCAAGCCTCAAACCTATATACCTAAAGCCTCAAACCCCTCTTCCCTTCTTCCAGAACATCCTCTTCTTCCTCGCCGACTACATCCGCTTCAACCTCCCCTCCTCCGGCCTCCTCACCTCCTGGTGTGCTCATCTCCAACCCAACCATTCCTTCAAGCTTATCCTTATCATCACCGATTACCTCAACTACTGTGTGATAATCCTGCCACTAATGGTCACTGTGATTAGAGTCACAATCCTCATTTTCCCCAATAATCATCAGCAGGTGGGTTTGCCCGGGATTCAGAGATCAGATTGGTTATTTCAGATTCGCAAGAATCTCATGAACTTGTTCATTCTTCCATTCCTATTCCTGGTACCATTCATCTGCGTCATCTTCCTGTTCCCAGCACTGGGTTACTGTAAGCAGTTGGGACCGCCGTTTCCATTTGGATCGGTTTATCTGTACTATAGTGGATCGTTGTTCAAGGTGAGTAAGACTAGACAATTAGAGAAGGGGAGAGCATAAATTAGGGAAAAGTCAGATCGAAAAGTGAAAGTTGTGGTTTGGTTAGAGCTTCTAGGGAGGGAGTTGAGGCTCGAAGCGTCTAGGCTTTTCAGGCTTTCAGGCTTCCAGGCTTTCAGGCTTCCAGGCTTCCAGGCTTTCAGGCTTCCAGGCTTCCAGGCTTCCAGGCTTTCAGGCGTTTAGGCTCAAGGTTTCAGGCTTATAGGCTTATAGGCTTCTAGGCTTCTAGGCTTCTAGGCTTCTAGGCTTCTAGGCTTCTAGGCTTCTAGGCTTCTAGGCTCCCAAGCTTCCGTCTTCCAGCCCTCAACCTCCCTATTTTCCAGCTCCGCAGTGCCTACTTCCTGCTCTTCCTCTCCATCTCCATCTGCTCCGCTTCCGCCCTCCTCTCCACCATAATGACCTGCAAACTCCGCACAGGAACCTACCAAAACGCCTCCTCCTACACCAGAAAGTTATCAAAACGAGCCGAGCGATCCTTATCAGTGACTATGATATCAGCCATCGTGCCTCTCACCACCAACACCATCGTCTCTGTGACATCTATTTGGCTCCCTGGTGTCAGCTTCAACTTCTATTTCCTTCGATCACTGGGCAATGACTTTGAGACGGTTATGATGCCCTGGGTACTGTATCTGACCCATCCAGTGTTCCGGGAAAAAAGAAAAAGATCAAACGATAAGGTTCGCAAGATGTGGATCACTTCTGTCAGTTCAGGAGGCTGACTTCTGATTTATGCCATGTTACATTGTGAGATGAATCTGTGAAGTTTCATAAATAATCTATTACGTATTATCACAACTCTCCGAGAAAAAACAGGTGATTTCAAATGCCAACTCAATCAAAAACCACGTTTTGTACTCAAGAAGAATTCATTGATCTCGGTCAAACCTATTGAATTCCTGTTGGCTTGAAGCTTGAGTGCTGAAACCTAAGCCTGAGTCTTGAGGTCTGTAAGCCTCAAAGCCTCAAGCCAAAAGCCCAAACCCCTCCAATGAACTCCTCCCTCTGCGTCCCCAACAACATCTCCTATTACGACTCCCCCACCTTCCTCAAACTCACCCTCCACATCATTTGCGCCGTCTCCACTCCCATCTACCTCATCGCCTTCTACTGTATTCTCTACAAAACGCCATCTCAAATGAAAGCCGTAAAGCCCTACCTATTAACCCTTCACATTTGGGTCGTCCTACTCGACTATTCAGTATGCTTGTTTGCCGTGCCTTACATTGTTCTGATTGCCTATGGATGGATTCCCTATGGATTATGGCAGGATCTGGGGGTACCTCCGATACTGCAAGCTATCAATGTGCTAGGGGTTTTTGCATGTGAGTTTTGAATTCTGAATCCTATCCCAGAATCCTGAGAATATCTTCCAGATATGATAATCTCCATAATCTCCATCTACGAGAACCGTTTCTTCATCCTCTGTCATTTCCGCTTCAAATCAACATGGGCCAAACTTCGCCGACCATGGCTCATCTTTCATCATCTACTGATAGTTCTCCTCTTTGTTCCAGTCATTCTCATACTTCCAGATCAGGAAAAAGCAAGGAAATTTGTTTATCAGGTTGGTGATAAGCTGATAAGATACCTAGGCTGTGTTTCAGCTCTTTTCCTGCCTCACCTTCAACCAAGACTTATTCATTTTCACCTTCGACTACACCTATCACATCAGTGCTTGCTGGTTTGCTGTACTCCTCTTCGCCGGGGAATTCGCATGTTTCGTTCTCGGCCTACTGTACAATGGATTCATACAATCCCAACTAAAGAACATCTCCCACAAAACCTATCAAATGCACAAACAATTCATAATCGCTCTGCTGATCCAGACAACAATCCCATTTTTCATGCTGCTCCTTCCACTAGCCTTTGCCGGATTCACGATGCTCTTCAACTACTTCCATCAAGCTCCGATTCATGGATGTGTGATCTTTGCAATGACTCATGGATTTGTGACAACAAGTGTTATGCTGATTGTTCATAAGCCTTATCGATTAGCTGTTTCGGAAATGATAAGAGGGAAGAGGAAGAAACAGACTTTGATTGTTTCGATTTCCAAATAAAATTTTTTTTTGATCGGCTTAGGCTTACATCAAGCCCAAACAGGCTCAGAACAAGTTCAAATAGACCTTGACCACAGCCTGAACAGGCCTGGAGCTGGCCTAGGGCAGGCCTAGATAGCCTAGACCGGAAGTTCTTCGAGTCTGTGTAGATTTAATGTGTGTTTTAACCCAACTGATAAGGCACTCACATATATAAATATTCAAAAAGCGGAGTAGAAAATGATGACTTGATAAGATGCCTATCAGTCTGTCTCTTTCCCTGTCGATTCTATTGATTTGTGTACATTTTTTGGTGAGTTGACTATTTTTCAATTGAAATTCCCTCTGTTTAGATCCCTGTCCATTGCTTATCACTTTATCACTTTATCAAGCCAATCACTCAGAATGGGGGCTCAGGAGTCTCTTCCGGAACTATGTGGCAAACCTTGGACCACTTGTCCGGCACGGACACTCGGACATTTCAACAGAGATATTTTTACAATGAGAAATTCGCACTTTCCAATCGAACAGTGGCTTATCTTTTTATCAGTGATAACACAAATCGAGAAGGATTGCTGGCAGATGAGACATCTCCTCTTTTGAAAACTGCTCAAGAGTTTGGAGCATCAGTTTTCATGCTGGAGCACAGATACTACGGAGCATCGAAACCGTTTGGGTGAGTCGCTGGGATTCTGGAAATTCTTGGATTCAGAAAAGTCAGGGATTCTGAAGATTCAGAAGATTCTGGGATTCTGGAGATTCTGAAGATTCAGAAGATTCTGGGAATCTGGAGATTCTGGGATTCAGAAGATTCTGGATTCTGAATATTTTGATGATTCTGAAGATTCTGATGAATCTGGGTTTTAGAAGATTCTGAGACTCTGGAGATTCTGATGATTCTGTGATTCCACTACCACTATTCCAGGCCTTTCGACAACACCGCCGGCAAGAATCTCGGCTGTCTCAACGCCTACCAAGCCATCCTAGACATCCCCATCTTCATTGAATTCGCCAACAAACAGTTCAATTTGGCCCCCAATGTCAGATGGGTGCTCTGGGGCTCTGGATACGGAGGCTTCCTGGCTGCCCAGGCGAGAAGAATGTTTCCGCAGAAGGTGGAGGGAGTAGTGGCCAGTTCGGCGCCAATGACGTTGCAGTATGACTTTTGGGGTGAGTTTTTGGGGATTCAGGGGGACTCTGGAGTTACATAAGATTCAGAATTCAACGACCATGTCCAGTTGGCCTTCTTCGATCTTGGCGGCACGCAATGCTATCAAAAAATCCAGCTCGGATTTCAAAAAATCTCAGCCGCAATGCTATTTCCCACTGGTCGAGACCAAATCTCCACTATCTTCCACCTGAATCCCACCCTAAACCAAACGAATCTGGGATACAATGATATTGAAATGTTCTACTCTGCAATCATAGCACCCTTCCAACAAGTCGCCATGTATAACAATTACGTAGGTTTCCATGGAAAGTTCAAACTAAAAAAAGTCAATTTCAGTTCGGAATATCAATTCCTGGCATGTGTAAAGTGATAACAAATCAAACATTGACTCCGATTGAGAGCATTTACGCCGCTTATGAGTACTTGAGTCTGACAGTGACCGGAGAGGTGTTGCCGATGATGACGTCTTATCAGACAGTGGTTGAGTCACTGGGTGACACGAATGTTAGTAGTGTAAATGGTGGGTTGTGGGCTTGGGGACCTCTGGCTTGAAGTTTGAGGTTTGAGGCTTGACGCTTGAGGCTTGCGGCTTGAGGCTTGAGGCTTCCAGGCTTCCAGGCTTCTAGGCTTCCAGGCTTTCAGGCTTCTCGGGGATTCCGGGCTTGGCTTTGAGCTTCTGGGCTTCTAGGTTTAGACTTCTAGCCTACAGACTTCTAGGCTTCAGCTTCTAGCCAAGGCTCTTCGCTTTCAAGCTTCCAACCTTCTAACCTCATTCCCCATTTTTCCCAGTCGACCAACGTCTCTGGCTCTACCAACTATGCTCCCAACTCGGCTGGTTCCAAACCACCAACTCCAACAGAAACACTCTTTTCGGAGCAGCCCTCCCATCAAGTCTCTTCGTCAACCAGTGCAGAGACATCTTCCCCGACGCCCAGTTCTCAGCTTCTGCCATCAGCTCTTCCATCTTTTTCAACAACAACCTCTACAACCCGTTTGGCGAGTACACTGGAACCAACGTCGTCTTCACCAATGGCTTGTATGATCCTTGGATCCGACTAGGCCAGAGGACCTCTTCCGATGATTCTGTAGTGACCCAGCTGATTGCCAACGGGTCACATTCCAATGACCTCTTCCCGGGAGCAACTGATAACTTGGGAGTTCGAAAGGCTCTTGGAGTGATAAGAGAGAACGTGCGACTGTGGGTCCAAGGGCCCAAGAACCCAAATATGAGGATCAATGACACAGTGCCGGCTTGGAAGAAACCAGTGGCTGTTGACATGGGACAAGGACATTTCGCGATTGACGAAGACCCCCATAATGAAACCTATCCAAAAGTTGAATTCCCAAGAAGAATGTTGATGGGAAGACTTCCGGGAGGCTTCTTGCCAACTCCAAACACAGCTTCGCACGGATCGGATGATGGTGGATCTGGTGTCATTCGACAACGTTACGACCATTTCAATGCCACTGATTCACGAACTTTCTATCAGACGTTCTACAAAAACACACAATTTTATCAGCCCGGAGGCCCCAACTTCCTGTTCATTGGAGGTGAAGCTCCCGCGAATTATGAATGGATTAGTGCACCGGACATGCCGATTTTGAAATGGGCAGAGTTTTACGGAGCCAATGTGTACATGTTGGAGCATAGATATTATGGGATGAGTGTGGTGGGGTGAGTGAGGGAGGGGGGGGGGGTTCCGGGAGTTCAGGGGGATTCTGGAATTCTGAAGGCCAAGATTCAGGAGTCTTATGATCCTGGAATTCATAAGACCAGAGGTTCTGGGATTCTGAAGATTCTGGAGATTCTCGGATTCTGGGACTCTGAAGGCCGGGATTCTGGTTTATTCTGGGATTCTGGGATTCTGAAGATTCAAGAGATTCTGAAGATTCTAGGATTCTGAAGGCCAGGGGCTCTTAAGATCATGGATTCTGGAATTCCAGACATTCTAGAGATTCTGAAACTTTGGAGGTGTCAGGCTTCCAGGCTTTCAGGCATCTTCTGTTCAGAAGACGTCATCAGATGATTCTGGAATTCTGAGATTCTGGAATTCTTGGCTTCTGAACCCTCACGATTTCCTCTTTTTTCAGTGACAACCAAGACCTCACCTACCTTTCCTCCCTCCAAGCCCTCTTCGACATTGCCAATTTCATCAACTCCACCAACCTGAAACACCCAGAATCTTCCCAACAATGGATCACTTTCGGAGGCTCCTACGCTGGAAGTTTGTCTGCCTGGACACGCGAACTATTCCCGGACCTTGTCGCAGGAGCAGTGGCCTCATCGGCCACTGTTCAGGCAAAGACTGATCTCTTTGAGTATCTTATCAATGTGGAAGCTTCTATCAAACGGCAAAGTGAACTTTGCTGGAGTACGATAGCTCAAGGCTTTGCGGATCTTCATCAACTGATGTTATCACCGGAGGGAAGGGGACAGATCAGTGATCTCTTCAGTTTGAATCCAGCTTTTGGGGCTAGTGTCACTGAACTAGATCAGCAGTACTTCTTCATGAATCTGATTTCCAACTTCCAAATTGTCACCCAATACAATCGACTGAACGCTGATAAGTTTTCTAATCAATTTGGAATCAGTGGAATGTGCGCTATAATGCTAAACCCATCCCAAAGCCCTATCAAAGCAATTGCTGATGTCAATCAATACATCACATCCTACTATAACCCAACTGATAACTTATCACTGAACAATCGATATCAGGATCTTGTTGATTATCTCAAAACCGCTTATCAGTATGGCCCGGATCCCGATTCTGATAGGTTGTGGGCGTGGCAAGTGTGCTCAGAATTCGGCTGGTTCCAGTCAGCTGATAGTGGAAATGGAATCTTCGGAGCATCTGTTCCGGTCAGGTGAGCTTATCACCTTTTGAATCTTGAAGTTTTTGTCATATTCATCATTTCAGCTTCTACATCCAACTCTGCCAGGATGTCTTTGGAAGCAAACACGATCGGACGCTGATTGGGAGAGATATTGACTTGATCAACTACAGATATGGAGCAAGGATGGATTATCAGGTAAACTAGCAGAGATAACAAATAGTGATCAATTGAAAAGTTGTAGAGAAGGTGATAAGCTACAAGTTTGTAGTTGATCACTTTTTCTTATCACTTATGGCTGCTGAGATATCAACTGATAAAGCCAGACTTCGGAATCAATCGATATCTGGGTTACGGTAAGAGATATCAGAAAGTGAACAATTGCAAAGTTGTAGAAGAGGTTTTGTTCTATAAGTTTACAATTGATCACTTTTCCTTATCTTTCATAGTTTTTGAGAAACGCTTATTAGAAGCTCTTTAGGCTTCCAATGTGATCTTCCCCATCGGCTCCCAAGATCCCTGGATGACCCTCTCCATGGATTTCCCCAAAGACACCACCACCATCCCGTTCCGAATGGCTGGAGCTGTTCACTGTCAAGACCTCTATCCAGCCAGAGAAACAGATCCATTTGATGTTGAAAGAGTGAGACATTTAATTGAGACGAGCATTGCCAAGTGGTTGGTTACTGGGGAGCCGACGAAGGGAACGACGAGGGGAATGGAGACAACTACGAAAGCTGGGGATAGAGCAGGGATGATGGTGTTAATTGGGGTTGTGTTGGTTTTGATTGTGAATTGATAAGGGTTCATAAGAGTTGATAAGAAAATTGAGGAAAATAAAGATAATTTATTGACTTGGTAACTTTGCTCACACTGTGTCAAGGTGAGGGTTGAAGACTGAAAGTCTAGAAGCCTAGAAGCCTTGAAGCCTCAAGTTTCAATCTTCTGGAGCCCATCCACTTTTAATGTGACACCATCGTTATCATAGCCGTCCCTGTCCTTGTCCCAGCTCCCGAACTCGACTCCTTCTCCTTCAAATAACCAGTCGCATCCCCAATCATCGCCCTCAAACTCGTTCGATACTCCTTGATAATCACCATTGTCGCAATACTATCCAGTGGAGGGTATAAGCTGTAGAAAGCGTAAATCATACTGGTTTGAAGGCTCATTTTGAGGTCGAGGATTGGGACCAGCAGAACTAATCCAATTGGGACTGTGATCAGAACAGTTGGCAAAGTTATCTGGACTGCGAGGGCTTTGAAGAATTGAAACTCTAACTTTCGGTTCCTTTGGGAATAATTTCCAAGTCGGGTTTTCATAGATTTCAGCATTTGAATAGTGCAAAAAGTGATAATAGCATACTGTGACCCAATGATAGCACTCCCACCTGATAAGAATGTTATCACTCTCCACCTCACTCTGCCACTCTTATCATAAACCACTGCTAGCAATCTTGGCGTGTCCTTGATCTCCTTTCCATAAACTCGACTCAATTCTTGCTTCATATAATCATCGGAATAGTCATCACTCTTAAGACAAATGGCTGCCAGGGACCCATAAGTTAACCCTAGAGTGGAGAAGTATAGGATCCAGAATAGTTGCTTCCGACCTTGGAAACTGTCAAGAAGAGAGTGCTGGATTAGGGTTAGGAATCGGAAAACGAATTGGATTCCGATGAAGACAAGTTGATTGACATAGCAAGCGGCATAGACAACAATACTCATTGTTAGGAAACCCTGGGAGAGCTTCGGATTATCGTTCAAACTGAAGTACACCAGTCCTCCATTGAAATTGTGAATGCAGGGCTGAGCAATCATCTCGATAGCCGAGAATATGATACAGGTACTTGCAAAGATTATCAGCATTTTTCGATAGGTTCCAGTGATGAGTTTAGTGTAGGAAATAGTCAAGTTGATAAAGAGCAGGTTCACTATGAATGTGGCACAAAAGCCGAATTTGGAGAGTGTGGCCGAGAGCTCGAAGAGATGAAGCATTGGATTCAGAACCAGAATAGAATGAATTGGAGGGTAGACAACGGAAATATCAGTAGTATCATGAGTTTCCGTCATAAAAAACATCTCAAATTATCAGAATCTCCTCGGGGACGTCTAGATAATAACAATCTTCAAAACAGCTATAACTAGAAGATGGATCTGGTCTTGGAGTCTTTTTTGTTTTGGTGAAGGTGACATTGTTGGCTCTTCTCGTCAAAAGAGGGATTTAGGAAATTTAAAGGGATTTAGAGAATTTTTGGGGATTTAAGGAATTTTTAGGCATTTAGAGTAAAAAAAGGGATTTAAAAATACCCAATTTTGGGAGAAAAAAACAGGGATTTTACTGGAAAAAAAGGTATTTAGTTGTGGGAAAAAGGGATTTAGACATCAAAAAAAGGGATTTAGAAACAAAGAAATTGGAGTTGCAACCGGAAAAAAAGGGATTTAGAAATAAAAAAAGGGATTTAGAAGTAACGAAAAAAAGTTTTGGGTACAGTATTGAAGGGTACGCATCGTTATTTTCATGGTGAACTATACAGCGCCTAAATGAATCACCCAAGTCGCGATAAGCACGATAGCAGGACATCGCATCTTCCGTTATCATGCTCTTTTTCTAGTTGAATCAACTTAAATCCCTTTTTTTACTCCTAAATTCCTTTTTTTGCAGTAAAAATCTTTTTTTTTAATTTTGCAAAATCCCTTTTTTTACCGTAAATCCCTTTTTTTGTAGCTAAATCCCTATTTTCGGTTAAAATAGAAAATCCCCTTTCTTGGGCTAAATCCCTTTTTTTAAGGCTAAATCCCTAAAAATTCCCTAAATCCCTAAAAATTCCTTAGATCCCTAAAAATTTCCTAAATCCCTTTTATTTTCCTAAATCCCTCTTTTGACGAGAAGAGCCACATTGTTGAGCTTCAGAAGTATCAGAGAAGAGCAGAAGATTGATACATGACAACGGACATGCCAATTGCCAAGGTGGATGTAGGAGTTGCGCCACTGGAAAAGATGATGTCGAATGTGGATCCAAGGGCTACAGGCTATTGTCTCGGAGTCCTAACATCTCCTAAACTTGTTAACAGTGGCGCTTATCAGTTATCAGATATCTTCTGGATTTCCAGGCTACATGTGTTGATTTCAGCTCCCGAACTCGAGGCTTGTTCTTTGGCACTCACTTTCCCAAAGCCCATATCTTTTAGGAACGCTGAAAAAAACGCATTTTCATGTTTCCTATTGAGCCAAACCACCTTTCCAACTGCACTTGTACTCTGAAACAATCATCATTGTCGCAATACTATCCGCCGTTGGATACAAACTGTACAAGGCGAATATAATGCATCCTTGAAGGCTAACTTTCATTTCGAAAAGCGGTAAGATAAGGATTGATCCAACTGGAATAGTGATAAAGAATGTTGGGAGAATGATCTGAACTGATAGTGCTTTGAAGAATTGCCTTTCAAGATTTCGGTTTCTAGTTGACATTTCCGAGAGTTGCGACTTCATTGCTTGTTGCATTCTGATAGCACAAATGATAATGATAATGTACTGAGAGTCCATGATAACAAATTCTGCGCAAAAGTACGCAATAATATTGCCTCTAGACTTGCCATTATCATACGGGACAACCATCAAACGGGATGTTTTTCTGATGTCTCTCCCGTAGATTCTGCTCATTTCCTGCTCGAAATAGCTATCGGAGAAGTCGTCGGGCTGCAGAAAATAGTAGATTAGCCAGCCATAAAGTGCCCCAATTGCAAAGATGTATGAGATCCAGATGAGCTGGTGCCATCCTTGGAAGATCCTTCGGAATGGATGTCTGGTGAAGGTGAAGTAGCGGAAGGAGAATTGGATGGCGATGAAGGCGAGTTGGGCGGCATAACAAGAACCATATACAATGAGGAAAAAGGTTTGAAGCTGGAACAACCAGTCACTTTCTGTTAGCCGATTCAAGCTAAAATATACAGCACCACCATTGAAAACATGAATACAAGGCTCCACGATGATTTCCAGAGAGGAGAATACAATGCAGGTACTTGCAAAGATCACTAGCAGCTTTCGATACGCTCCTGGGATTCTTTTGGTGTAGAAGAGAGTCAGAGTGATGAATACGGCGTTTGTGAGGAAAGTGGCAAGAAATCCGAGTTTTTGGATGATAGCGGAGGCCTCGTAGAATTTGAGCATCTTATTGGAATGAGAGAGAATGGAGCAGACCTCCCGGAAATTAGCAGCAAATTGGTGTTACTATTATGAACTTTATCACTTTCCAAGGTTACATCACAGAACTCTTTACAATTAGAATAGACGCTGATGACGTTACACTAATCCTTCTCTCATGTCTCTTGAACATTGGATGAGTTAGATAAAGGATCCAAGGCATCATAACGGTCTCGATATCATTTCCAAATGGGCGGAACACCATGAGATAGTAGACATAGTCGGGGAGGTTTAGGTAGACGACCTGGAATATTGATAATGTTATCAGATAGTGATAAGAAGATAAGACTACCGTTAGGACAGTGTTATTGATGAAAGGGATCATGGAAGCTATCATTGTGATAGTAAGAGAGGTTTCTGCTCTGGTGGAGGCCTTTTTGGTTTTGGTGGAGGTGGTGTTGGTGACTTTTCGGAGTTTTAGGAGCATTAGGGAAGAGCAGAAGATTGATAAGGCGCACATGACAACGGACATGCCAAGGTGGATGTATGAGTTGCGCCACTGGAAAGATAATGATGATGATTGATGATCGGGGTGCAGGCTCCTGGTTCCAGGCTCCAGGCTTCTGGGCTTCTAGGCTTCTAGGCTTCAAGGCTTCTGGGCTTTTAGATTCCAGGTTTCTAGACTTATAAGCCTCTAGGCCTCTAGACCTCCAGGCTTTCAGGCTTCTACGCTCCAGGCTTCCAGGCTTTTTCTTCACCCACCCCTGACCATCCTCCATTGTAATAAATATAAATCGCTCCGTATTCCAATGGTGGTCCCATTTTCCTACAGTACCCCATTGCTGGAATCATAAAAGCAGTGCAGCCAAACGGAATGATAAACAGAAGGGGTAACGCGATTATCATTATCTTTGGGCAGATCTGAAAGTTATCAGTAAATTGATAATGGAGTGATAAGACTCACGAAAGCATTGTCCCTTGGTCGCAAGAGTATGGTAAGTCTGAAGAGGCAGAGGAGGAATGGGAGAAGGAGAATGCAGTAGTTGCAGTAGAAGGTGATAAAGAAGATCATTTTGAAGTAGTGATTTGGTTGGATTTTGGCACACCATGAGGTGAAAAGGCCGGTGGAGGGAAGGGATAAGCGGAGGTAATCGGAGAGGAAGAACAGGAAGCTCTGGAAAGGATCAGGTCTTCTGAATCTTTTCCAATCACTCACAAACAAAAAATTTAGTGCAATGCACACAAAAATATGTCGATCCATCGGCGGAGCCGCCATTGACAGGTAGGTCTGGCAGATCTTGAGCATCACAGTGACAGTTGGCACCATGTACATCCAAGGGACTATTGCGATGATTGTGGAGAATGTGAAGTAGTAGTCGAAGTTCTGGTATTCGGTTAGGTTGTGGATCGAGTCTTCCATGACCATTCTGAAAGTTTTGGTCAGAGATAGAAAGATATGATCAATTACAAAGTTGTAGATCAGAACCTCTTCTACAACTTTGTAATTGATCACTGTTTGCTATCTCTGTTAATTCTAGAGTTATATCTTAGGAAATATGGAAGATAGAAAGATATGATCAATTACAAAGTTATAGATTAAAAGCTCCTCTAAACTTTTGTAATTGATCACTTTTTGTTATCTCTTATCGTTTTCAAGATATGATTATTAGAAAAAATATATTGAAAAACTTCAAGAGTTAGACGTCTAGATTAGAGGGTGTCAACAACAAATGCATTGGTTTTTGTGAACCTGATACTGGTCAGTGCACAAATTGGATTGGCGGCGATTAACCGCAACATTTACGCACGAAAAAGGCAGCAAAGATTAGAAATGAGGAAGTCTAGGGGGAGAAACAACAACAAAATATATGCTCACATTCAAAATTTCAAACTGGCGCGCACGATATCTCGCAGCGAAAACTACAGTAACATTCGCATTTTTCAGTGTTTTTGGGCTGAAAAACACTAAAAACTGCTCATCTTACTGTAGTTTTCGCTGCGAGATATCCTACGCGCCAATCTGAAATTTTGGATGCAAGCGGCAAGGATAATCACGAGAATTGGCTCAGGAAGAACCAGTTTAGTGTCAAGGCTCATTTGAAATCTTGCAAATATCCGTTCTCTTATGTACCCCTTCCCTAAATCCTTTCATTTTTTTCAGGTTTCCAATGCCATTTCCCATTGTCAGGTTTTCTATTTGTGACTCGGTAATGTCATGAGAAGTTGACACTGACCATAGGGTGCAGTTCCCGGTGCAAAGTATATTTCAGGGGGAAAGTAATTGAATGTAGATTATTTGATTAGGCGTTGGTGTAGATCTTGGAAGTGTGGATTTACGGGGAGAGCTAGCAAATGATCTGAGAAGCATCCTTGAACCTGCAAATTCTCCTTGTGACCCTCATCTGCCTCGTCAGGTCCACTGAAAATACATCAGTCTCACGAACACATGGGAAAGAGGATTAGCTGCGTTCTTTGTGCAAGCTGCAATGGGTACAGATTCGAATTGAGAATGGAAATAGAACGGGAATAGATGAAATAGATGCATGTGAGAAGGTGCAAAGAACATGAGTAACTTGGGGAACTTGGAGAAGGTGGCCTAGATATACAGATGGGAAAGTTGGACCTAGGATCAGAATTCAGCACATAAACTCGGAATCTAGGTCATGTCGGAACTGAAACTCAGAATCCGACACACTGAATCCTGAATCTATAAATCTAGGTCACGAAGCTTATCACAACAGGTTCCACGTTCCACGTTCTACGCAGAACCACGCGACGGGTTCGAGAAACAAAAAACAGAACAAAACAACAGAAAATAGTTCAAATTAGAAATTTGCTTGGCGACTCTGGTGATGAGTAGAGTTGAGATTGTCCTGTAAGGCCAGTAGATTTTCCTTTTCTTGAGTTCCGCTGCTGAAAGAAAAGCAAAAAAAACAAGCCAAGACATAGAGAATTCAAAATTTGCTAGCTATGTTACTGTAGACAGCTCAAAGATCACACCCGGAAGCATGTCCCCTTGAGCTGACTCAACTTACTGGAAAGGAACTGATTGCAGTGAACCTGTCCTTGAAGCGTAGTTGTCCTTTTTGAAGCCTCCAAATTCGAGTGACCATCCGATGAGCTCCACTGCCTCCGATCAACCGATGATTCTAGAAGGTCTTCAAGATGGTGGTGTTGTGGTCGCAGTTCAGGTTTCTTGGGTTGTGCTGCTGAAAGAAAAACAAAAACGCAAGCCTAGACATTGAAAATTGAAAGGTTTGACAACTAGATTACTGTAGACAACTCGAAAAGCATGCCCGGAGGCATGTTCCCTCGAGCTGTCATGTTCCTAGTCCTAGAAATAGGGACATGGAGGACTTACTGGAGAAGTATGGATTCCAGCCGAATTTGTCTCGAAATCCAATAGGCAAAGCTTCTTGGTCCTGCTACCAGATCAGTCTTTCCAGAAGAATCCCCCGATCTGCTTCAGATGAGCTGCCGTTCAGTGTTGTTGAATCGTGCCAGTTTTCGTGTTGTTGACGCGTCTGAAAAACACACAAAAACAAGACCAAAACCAACAATTTCAGATTTCCAGCTAGAAAAACCCGACAACACTCAAATTTCACACCCGGAAGCATGTCCCCTTGAGCGATTTCATCGGAGAAGTTGAGAGGAGTTGAAATTGAAAAGAACTTACAGGAGAATGGTCCCAGGAGGTGCCGAGGAGCTCAGAAGAGCAGGAGACAAGAGAATAGGGAAGTTGATGAGTTGGAAGATTGAAGGAATGAATACTTTTTCAGTGATTGCGTGGAATTAATTCTTCTTATCAGTGCCCCAGATCTGGAACCACGTGGAAAAGGAAGGGGGTCACGTGAATAACAGGGACACGTGAACTTTTGTCAGAATCTCGTTGATCCCATGGCTCCAAAATCTCGTGAATCCACCCAAAATATCCCGAATCTTCAGAAACTCCAGAATCTCAAAATTTCAGCTCCTTCAGAATCCGTTTTCAGAATCCTAGAATCTCCAGAATCTCCAGAATCCGGTTCCAAAATGTGCCTGATCACACAGTTTTTCCTTGTTTCCCGAAACCCATGATTCAGTTGTTCACACATCCGCAATTAAGCTGTCTGGGGAGTAATCAGGACATGTTTTCGTCTTCCCCCCACTCGGCTCCTCCCCAACACTTTCCCACTTCTACTTCCCATTCCCCCCAACTTTTTCCCAACCATGCCCACCGCCCAATGGCTCCATCTCGAAGAGCGAAGTCAAGTCGTCTTCGGAATCATCTCCATCTTCCTGAACACCCTTCTCATGTACCTAATCCTAGCGAAATCCCCTCCGAGACTTGGAACTTATCGATGGTTGATGCTTTACACCTCATTTTTCGAGTTGGTCTATGCGTTCGTCAACTTGTTTGCTGGACCGGTGAGTGATATGAATAGGCGAGATGATTGTCTGATAACTTATCAGTGATAAGGCTCTTCCAGACGGTGCACACTTTTGGATCAGCGTTTATTGTGCTTCAGGACATGGAGAACTTTTACTTTACAAGTCATAAGATGGCGTTTTTGGCAGTGGGTAAGGGATGGGATTCAGAAGATTCAGAAGATTCTGGAGATTCTGGGATTCTGGAGATTCTGGAGATTCTGAGATTCTGGAGATTCAGAAGATTCTGGAGATTCTGGGATTCTGAAGATTCAGAAGATTCTGGAGATTTAGAAGATTCTGGGATTCTGGAAATTCAGAAGATTCTGGAGATTCTGGGATTCGGAAGATTCTAGAATTCAGAAGATTCTGGGATTCTGGAGATTCTGAAGATTCTGGAGATTCTGGGATTCTGAAGATTCTAGAGATTCTAGGATTCAGAAGATTCCTGGATTCTGGAGATTCAGAAGCTTCTGGGTTTTTTGGATTCTGAATCCTCAAACCTTTCATTTCTTTCAGTGACCTACTGCTCCTGCTTTGGCTTCTCCATGGCCCTCTTTGGTGGTCACTTCATCTACAGATATGGTGCAGTTGATATGTAAGCCTTATCAGTACCCGTTTCCCCTTATCACCCGCTCCTTCCAGCGACTTCCACCAAAAATACCTCCGTGGCGCTCGCCAACTCCTTCTCTACATCTTCCCATTTCTCTATGGCATCCTATGGGGTGTTATTTGTTGGTTCTGGTACGGGGAGACTCCCGAGAGATCCAATTACTTAAGGTATGTGGGTGTCTGGGACATCAGTATCAGAATTAGAATCAGAATCCTTCCAGGGACACTGTCAAAGAGAACTATCGCTTGGGAATCGAGAATTGTGCGTATATAAGTGCACACTTTTGGCCTGAAAACAGCCAAGGACAAGTCTACGCCGACGTTGACTCCTTCCTAGGGATTGCACTGATGTGGGGGATTCTGGTGAGTCAAGAAGCATTTTTTTGCACTAGATAAAGGTCTCTGAACTCACTTTGAACTACCCGCGACGAGTCACCTGATGGGTCTCGCCACGAAAATGGTTTCTGGCTGAAATACAGCTTTTGGACAAGGTTTTGACACTTTTTCTAATGAAAACGGGTGAAATTAGGTGGAATTGATAATTTCCAACCAAATTCCAGCGGGTTTCACCAATTTTTGGTGAAAATTACGTGTTTTTAGAAAAAAGCGTCAGAATACCCAAAAACGCACGTTTTTGTACTGAAAATCGGTGAAAACTGCTGGAATTTAGTCGGAAATTATCAAATTCACCTCATCTTACCAATTTTCATCAGAAAAAGGTTCAAAACCTTGTCCAGAAGCCGTATTCCAGCTAGAAACCATTTTCGTGGCGAGACCCACCAGGTGACTCGCCGCGGGGCGGCAGTAATAGTTGAACAAAATCATCTAAAACATTTTAGGGTACCTCCTGGATCAGTGTTTTCTACTTTGGCATCAAGTGTTATCGTTGGATCACTAAGAAGTTGGAAGTGACGGAAATCCAGTCAGAAGTCACAAAATCCCTTCAAAAACAGCTATTCTACGCGTTGACCATCCAAACAGTGATCCCAGTGATCCTAATGTACTTACCCGCTGGAATGGTCTTCATCTTCCCGATGCTCGACATAGAGCTCAACTTGAAATACCCCTTTATTGGCATCACAATTGCCATTTATCCAGCCATTGATCCATTGCCTACTATGCTGATTATCAAGAGTTATCGAAGAGGGTGTTGGGAGTTGTGGAGGTGGATGACGTGTCGGAGGAGTCATCAGATTGGAGTGCATCAGTCACAGACGGTCAAGTCGAGTGTGGCTTCTCCGAATAGTGGAGTGGTTAATTGAATCCAGAGATTGGAAACCAAGAATCCTCATTTTATCAATTAATCACTTTTTTCTATCTCCTACAGTAACCCCAGGAAAAGTCAACACCTAAATGCAATTTACCATTACAGTAATCCCACCATAACTACCGTAAAAGCTTCTTCTAAAAATTTGAAAAAATATTTTAATTGTAGTAAATGTTTTCTTCATCATTTTATCAGTTAACACCTTTTCCCTATCTCCTACAGTAATCCCAGGAAAAATCGGTACCTAAATGCAATCCCCCACTACAGTAATCCCACCATAACTACCGTAATCTTTTTTCTAAAAATTTGAATAAATATTTTGGTAATTATAAATGTCCCGCTTATCACTTTATCAACTGACAACTTTTCCTTATCTCCTTCAGTAATCCCAGGAAAAATCAAATTTTAGTGCTATTTGCCACTACAGTAATTCCACCATAACTACCGTAATCCTTTTTCTAAAAACTTGAAAAAATGTTTTAGTAATAGTAAATGTTTCTCTTATCATTTTATCAGTTAACAACTTTTTCCGATCTCCTACAAAAATCCCAGAAAAAATCAATACCTAAATGCTATTTGCCACTACAGTAATCCCACCATAACTACCGTAATCCTTCTTCTAAAAATTTGAAAAAATATTTTAGTAATAGTAAATGTTCTTCTTATCATTTTATCAGTTGACAACTGTTCCCGATCTCCTACAGTAATCCCAGGAAAAATCGATACCTAAATGCACTTTGCCACTACAGTAATCCCACCATAACTATCGTAATCCTTCTTCTCAAAATTTGAAAAAGTATTTTTCTGGTAGTAAATGTTCCCCTTATCATTTTATCAATTGACAACTTTACCCTATCCCTTACAGTAATCCCAGGAAAAATGAGAAATCGCTTCTTTCTTGGTCAGGCACAACCGCTCACATTTCAATTTCCCATCTTTACTATTACTAATTGACAAAGTCTGTCTGTGTGTCTGTCTGTCTGTCGTTCCGCGGCCGTTTCTCAGTAACTACTCGACCATTTTCGTCGTTCTTTCGCAGAGGTGTCAGGTCCTATGCATGCAGAGGAGACGGCGTGAGCCGTCGCCGATAGCCTGGTTTATTCATATTGTTCAAACTCCAGACATACATAAATGACGTTATCCTAGACAAGCTTGTCACACGTAGACATGATTATCATAATTATCACTACGTTCATCATCTAATTGAAGTCCAGCGATCAGATCAAGTCAGAAGCTTCTTCTTCTCTTCCAAATTGTTCAGCTGACATCGGGAACTGAAGAACAAGAAAAAGGTTGAAGACTCAGCAGATTTGCGAACTTCTCGATCCATTCGGGTTCCCTCCACCATTGACCCAGATGTTCGACGCAGAGTTCTGCTGTACTTTTGGAGCCTTCTTGAGCTTGAACATCGGATGGGTTAGGTACAGTACCCAGGGCAACATGACAGTCTCGTAGTCATTGCCGATAGGGCGAAGGAACAGGACGTAGTACATGAAAGGGCGGTTGAAGATGAAGGTGGTCTGGAAGAAATAGGCTATCAGTGATAAGAACTTCTTATCACTCACGTTGACAATAGTGTTGGTGATAAAGGGCACTAGACTCGAAGCCATTGTCAGTGATAAGGACCATTCAGCCTTCCTTGTCAACTTCTTCGTTCTGCTGGATGATGTCCCTTGGAAAACTGTCATTCTCAACTTGTAAAACATCACGGAAGACATTCCAGAAGATGATAGAGCAATGAAACAGGTGAAGGCGAAATGGATGTAGATGTTGAGCTCCGCGTGGAAATCACCTTCGTAAATGATAAGGGAGCCGAAGCCGAAAGGTCCAGCCATTTGTTTGCAGTAGCCGGTGGCTGTGGAGTTGGAGATGGTGAGAAGGAGAGGCATGATGAAGAGGAATGGGATCCCGAAACGGCGCATGATCAGGCGGCAGTACTGGAAAAAGATGAGATTCAGGCATCAGATCCAGGTCTCAAAGACCACTAACCCTTTCATTATGCCTTGGTGATAGCAAGATAGTGAGTCTTATCATTGTGACCAGGAAGGGGCAGATGATTGTGGCGTAGTTGGCCGAGTAGGCGAAGATGAAGAGGATGGCGTAGAGACGAGAGGGGTTGGTGTCGGCGCACCAGGAAGTGATAAGGCCCGAGGAGGGGAGGTTGAGGTGGAGGTAGTCGCCGATGAAGAAGAGGGTGTTCTGGAAGAATGGGAGGGGTTATGGGAATGGGGGAGGGGTGGAGGGGTTTGGGATTCT
>LR538955.1:517645-529410 GCA_900536315.3 Caenorhabditis becei | reverse complement strand
GCTCCGCCCACTTTTTTCAATTTAGTACTGGGAGTTGAGGTTTTCTGCAGATTTTGCGGCTTGTAAGCAATTTTATCGAAAACCGATCCTTAACTTTGTGAAACATAAAATTACCGATTTTTTGAGCCAAGAACCAGCTCAAAAGATGCACTCTTAAAAAAGTAGATAGCTTTTTTAGTTTTGCACTGAACAACTGGAAAAGTGTCAATATCTCCGTTCTTTCGCAATATTTTCACAAATCGATCCTTAACTTTGTAGAGCAAAAAAATACAAATTTTTTAAGCCAAGAACGAGCTCAAACGATGCACTTTCAAGAAAGTAGATAGCTTTTTAAGATTTCAACAGTGAGCTGGGAATGTTTATTTTCGAAGTAATTCCGTGTCGGATGTGAAAAGTATTTCATATTTTAATCGAAAATATTTTTTTCAATTTTTTAAAGCTTCAAATTCTTCGAAATAAGCACTCTCAAGATCGTTTTTCGCTATTTTATTTCGAAAATTCCCTCGAAAAAAGGCGCGCCGCAGTCTTGCAAAAACGCGTGCGCCCATTGCAGATGCCGGCGACCAATCAGCGACGTTGGCCCCGCCCCTCCCTCGCGCGCTGATTGGTGGCTGCATTTCCCAAAATTTTTCAACTGGGGGTAGTCGCCCCATCGCCGTGGGCCGAGAAATCACACGGCCGTGCAAACGCGCTCCATTGCAAACGGCGCGGCGCCACGAATTTTTAAACTTTTTCCGTCGTGCGGCGCCAAATTTCGCTCGGTTCCGCCCGTTTTTGTTGTTTTCGTCATCATTTTTCGAATTTTCTCGGATATTTCTCGAAATTTAGCTCATTTTCCGTCCTATCCGCCCATTTTGCGCTGCCTTTCAGCTTTTTCTCCCTGAAAATCGCTAATTTCAACTTTTTCCAGGCGCCATGAAAGATATGAGGGAGCGGAGCGACGGAATCAAAGTGTTCCTGAAAGAATAAAAAGAATGTAAGCGGAATTTCGGTTTTTCCGTCGAAAAATGCATAGTTTTTCAGCAAACGTCGAGTTGTCGAGTCGCCGGAGCCATCCGAGTCGCCCGATTCGCCCGGTTTCTGCAGTCCGCCGCCGCCACTGGAGATTGCACAAAGAGCAGAATCTTCAAGAGTTTCGAAATCTGAGCACCTTGTCCCTCGAAAATCCGCCATTAGAAGACGAAGACGCGGGAAAGTCAAAGAGAAAGAAGTTTTGTTTCGGTTCTCGCCGGAAAGTTGGTAAATTACAGAAATCGCCGGACCCATCAGATCCACCCGTTTCTCGCAGTCCGCCGCCGCCAATGGCCATTATACTAAATCCAAGAGCTTTCCAAGACGAATCTCCCGAATCCATTAGGCTGCCGAAAAATGAACAAATTACAGAGCTCGCCGTAGTGTCGAGTCGCCGGACCCTTCCTATTCGTCCGGTATCTGCAGTCCGCCACCAGCCGCCGATGACTATACAACCAGAGCTCGGGTTTTCTGCTATTCCTCGCTAAAATCGCTAATTCCAAAGTTTTGCAGGCGCCATGATTAATGCGAAGAGGCGGGCTGACAGATTCGATGTGTTCGTGAGAGAATAAGGAATCTGTTGGTGAGTTTGACTTCTTAACTGAAAAAGAATCATCTTGCAGCGAACGTCGTGTTGTTGAATTGCCGGAACCGTCTAGAATCGCCGCTGCCGATGGCCATTACACCGGATCCAGGAGCTATCCAAGAGGAATATCCAAGAATTCGTCGATGTGCGCAACAACTATACCTTCGCTGGGGGCCGAATCTCCATGAGAATCGACTTCAGAAGACCGTACCGTCGTGAAGATTGTAATCGTTGGACAGTTTATCACAATTCCACCTCACCACCGCCTCCGCTCGAAAGCCACGTTTGCCACCGATAACTATTCTATTCGCTTATCCTTATCAACCCTAATCACTTGTTTCCAGTGAAAATCGTAGGTGAACAGCAACTTGTCCATTACGTCGATCCGTCTCCAATTGTTTCGAAGATGCCGAAAGAAGTCAAAATGAGAAGGTCCTGCCGAAAGTGACGACGAGGTGAGATTAATGTACTAATTGTTGCATATGTTGATTTTTCAGGTTGTTCCGAATGTTCAAGTACGCTGAATGACAAGAGAGCCAGAGCGACGAGCGTCATCAGAGCAAACGAGAAGTCTACGAACCGAGCGAGTCGATCAGGGAGCAATTGCCGGCGGACAAGATGACGATGTGGCGGACGAACAGATTGACGTTGTGAACCAAGAAGAAGCTGACGAACACTTCGAAGTAGAGAAAGATGCCCGGCCCAGTACAACAGCGCAAGAGATGTCGCTCAGCTAACAGTTTTAGGCCCCCTTACCCTTTTTTCTCCAATTTGATGTGTATGAGGTTATAGAGTTACTGGTAAGTAGGTAAGTAGGTTCGTGCCTCTCGAAGCGAAGCAGCGAAGAGTGAAGGGCAGAGCTGGAAGCGGACGAGGGCTTTTACCAGCCGAAAGAGACGAGGAAGGATCCAGCCAGTCGATCAAGAATCAGTTGCCGGTGGTGAAGAAGACAATGTAGCAAATAAACAGATTGAGGCTGTGGACCAAGAAGAACCGCCAGTGAACTCTGCATAAAAGCATCGGCATTGGAAACGAAGTTGTGAGGACGAGGAGAGGATGGCCCAGTTGTCGAACTCCCAGCACTTTGTCACTAGTTCTGCCATGAAAAGCTCACTTATTCAGTTCTTTTGGTGTAATTCTAAACCCAACCTTTTATCTATTCGCCTTTTCTCACTTTTTTCTCAATTTTCCTTATCTACTTTCTTCCTTTTTCTCTGCTTATGTTTTATAACGTTTATCCTTGCTAGGCAACAGGTAGGTGGGAGCAATTTTGCACCTTAACTGACAATTGTTCATCTTTCACGAACTGCAAGTAAGTCTTCCGTTAGTGCTTCGCCTTTTTACCAGTGATAAGAGGCGTTTTTCAGTGCAGTACTCGACAGCTTTGGAACCGGCGGTGGGATTGGATTCAGTGTAAGAAGACTCTATTCCGACAGCCACAACAACAGAAAGCCGAAGCGAGAGCAGGAGAAGAAACGACCAAGTGCAACATGAAGAACTGCCGGTTTTTGGGTTTTCACCGGTTTCGCTCGGCCCTCAAACGACAATTCGACTGGCCAGCAATGACGGACGCCGCGTGCCAAATGTACTGATTGATCGACAAGACGGACTGCCCGGAATTGAACTGCGCTGCGAAGAGTGGATCCATTGGAACATGAGCAGAAAAGCCAAAGGGTGTAAGTTTTTATTGAAAAATTCAATAATTTTTGTTCAAAACGGGAGAGAGCATTACTGACGAGATCGCCTCTCTCCCGAAAACCTTGAAATTCCTCTGTTTTCCTTTCCGTCTAATGGTAGCGATCGAAACGGACATTTCTATCGTTTCAAACCAATAAATTTATTCAATATTTGCATTTTTTTTCTTCAGCCGGGAATTCGTCTCATTTTTCGCTTTTTCCTCGATTTGACGCTGTGTTCTCTAGGGATTATTCAACACTCCAAAGCATCGATTTTTTTTAACTTTGAAATTTTTAGTTAGCGCCACCCGCAAAGGATATTGTAACCCTGCCCTTGCGGGTCTTGGTTCTTCTACTCATAACACGGTTTTAGAATTACTAACGGGTTTATTGAAGAGTGGTAAAGATCCTTTATCAAAAAAGCAATGTTGCATGGCGAATCGACAAAATTGGTTCCAACAAAGTTACGGTCTTCCGTCTTGAATGCTTCCGGGAATTGGCACAGTTTGTCAGTCATCTTCTTTCCTCGATCGGTGAAGAAGTTACAATTGATGAATGATCTGAAAAAATAACATTATATATGAGATTAGGTTAGGAAAGACAAACTCACTTTCCACTGATTAGAACTAGTTGAGCGTAGTAGTTGTCGTGGCATTGACAACGTTTCTCGCGTTTTTCCGTGTACTTTGATGTGCAGTTAGTGTAAACCTGATAATTGATCACTTCCCCAAGGGGTATCACCTTTTTATCAGTTACACCAGCATTGATTGAAACCAATCAGAAGAAATAAAAAATAAACATCAGAAAAATCAGAGTAGAAGTAGCAACCCTTCTGGGTGCTGGGAATGGAGGGAGAGTGTGCCCGGAGGCGCACATAACCCTACCACTGCATGGAGAAAGACTGATGTTGAATGGCCTTGTGCTTAAGACATGTGGTGGCGGGTGATAAATGGTTGTGTCCGCGTTGTCCCAAAGGACTAGCAGACACACAAGAGGAAGATGAATTAGGACGACCAAAGGATGTCTGGTCACAATTTGAATGGGCGAGTCTTGGTGTTCTTTTGGGATCAGGAACGATAAGATAACCTGGCACTATAAAATTTATTACATTAGATAGAATCAGAAGATTGCTTCCTTTGAACATCTTCAATCACTGCTAAGCTACCCTTTCGACCCAATGACCTTGTCATTGCTCCTGATGAGGTACTGATAACAGGATATATCTAGATAGGGAGGAACTTTTCGGATACCTTGGGAAAATTCTGAAAAAAATCTCAAAAATACTATAGATTTTTCTAAGATTTGTGATGCTATTCTTATCAGCAGATGGGCACTTTGAAATGTGTTGTGACCTGCTCAAGTTTTCATAAATACAACACTTAGCGTGAGAAAACGTGAAGACTTTATCAATTTCTATAGTGAATTAAAGGAAATAAAGGAGGTCAAAACACATTTCAAAGTGCCCATCTGCTGATAAGAATAACATCAAACGTCTTAGAAAAATTTATAGTATTTTTGAGATTTTTTTCATAATTTTCCCAAGGTGCCCGAAAAACAGTTCCCTAGTAAAATGAACACTTTTCAGAGAAACGTGAAGGTTTTCTCATTGCTTCTTGTCCAGAATACCCAAAAAAGAGGTCAACACATATTTCAAAGTGATTTTGTAGTATTTTTTCAGAATTTCCCCAAGGTATCCGAAAAGTACCTCCCTAGTAGGCTATACCGTGGGTGAATCGAAGCGTAGGTCGTCGTGTCGACGCCTTCAAACATCTGCAAAGTTCCCGGGTGGAGTGTCAACTCCAAAATCTGAATTCTTGAATTCCTTGGCTCCAGAATCCTCTAGAATCTCAGAATCTCCAGAATTCTTGAACAGCAGTGTTCCTGAATGCTAAAAACCTCAAGATCTCCAGAATCCCCAAATGCTTCAGAAATCTTGAGCCTTCAAAATACCTGATTCCTTGAGCTTTCCGAATCTTCCAGAAGCTTTTAGAATATCAGAACTCCTCGGTTTCAGAATCGACTGAATTCCAGAATCCCTCAGCTCCTGAATCTTCTAGAATCCCAGAATCCAGAGGATCTTTGAACATTCAGAGTTCCTAAATCATCCCAAGAACCCCAGAATCTCCAGAATCCCAGTATGTCCAAGAACTTCATTGTCAGAATCCTTGAGTCTTCAGAACACCAGAATCTTCCATTCCAGAATCCTTGAGCGTTCAGAATCTTTCAGACGCTTTTAGTAAATACCAGAATCCCCTGAATCTCTGATTCTGATGACCTGATAACACTGATACTGCACCCGAATCAGATTTATTTATATCCACTAGACTCTATAATCAAAAGTCCAAGTTCTCCTTCCAGTTTCGTCAATTCATCCATCTCGACGTTCCCGACGACGTCTCCGATCCTCCTGATTCATCTGAAAATCACTTCAATTCCATCAGGCTCTCTCTCTGCACCCTTACCCTTCGATTCTCTCCATCCCTGAGCCACAACCGGCGATATCTCCAGAATCTGCTCATCGGCCGTCTGTGCCATTCCTCCGTGCGCACCTCCCTCCACTGCCAGAATGGCCCAATGTCCGGACTGCGGTTCTCAATCGCACGATTCTCAGCTACCAGATCTCGAAATCTTTGGCAGAATCGTTGAACGCTGATCTCCTCCGGACGGGTGAACGTGAATGACATCGAGAAGACACTGAAAATGGGTCGGATGAGAATGGGCTCTCTGACGAGAAAGCGTACTTTTGTCTGCGAGGAATTCGATCCGAGTACGAGTAGGCCACTTCGAACACGAGTTTTCTCCGTTCCTCGTAAAAAACCTCATTTTTTACTCTGGCCAGCGGGAAGTAACTCATCCCATACCCATCGTGGATCATGAATGACCGAAGTCGCAGCGTGACCTCCAAATCTTTCTCAACTTCTTCGTAACCATCGAAACAAGTAGTTTTTTGAGTAACAGACATAAATCGAAACTGAAAAATTTCATTCTGGATGGGAAGGTTATTGGAATCTGACCTCGGTATCGTCTGCAAAGAGATCTCGAGCCATTATTGGAGAGGTGGCGGATAGAAATGCGGGTTTACAGGTTGGCAGAAGCAAGGCACGTGGAAGGAAATGAGGTCACGGTCACGAACGTCTGAATATCTGAATCCCAGGCTCCAGAATCCTTGAACTCCAGGGTAGAAGAATCTGCAGAATCCCAAGGCACTTGGATATGATCTCCTCAATTCAATTTGAAAAACAAATTACTTACTTTCTTTGAAGCATCCAGGTTATGACGGTTTTTTCTTGATTCGCTCCTTTGAACGATTCGGCATCTTTATCAGCTGGCCTACGATCCAGGATCTTGGGAAATTTGGTAGTCCAAATGAATTGATGAATTTCTCGGTATTGTTTGTCTTGGTTCATGTTTCAACACGTTTCTTGTGTCTTTTCCTATCCAGGGCTCTCTTGAGCTGATCCAGAATCCAGGAACTCCAGTGTAGCTGAATCTTCAGAATACCATCATCCTCTCGGACACCTTTACATTATCTATCACTTCAATTTGAAAAATAAAAGACTTACTTTCTTTGAAGCATCCAAGTTATGACGGTTTCCTCTCGATTCGCTTCTTTGAAAGATTCGGCATCTTTACCAGCTGGCCTAAATTTGGTAGTCCAAATGAATTGATGAATTTCTCGGTATTTTTTGTCTTGCTTCATGTTTCAACACGTTTCTTATCTCTTTTCCTATCCAGGCCTTTCTTGAGCTGATACAGAATCATTGAACTCCATAGCAGTATCTTCAGAATACCATCATCCTCTCGAAGACCTAGATACTGTCGCCTCACTTCAGTTTGCAAAACAAATGACTTACTTTCTTTGAGGCATCCAAGTTATGACGGTTTTCTCTTGATTCACTCCTTTGAAGATCAGCTAAACTACTTGTGCAGCTTCCAGATCATGCTCCCAGGCTCGTAGCTCTCTGATGATCAGAACGGAAAAAGGTCCAGTATAACGGAGAAGAAAGTAAATGTATACATTATACAAACCTGAAGAATATGATTCAGAATTCGCAAATCAATAAAACAACGGCCGTAGAAGAAGCGAATCATCAAGCAAATACACACAGAATACTCTCTATGTGCTATTCATTTGATTCAAAACACTAGATCAGAATCTCTATAGAATTCAAGTAGAACTGTTCAAAAAATTATTGGAAAATTCAAGAAGCTACCTAGCTCTTCTGTGATTTGTTCGACACGAGCTTCCCTGAAAAACCCTAGTTTGAATTCCCGCGCGTGAGTCGCTACTCAGCTAATTCGCAGTTTAAAGGCGCATACCTGTGCCTTTCAAGTTGGCGCACTTCCAGAAAAGTGTTCGCGCCAAACCTGCGTCAGTGAGAGGCTGAAGAGTCGGTGCCAGCTTTTCCTCATACTTGTTCGCATTTTAGCCTGAAAAATTTTGGCCTAAAAAACTTTTTTTCGATTTTCTGGTCAAAAAAGAAATTTTTTTTTGAAATCAATCTTCAATTTTGCTTCAAGATCATCAATTTGAAATAATTTTATTCCAAAGTTTTTTGTTGAAAGCTATGTTAATCTAACATTTGAATCTCATGTTCATCCTTTTTTTTCTTAACCTTACGCAATATTCAGGAAAAATGGTTAGACTGGATGACCTCATTTCTTGGCTCAAATTCTCGCAACTTTCTAATTTGAGAAAGGGAGAAGAAGTTATTTATGATGGGTACGGCAAAAAACAGTTAAGACTAATTGTGAGAAACTATTACAGAGACTCGAGACCCGTCTTCAAGTTCTACATAGATAACAACACCGTTATTGAAAAAATTGTAGTTTTTGGAACTGAGCAACTTGAAGATATGTTCGGAGACATTTTTAATTCGACGACGGACGGCAAATTTCTTTTTAAAGAGGTAACTCTGTTTGCTTCGAGTCAGACCTTCCATTTATCATTTCAGAATACTGCCTTCAATACCTGCCTGAAACGCTTTCCTGAAGACCTCGATTCCAAACAATTTCTTCTCAAGTTGGCGTGCATTGATTTGGAAGTGCTTTCGGCTAGTGTCGACGTCAAGAAGGAACTCGCCATGCCAGGAGAGAGCAACTTGAGTCAAACCAACAAAGTAGTTGCAGCTTTGTTGGAGGATACGCGTCAGACCCCGTTCAAGTTCTTTTCTGTTATTAAACGACAACTTCTGTCTGTCTTTTCGTCGTTCCGCCGCCGTTTTTTCGGGAACTAAGCAGCCAAATTCATCGATCTTTCGCAGAGCGGGGTGAGAAGACTAGCTGTCTCTTCTGCGAAAGAATTATGAACTTTGCTGCGAAACTAACAATTCAAAAACAAACCGAAGGTGTCCCTGTTACTATTTTGATGCACATATGTAGGCATGTTTTAAAAGGAGGGAAATGGCCGACATTGACCTTCTGGGGTGAATTACATCATGTTAAACACTATTGTTTTCCAGTTGATACCCATTTTTTGTTGTTTGTTCTGTTTACAAGTGAATAAACTTGTTAAAGTCTCGAAATTTCTTGATCTTGTTGAATGTTTCAATCCATGTTTCAACATGTTTCATATCTCTGTGTCTAATGAATCTGTACTGATAACAGGATGTGTCAAGGCTATGGACGGACTCTCGAATTAGTAATAGTAAGATGGCGTCTGAATCACAACTCCAAAAGGTAAGAATCCCAGAATCTCAAAATTCAATATTCAGTATTCAGAAGTACACTTCGCGGACCTCCACCGACTTCAGCTGTTGACCTACTTACCTGATCAACGATGTCAATTGTGAACAACAAGCCCAATATATCTTATCTCAAAAACACAAACTCCACCTGAACTTTCTAAACTTTGCTCCTTCACCAACAACACAATCACCCAACCGGAATATCAAATGCGGAACCTTATCAGAAGCCTTCTTCTGATTCTCAGAACATGACGACTTCTTCTGCTGCCACGTGGAACCTATTCATTGCCAATGTCGAAATAGTGCTTCTGATGCCTTTGTACTTGGTGATTTTGATATCGATTTTTAGAAATCGAAAGAAGGAACCTGTTTTCCAGAGTCACTATTATACACTGGTGATATCACAGGTTGTCTTATCACTGATAACAAATCCCTATCACAAAGTATATCTTCAGGGCCTTGCTGATTTCTCAACTATCCTCATCTTCTCCCCAGTCTCCTTTTCCAGAAGCTACGGCTTCGGAAACTCCTTGATCTACCATACTCCCGGTGCCGCCCGATTCCTAGTCACTGGAGCTCCTTATCTCCTTATCACCAGAGGAATCGGGGTGACTCTTATCACTGTCCAAAGATTCCTAACACTATGCAGATCTCATAGCTGGCTGGAGAACGTACTGATAAGGAGGGGTGATATGGAATGATAAGAGGAGACTTTCAGAAAATCAAAGGACTACATTCCGGACTGATAGGGTTGTTCCACTGGTTCTTATCACTGGTTGTGTATTCTCCAGGGATGATTTACAGTGAAGGATCATACTTTCAAGATCAGCAATCACTGTTTATCATATCATCAGAAACTTCTACAAAGGTTCGTAAATCTACACTAAACCCCGTAAATTTACACTAAAAGCTCGTAAATCGACCCAAGAACTCCGTAAATCTACCCCAACTCCCCGTAAATCTACACCAACTCCCCCGTACCCACTTCCAGATCTCCCCTCTTTGCGTCGTTATCTCCTTCTTCCTCTGTGCCACTATCTCCATTTCCCTCTACGCTATTATCATCCATTTCCTATGTTCTGCCAAGCAGATCTCTTCCGGAAACATCATGTCAAAGTGAGTTCAATGGAGCGCACTTTCTACTTCCAACTTTTCTCTTCAGAAAATCAAGAACCACTGAATACCGCCTTTGTCTTCATATCTTTTTGCTAACTTTCGTTGGAATTTTGATATTTTTCTATTGGTTCGCAGAGCTGTTATTTGGGTCAGAGACAGATGTAAGTTGAGTACGACACTCCAAAATAACGCTTGTTTTTTCCAGAGACACATGCTTCGTGCAATTCGAGAATGTTATCCGTTGATATCTGGCAATTACACTTTTATCAATCCAATTGTCTTACTGATATTGAACAGGGATATCCAGAGAGTCTTGAAGAAGGAGGTGATAAGGAAGCAACCAATTATCAATACCTTATCAGCTAGTGGTGGATTATGAATAAAGCTTTTCTGAATTTCTCAATAGAGCACGTATTCTGCCTCCGGGAGGCGTTCAAAAATTGCGTATGGCACCCGTATTTCAGGGGCCATCGCGGGCAATTGGGAAAAGTTTTCAACCAGCAATAAACGCACCTCGGCAAAGCCTCATTGGTCACGTTATCGCCCCAGCGCAAAGCTGACGAGACGACGGGCGGCCCGAGAGGTGAATGGGCGCATGGACCGACATCACGCGGGTTCCGCGTGGTGTCATGCTTTGTGTGTGCGCCGGCCACGCCCCCTTTCGGAAAGAAAGGCCGTCGCGTTTTCGCTGACTTGGCTTGAACTGCTTTTTGGAGTAAACACGTGGATGTGCTCGCTCTCTTTCTCTAATTCTCTTGTCATTGTTACTTTTCTATATTCCCTCTCCCCATTGGAATCGGCTTCAAAAAAAAAGGATTTCAACGAGGAAAATGAGGTCAGCAGAGGGATATCATTGATAAATTGATAAGAAAAGATAGGGTTGATAAGTGACATTTGAGTCCTAGCCTCATTTTGACGCAGAAAAAGTTAGATTTTAGAGAATTTTTGAAAAAAAGGGTGATTAGTGAGTGATAAGAGAGTTTTATCAGTTTGAAAGTTGACTTTTCGATGAGGAAATTCGACTAATTGAGGGTGTTTCGGATATTCCATGAAATTTTTAGTGAAAGTTTGAACTTTTTGGGTATTTAGTGTAGTTTGACAACATTGTTGTCAAAAATGTTATCAGTGATAACGAAAATTGCTCCTGTTGTACAGTAGAGCAGGAAAACCGCATATTCCATGCGATTGCAACTTTTCTTTTTCGTTTTTCATTTTTGTTCTAGTTTTTTGTGATTTGGGGAGTTGATTATCAGTAAAGCACAATTGCTGATCATTTGGGATTCCACGGGCTCTCAGGACCTAATGCGTACGCGCTGTATTAAACTACAGTAACCCTTGCAGTTTGGAATCTTCGAGACCATGACTACAGTAACCCTGGTGCTTTTCGAAACGCGCGCAAAATTTCAATTGGATGCTCCGGGAGCCCGTGGAATTCGAAATGAGTCATGAATTTCAGAAGCTGGGAGGACTTCTGAAGCGACAAGGACAAAAAGAGGAATAAGAGGGAAAGGAGGTCGAGAGAAGGCTCAGGAGCCCAGCAAGAAAGAAGATGGGAAAGAAGGAAAAGGCACAGGAGCCCAGGAATGAGAAGAAAAGGAGAACGAAGCAAAATTAAGAAATGGCCCAGGAGCCTGAAAGAAAAAGGAAAGGAAATGGCAACAATTTGGGCAAGAAGGGCCCAGAACCCCC
>LR538955.1:454562-517002 GCA_900536315.3 Caenorhabditis becei | reverse complement strand
CCCCCCCCAACAGTACTAGTCCGCTAGGCGGGCGCGGTGGGCCTGAGCCTCTGTGCCTGCTCACCGTTGAGTTCCATCAACTACCGTGTCGATACACAGTGTACGGGTACGACGGAAGAATGCGAGTGAGGCCGATGTGCCAGTTCACACTTCAAGTTCACCGGCTCCGAATCACGGATACGATGACCGGCTACGAGTCGGTTCTCTCTCTCGACTTGTTCGTCAACAGATTGCTCTGGAACGAGACGGACCAACTCGTCTTGGTCTACGACTACTCGAAGAATGCAACGCCTCTGCCACTTTGGTGGTTGGCTAGTAGGCGAAGGCGAAGCCCATTTCGAACATGGATCAACAAATCATCCGGCGAGTCTTCAGAAAACTCAATCAATACTTTCTCAGCGGTAGGTTGATGAAAATGACTGTTATAACGTCTGATATTCAGCTTTCATGACGAGCCAGACTTATCAGCTACCGCAGCCACACGGGAGCCCGATCATCGGGCAAGATTGGAGAGCTGAGTGCGACGGGACGTACGCCTACTTCCTGCAGCTCAACGAGAACCGTCGTCGAGATGAGGTAATACTGAATAGGAAAACTCGAAAAATCCCGGAAAATTGTTTCTGTATGGAATGTTCAGATGATTTCGGAGAACTAATTTTGAAGCTTTGAAATCTTTCTCAACTATTCCGGTTCCACTAGTTCTGCCAAGCAAATCATCTGATCATTTCAAATGAAGAAAAAGTGTTCCTCTATAACCTATATCAACTCAGGCCGACGCTCAGCGAGGAGGACCCGTGAGGCAGAGAGCCACTCGCCGACGTCACCAAAGTACGAGTGCCCGCCAGCTCGTTCCAGCACCACCGGCAGCACGACGATCTCGGTCCGCTGGATCGGGTTCCGAAGCTGACTGAGGTTAGTTAAAACATTTAAAATTTCCGATTTCGTTGACATCGAAATGTGCTCTACCGCACAATCTTTTATCGATTTTCGACCGAAAAACTCATATTTCCAATCAACTTCTCTCATTTCTGGCGGTAGAGCGCATTTGGATGACGACATTTAGATTTTATGAACTATTTTCAGACACCCATAAGACGACTCCACACCGGCATTCCGAACACAACGAAGCACCACCGGCTATCCGGTAGTTGGTAAGAACTTTACCAAGACGTCCTTGAAACTATGGGAATTTTTCAGGTCACACGGATCAACGAGTCGTCCGCCGTGTCTACAGAAAGCTGAACGTCTACTTTTTAAGCGGTAGGTTGCATGAAATTGACTGTCACCTCATTAGTAACGTCTGAATTTCAGCCTTCACAGTCTGGAAGAAGATCAAGACGAGTTCGAACCCCCCGAACAGTTCTGTGGCCGGATTGGTAGGGAATGGTGAGTGGGTGGGCAGCCTAGATTGGCATTACAATGTGCTCTACCGCACCCATTTTTCCCTTTTTCAATTTCCAGTTTTCAAATCAAACTCTTTAGCGGTAGAGCGCATTTGCATGAATAAATTTGGTTTCTTATGATCCAATCGAACTATTTTCAGGACATGCATGGTTGTCCCACTTGGGGACAACACACCGCTACCGCTACAACACACCGTCTACTAAATGCTCTCTTTCTACTCGTTATTTGTATCAATAAATAGATTGTGGCCAGGGGTGGGCGGCGTAGTGCAAGAACTGTATAGCGGCGGCGGGCGAAAACGCAGAACTCTGCGTTTTTGAGTGCAATCGATTGCACTAGCCGCCCACCCCTGATTGTGGCTGAAAATTTTAATAAATTTCAAATAATGAATGAAACAAGTTGGGGAAAAGTGGGGGAAATAAGTGAAAACACAGTGAAGAGAGGGTTTCTTCAGCAGTCACTAACCCTTTTCAGAACACAGTTTATTTGGGGAAACGGGAGAAAATACCGTTTCGATCGCTGCCATTAGACGGTTATCAGTGGAATTTCAACAATTTTTCGGGAGGGACGCGATCTCGTCAGTAATGATCCCTCCCTTTTTGAAAAATACTTACATTTTCAGAATTTCTTTCCATTTCACTTCTTTTTCATGGATTCTGCATTCCGATTCGTCGATTTCGATGAGTTTTGAGCAGCCCGTCTTACCACTTGGTGTCCGTCGCTTCTGGTCATTTGAATTTTCCAGCCAAATCTCCGATTTTCGCTTGCAAACCAGAGTTTGTTGAGATTTCGCACAGAAATCCGCCGATTTCGGATTTTCCTTTGACTTCATTTGCCCTTCGTCAGTCTTCAGTGTCACCGGCTCGTCCACCAACTCGTCAGTGCCCTCGAACAGCTTTTCCCCTGAAAATAACTCTTTTTTTTCAGATTTACAGGTTTTTTGCGCTTTGAGAGCGTTACAGATGTGAAAATTCTGATGAATCGCCGATTTTCCCCCGACTTGGCTAATTTCCAGTCCGAATCCGCGAGAAATTCCTCGAATCTCGCCAGTTTCCTCGATTTCCCTGCTCTCCTCGATTTATTTTGTTGAATTGGAGAATTCTGCAAGTTTTAACGGAGAGTACCGGTAATTCTACGAAAAATTGAAAAGAACCACTAACCGCAAAACACGAAACCAGTGTATTTCGCATCGAACCATGCATGGCCATGTCTCAAGCGCGTTTTTTCGTTTTTTAGTGACCATTTTGGGAGGAACAGTCTGAAATCATTGAAAAATAAAAAAGAAAAATGAAACAAGAAATTTTGAGCCAATAATGTAGAAAAATTGAAAAGAAAAACGAGAGAGAAAGCCAGAAAATCGCAAATTTCGAAGTTATTCGCGGCGACGAATAAGCGGAGTGTCGTAGTGCACTGTGTTTAGCAGAAGCTGAAGAATGCACGAATATCAAAGGAAACCAAACAGAACATGCGAAATTTAAACAATTTATTGGGGAAATAAGTAAATGATTGCTTCGCCATTAGTATGTCAAAAAATCCCATGAAAAAACAGCAATTTAGACCAAAAAACCAACAATTTGCGCTATTTTCTCAATGCTGCTCTATCAAATTACACGTCTGGCAGCTGGAAAATAGAGTGCCTGGTTTCTGATCGAGTGGACATGGCAATTCTAAGAATCGGATCACCTGTCTCTGTTTCTTATCACTAATCAGTGATTCCTTATCAATGAATGACTCCTGCTCCATCCCAACATCCCCGATTCTTCAAAATTTGAGTCATATTTTTGTGTGCCTAACTGCTCCGATTTACATAACAACTTGTTATATTCTCATTTTTAAATGTCCCAAATTCTTCAATCAATATCGATCGGTACTCTTAAGACATATTCTGACGTAAGTGCGCTCCAATGATAATTTGATAATTAGCAATGGAGCACATTTGCAGTTGTATTTTCATGGAATACTTCATGGATGTCATCTGGCAACTCACCGTAGTCATCCCCTATTCCGCACTTTGCTCCATGGGCCTCGGCCATCAATTTCCAGTTCTAATGTTCATAATAGTGGCTGCGGCTCTGTGTGCCACTGCAATATCCATTATGCACATGTTCGACTACCGTATGAATGCAGTGACGGATGACGATTTGAGGGTCTTGAAGCGAATTATCACTGTTATCAAGTACTATCACTACTTTATGATGACGTCATGTATGTGCCTGCTATTGGCTTCTTATGATATCTTGGCAGATCAAATTAGTTTCAAGATGAAGGTGCAGCAGGTGAGAAAGTGTGGGGGCGTGGCCTCTTTCCTTATCATCAGAGGGCGCGGAACCCGCGTGATGTCGGTCCATGCGCCCATTCACCTCGCCGGCCGCCAGTCGTCTCGTCAGCTTTGCGCTGGGGCGATAACGTGACCAATGAGGCTTTGCCGAGGTGCGTTTATTGCTGGTTGAAAACTTTTCCCAATTGCCCGCGATGGCCCCTGAAATACGGGTGCCATACGCAATTTTTGAACGCCTCCCGGAGGCAGAATACGTGCTCTATGGAGAAATTGAGGGAAAAGTTTATTTCAATTGACATTTACAGTAGGAATAGCAGATCTGTTCCAACTAGAGTCCACAGTCGATATCTGATCACTTCCTCGAATCTTATTCTTCATTCTCACAACTGAAAGGGTTACTGTAGGTTGGAAAGTCCGCAAACACTCACAAGTGTTGGTAAACACAGAATACAGCGGTTTATTGGAGATAAGAAGGGCTAGAGTTGATAAGGAGCCGTGTTGGGTGCACATGGCCACGAGGATGTAGCTCATGTCTGGAGTTTTGAAAGATTGGCAAGTCACCTAGTGGGTCTCGCCACGAAAATGGGTTGGGGTTTCTGAACATTTCCAGCCAAATTCCAGCAGTTTTCACCAATTTTCAGTGGGAAAACATGAATTTTAGGGTATTTTGACGTTTAAATTTTGACGTTCGGGACGGCAATAATAAGCTATTTTCAGAAACACGGTGGTTCCCTCCCCTCGTACATCTGGTGCAACAACTGCATTTTCATCAACACCGACTCCACTCTGATCCTCATCTTTGTCGGCCTCGCAGCTTCCAGCCAACCCTTCGCAGCTGTATACTTCGGATTATCAGTGTACGCCTCTAAACTAGGCCTTCAGAAGCTCCGAAAGTCACTTTCCACTCGAACAATCGCAATCCAAAGGAACTTTCTCTACAGTCTATACTTCCAAACTGCAGTTCATCTGATATTCATTTCGATTCCAATGGGCGTGTTTTTCATTTCTTTTGTTATTTGGATTCCGGAAAGTGCCATGTGTAAGTTTACATGTTGGGTCTCGCCACGAAAATGATTTACGTCTTTTGCACAAGGTTCTGGCACAAATTCTTGTGAAAACAGGTGAATTCACTAATTTCCAATCAAATTCCAGCAATTTTGACCGCTAATTCGAGAAAATTGGATGTTTTTGGGAAAAAGTGTCAAAACACCCAAAAATTCAGGTTTTCCCACTGAACATTGGTGAAAACTGCTGGAATTTGACTGGAAATGTTCAGAAACCTTGCCCAGAAACCGTATTTCAGCCAGAAATCATTTTCGTGGCGAGACCCACTAGGTGACTCGCAACTAATAACCCAACTTTTCAATTTTCCAGACATGAGCTACATTCTCGTGGCCATGTGCACCCAACACGGCTCCTTATCAACTCTAGCCCTTCTTATCTCCAATAAACCGCTGTATTCTGTGTTCACCAACACTTGTGAGTGTTTGCGGACTTTCCAACCTACAGTAATCCTTTCAGTTGTGAGAATGAAGAATAAGATTCGGGGAAGTGATCAGATATCGACTGTGGAAGCTTCTAGTTGGTACAGATCGGCTATTCCTACTGTACATGTCAATTGAAATAAACCTTTCCCTCAATTTCTCAATAGAGCACGTTTTCTGCCTCCGGGAGGCGTTCAAAAATTGCGTATGGCACCCGTATTTCAGGGGCCATCGCGGGCAATTGGGAAAAGTTTTCAACCAGCAATAAACGCACCTCGGCAAAGCCTCATTGGTCACGTTATCGCCCCAGCGCAAAGCTGACGAGACGACGGGCGGCCGGAGAGGTGAATGGGCGCATGGACCGACATCGCGCGGGTTCCGCGCCGTCTTATGATAAGGATGGCGCGAGACCACGCCCACTGGGATTTCTGATTAGTGATAAGAACTTTTTACAGCTGAAAAACATCAAAATACATGAAATTGATAATTGATAAGAGAGTCAGTGATAATACACTTGATACAAGTGATTATGATTATTATCGATTATTGATTAATAATTATTGATTAGTCCTTCTTGACTCTTCCCTTGAAATCGTTCATCGACTCGTTGGTTCCAAAGAATTCAGCCATCAGAACTTGAGATTCGATCGGCAACAATCCAATGAGTGCAAGGATCGTGTAGGAGGCCTTGGGCATGCAGAGCAATGGGCGGTTCGTCAGGATTGCCTCCATGATGCACTCGACGGCGTAGTCGGCTTCAAGGATCGGGAAGAGAAGAGGGCATCTGAAAGAAATTCAGATTTTAGATTCAGAAGACAGATGACTCACTTCGTCGTCACACCGTCGAACATTCCGGTATTGATGAAAAACGGGCAGACGAGTGTGGTCTTCACTCCGTACTTCTTCTGAGCCATCACTTCCATTCCAATCGAGTCATGTGCTCCAATGGCTCCGTGTTTCGATGCACAATAGTCCACGAGTCCGGCACAACCAGTTTTTCCAGCCATTGAAGCGATTGTCACAAGGTGTCCGTCGTTTTTGGCCAGCATTGAGGGAAGGAAGTTTTTGGCGGTCTGCAGGTACAATATGTTCGCTTCTTTTCGAAAAAAGAGCTCACAAGCTCAAAGTTCGCTGGAGCGCACTTACATAGAAGATCGCATTGGTGTTCACTGCCATCGTCTTCTCCATCAGCTCATCAGGGCAATCGAAGAGTTTTTTTCCTGGAAAATTGGAAATTTTATGATTTTTAGCGATTTCCAGTGGGTTTTGCAGGAAATACTTCAAATTTCGGCAATTTACACACATTTTTAGCGTTTCCAGTCATTTTCCACCGATTTTCAATGTTTTTAGCGATTTTCTCGAGGATTTACATGATTTCTAGCAAGATCTAGCGATTTTTCAAAAATATCGTGATTCGTACGATTTTTTCTCAATTGCAAGCGGTTTTTCACAATTTTTCACTGTTTTGAGCGATTTTTTGCACATTTCGATGAATTTCCAGCGACTTTCCACAATTTTTCAGAGAATTTCCGTTTTCCAGCACTTTTTGCAGTGATTTGGCTGATTTTGACAGATTTTTTGCTAACTTTGTCAATTTTCAGTATTTTTCTCGCGATTTTGCTGAATTTCTATGAATTTCTGTGAATTTTGTGGAAATTTTCAAGAAATTTAAATTTCATTGATTTTCCCTGTTTTTCAGTGTTTTCCCCACTCACCAGTGACAATTCCGGCATTATTGATAAGAATATCAATATCACCGACTTGTTCCTTGGTCTCCTTGGCGACGCGATGAATATCTTGATACTTGGACAGATCCACGTGGAACACATGTCCCTTCCCGCCGACACCCTGAATCATCCGCTTCGTCTCGTCGGCTCCGTCCCGATTCACATCCCAAATCACCACTTCAGCGCCCAATTTCGCGAATTCCACAGCCATAAGTCTTCCGATTCCACTGCCGGCGCCCGTGATGAGAACCTTCTTGTTTTCAACTGATTTTCGGGGCCAGATATTGTTGGGGAGGAAGTTTCGGATGGTGTTGAGGATCATGAAGAAGACGGTGCCAAGCACCATTTTCAGGCCGTCCAGGACTCGGTCCATTGTGCTGGAAAAGATGGGAAATCGATAAAACTAGTGGAAAAATCTAGAAAAGTCTATAAAAATCGTGAAAAAAATCAAAAAATCTTCAGAAAACTAGCCGAATGGCAGGGTCAAAGTGAAGTTATAAAGGCAGAATGTTTGTGTATTTTGGTTCTTTCTCTCTCTTTTTTTCTCTCGTTTTTCGCGAAAATTAGAGAGTATGAGGTCTCGAGAGACGCAGAATTGTGTAATGAGTCACTAGATTCTAGCCAGTGATCTTTTGGTTAGTGGTCAGTTGTTATCTCGAGAAGAATCGAGTTGGTCGGGCTCTTTTCTAGGCTAGACGTGTACTTTGAGAGTGATATGTTATCAGATTATCAGTGATACAAACTACGGGAGCTTGAGTGATAAGGGAATTGATGTGCGCACATATGTGGGCTAAAATAATTGAAATTTTCAGGAGGGATGATGGTTTTTCGGCAAAACACTAGATTTTTGGCGGAAATAGCTTGATTTTGAGATTTTCACACGGAAAAATTAATGAATTTTTTGAAAATTGCAGAGTTTCACTGATAAACATGAGAAATTCAGTGGAAAATGGGAAAAACTGGAATAAAAACAAGGAAGAATAAATTTCACAAGTGCATAATTATATTTCAAACCGCCGCCGTCGAGAAGCGAGACACAACGCCGAGAGAGGAGACGCAGACGTTTCATTAGAGCGCGCTTGCGTTACCACCCGGTGAATTTTTTTTTTCGAAAAAATTCACTTTACTCCGTTTCTTTTCTGGTTTTCCCGAGTTTTTGCAATTTTTTAGTGGATTTATTGATTAATTTGCATAATTTTTGTTGTTTTTCATCTAAATTCACCAAATTCCGCCTGTTATTCATCCATTCCCACGCGTTTTTCTTCAAAAATAGATGTTCCGAAAGTTTTTCAAATTTTCTCGATTTTCCAGATGAGTTATGTGTACGAACTCGCCGATGACAATGAGTCGGCGAGTCAGAGAATTGGCGAGGCGCTAAAAGAAGCAAGAGATGCAGATACACCCGACAAGCAGCTCAAATCACTGGCTTCAGTGAGTTTTTTTTTGAAAAAATGCATAATTCCACTAAAAATAATTGTTTTTCAGGCAATGCACCTTCTTGTCGACCCCAGCTTGCCCAACAACGTTCTCGACAACTTTCTCACAGAAATGCTCGAGTTTGCAGAGCTTGGCGACTACCGGATGATCTGTCTGGTTATCGATTTCCTGCTGAAGGCCTGTGCGAAGGACTTTTCCGTGTGCAATCTGGCTGTGGAGAGATTCAATTTCTTCCTGCTCCCCAATGAATCAATCAATCGATATTCGATGGTAATCAAGCGAGTCGTGGTGGCGTCGACGAGTCTCTACCCGATTGTGATGGAGTTTGCGATCAATGAGAAGAACGACAAGGCGGAGAGCTGCTGGGAAGCGTTTAACCTGCTGAAAAGCCGTATTTGCATGCTGGTAGACGATAAGCACGAGGGAATCCGAACAGTGACCGTCAAATTCCTGGAGGCCCTTATCCTGTGCCAATCACCGAAGCCCAAAGAGCTCACCTCCGATTGCTCGTGGTTCCATGAAGCTAACACCAGATTCTCCAAAATCTCCCTAGCCGACCTCCCGCGAAATCACAGATTCTTATCATATCACAAAGCCCAGCTAGAAGCCGAGGAGAACTTCACAGCGCTGATCAAGCAGACGACGGTCACGGAGATTACTTCTCAGAACCTTCTGGCGGTTATCGAGTCGTTGTGCATGATTACCAGATGTCGGCCGCAATGGGAGAACGCGCTGACCCGAGTTTTCGATGTGATCAAGGCGCTGCATTCGAATGTTCCGCCCATGTTGAGCAAGGGTCAAGTGAAGTTTTTGCGGAAATCGTTCAAGTACAATCTGATGCGGTTTCTACAGCTCCCAGCGGCAGTTCCACTTCATCCCAAGATCAAAACGATGCTGACGGACTATCTGGGAGCCAGTTCTCAACAAGTCGAGAGATGGATTCCAGAAGCTCTCAAGAACCCGCCGAAGCCTGATGTAATGGAGCCAGCCCCGAAGAGAGCACGACTTCAGAAGCCGCTTTTTGACGATGAAGATGAAGACGAAGAGGTTCCGAAGGCTTCTGGAGAAGCTGAAGTGGTGAAAACGACGAAGGACTACAATCAACAGGCTATCGATCGAACCGCCCAGTTCATTTTTAAAAGTATGGATCACAACTTTGCCCTATCACTTGTCAGGGCCTCCCTGATAGCTCTTCCGAAGGAAATGCCTGCTGCTTTTGCGAGTTCCTACACGCCAATTCAATCGGCCGGCTCCGAAGAGCATCGGCAAGAGCTCGCGGAGCTGATGGCTGTTCAGATGACCCAGAAGGAGATTGGTCCGGGTCACGAGTGGCTGGTTCAGAAGAGGAGAGAGGAGTACGCGGCGAGGGCGAAGAACCGGAACGAGGGAGTTGTGATTGCACAGACGCCTCATCATGAGCCGACGGGATCCAGGAGTCTGCCGACGGCTGTGAAGCAGGCGGTGGCTGATAACGAGAAGATTCTTCCGGCGACGCAGAAGGCGAAGAAGGCGTTCAATTTGATCGAGGAGACAAAGCCGATAACGGATGAGGAGGCCGCTGAGATGTTCGAGAGCGCGTTTGATTCGGTGCTTCACGCGGAACGAAATGTTGTTGCGGGAGGCGCCAGAAGGCTTTATCAGCAGCTTGTTGTCAGATTATCAACGAGATTCTGGGAGGATTGTTCCCAATTCGAGGACAAACTCATAGATTTTGTTCTTATCGATCATAAGCGTCGCAGTGATTTGGCGCTTCTTTGGCTTTGCGAGCTCTACGCTCAATACCAGGGATACTCGAATTGCGCTCTTCGGATTAAGGAGATGATAGCTAATCAGGAGGGGCTTACCCAGCCGCAGAGGCTTCAGAGATATGACGTGGCGATGTGCAAGATGCTGGACGGGATGTTGGAGAGGGGAATGGAGAAGGAGGCGTTGTTCTACAAGGTGCTTCTGGAGACACCGCTTCTGACGACGAACGCGATTGAGCGGTTGAAGAAAGTGTGTTTGGCGAAGGAGAACGAGCATGGAATGGCCATGTTGAGAGAGCTGATTATGACGAGAAACCGGCAGAGACCCCAGTTGCTTCAGTTTCTGTTCGGATTGTGCTTCCTGGACAAGGTGGAACTCCGGAATTCCTGCCTGGAAGTCGTCAAAGAGCTGTGCAATCTTCCATTCATCAGATCTTCCCTTAGTGATCAAGCCCGTCAGCAGATCAACGAGTGTCTAGAGCCAGTGCCTCCGAAGTACATGCAAACGACACCGTCGGATGTTTGGACTGAGGAGATGTACAGAAACTCGCTGGCGGTCTACTCGACGTTGATGCCGACGGATCCGATGCTTCTGCTTCCACTGGCTGCTGTCTACGCGCCCGGTCACAATGTGTTCAAGAGAGTTGTCCTAAGGACCATGGAGCCCGTATTCCGTCAGATGAGCCAGGATATGGTCATCATGCTCATCGAGGACTGTCCCCCTGGAGCAGAGACTCTAGTTGCTCGTCTCGTCGTCCTGCTCACTGATCGAACCACTCCGTCGCCGGAACTCATTCAGAAGTTAAAGATCCTTCACGACGATCGCAAAATGGACATCCGAGCGTTGCTACCCATCATCGGAGGCCTCGAGAAGGAGGAGGTGTTGCGGCTGATTCCGATGTTCGTGTTCCGGATGGAATACCAGAAGTCGATCAATGTGCTGTTCCGGAAGTTGTACACGGTTCGGTGTCCTCAAACCGGAGAGCTGGTTTTCGATCCGATTGATATTATCACAGAGTATCATAAGATAGAGCCAAAGGATGATAACGAGATGACGCTGCTGATTAACAGTGAGTCCATTTATCCTTATCAGTCAGAAACTATTTATCTTTCAGATCTGGAGTTCCTGTTCGATCCTGTCTTCCTGAAACCTGACACCGCTTCCCAGGCAATTGAGGCTATCTTCAAGTGGGAAGAAGTACCGTCTTTGTTCCTTCACTCCCTCTACACGCTTTATCATAAGGTAAGTGATAAGAATGCCTTATCACTAATAACTTATCAATTCCAGTTCAAAACCTTCGAATCGTTCGTCGCCAACCTGTTCGCCAAGGTCTCGGAACGAAAGATCTTCCAGCAATCGGATCGCTGCAAGACGGCCTTTTTCAAGTGCGTCAGTGAGCTCAAGACGAAAGCCTACGCCGCTGTGCTAACTTCGCTCAACTTTGAGGAGTACGAAGAGATGAAGCAGGTGATGGGAGAGGACCTTGTCGTCGAGCTCAAGGCGTTCTATAATACGCTTGGAGCGTCCCAGCAGAAGACTATGGAGTGAGTGGGAGTGATGGCTGATAAGGTGATAAGTTGGTTTTTGCAGTGAGAAGATCAGAGAGGAGCTGTACGATAAGGAACGGGAGAATCGGGATCGTGATCGACGGTTGAGGCGGGAAGAGAAGAAGGAGAAGGATAGGGAGCGGGAGAAGACGAGGAGTGATAAGGAGAAGGAGCATGCTAGGGTGAGTTAGGGTTTTGAAGCTTGGGATGAAGATCTGAAGATTCTGGAATGGGTTGGAAGGATCTGAAAGTGTTCTCAACGTTCCCTGGGAATGTCCCGAAGCTTGAGATAGAGTTCTGGAATGTCCAGGAATCTTGGAAGGTCAGGGGGAAAGGTTGGAAGAGTCAGGTGAAGAAAAAAAGCTGAAATCAGAATTCAGAAACACCCGGGAGGTCCTGGGGATGTAATGGATCCTGTATTGAAAATCTGGAAGTTTGGGTTTGGTCTGGAGGATGAGAGAAGGAGCTGGAAAGATCAGAAGGATCCTGGCGATGTCTTTAAACCTGGGGTCGAGATCTGTAAAATCTGAAGGGTTCTGAGAAGTCTCAGACGATTCTGGAGGATTCTGGAAGCTTCTAGTTAGTGATTCTGCAGTCTGTGGATTTCTGGGAAATCTTGGGAAGTTTTGGATGATCCTTTATGCTTCTAGACGATTCTGAGAGCTCCGCTTTCATTCTGAGGTCTAGGTCGCATTCTGAAGGATCGAAAGATTTTGTTCTTGTTCTGTTATGGTTGCGTTAGATTCTGGAAGGCTTCTAAATTACGGACTCGCGGCTGATACCCGCATCGACTGGCATTTGCACTCTATTCGTCTAGAGCAAATGCCCAATCAATACGGGTATCTGCCAGGCTGTCAACGCTTCAGCTGGCTAAGAGTAGTAGTAGTAGTGAATACGAATGGCCGGAGCTCAATGAGCCGACTCGAAGGGGGCGGAGAGCACATCATCATGAGCCGCCCCATATAAATCGTATGGCGCCCCATTGACGGGGAAAGTACCCGACAATTAGGTGACGGGGGAAATGGGCTCCGGCGGGGAGAAGTGAGCAGAAGAGGATAGAAGAAGAAGGACGAGTGCGGTTTGAGACCTTGACAAGGATACCAATTGTGATCGGAGGCAAGCGAATTACAGTTGGCATGCTTGTGAAGGTCTCCAACCGACGTCCGGGGTAAGGGAGGATTCTGGAGAGCTTCAGAGCCATCTGGAGCCTCTAGAGAGCTTATAGCAGCTCCAATGGCTCCTAGAAACTCTAAAGAGCCCCGTCTAAGCCACGGAGCTCTACGGAGAGGAAATGCGAATAAATATCGGGGCGTCGCCGTGGCGCCGCCCGTTTATGTGTATATGTAAAACGTGGGAGCCACCGCTAAAGAAGAAGAAGACAATGTGAAGAATGGACGGACATTCAAATGTGTGTTTGCATTCGTTTGCCCTTCTCTCCTTTTTTGTTGTCATGGGGGACCGTGTGTACTTTATTATGGTAGAATGATGGTATTTTTAGGGTAAATGAAGGGTTAGTGGGTTAGATTTGAATGCGGTCTTTTGAATTCTGGAGGATTCTGAATTCAGAAGACATCGGATACTGGAAGCAGTGGGATTCTGGAAGACTTCTGGAATACTTTTGGAGAACTAGGGGATTCTGACATCTAGATTCTGGAAACGGTTTGATTCTGGAGACTTCTGTGACTTATTAGTGAATAGAAGGATCGGATTCGGGATTCTGAAGGTTCTGGAAAAAACATGAAACATGAAGCTTCTGGGACGCTTCTAGAGATTATTATTTTCATGATTCTGAAGAATTTTGAATATTGGACAAGGAAGCCTAAGGATTCTGATAGTTACCGAATTCTGGAGACTTCTGGAAGTTGAATTTTGAATTCTGAAAATATAAAGGAATGCTGCTTCTGAATTTCAATTTCTGAAAAATCTATCAGAACACCTGAATTCAGCTGAATTGGGTCTCACAGCGAAAAACCTCAATTCCCCTCTATTTTTTCAGAGTTCTTCTCGACGATGATCACCTTCCTGTAATCAACGACTTCTGAAGATCTCATAATCACATCATCACTGATAACACTTTTCGCTCGGTTATCATTCGAATTTCCATGTTTCCCCCACACTGTCTTTGTGTTTTTCTGTTCGTGGTTTTACTGGTATTTATTTGATTTTTACTGTTTTTTGAGCTGTAATCAAGTTATAATCATTTTTTGATGTTCCCGAAAGATTTTGAATTTTATTCAAAAATAGAAAGATTTTTACAAATTTAAACCCAATTTTCCCAAAATTTCTCAATTTTTTTTTGAAATTTTGTTATTGACTTTTTTGCGTGATTTTCACTGTCAAATTGATATTTTCTCCATGTCCTAACCCATTTTCCTTCATTTTCTTCTATTTCCCCAGATGTCGGCCCCACCCAAACCCATCTTCGTCATTTTCGGAATCGACGGCGGCGCCACGTGTTGCCACGTGGCAATCGATCGATTATTCGTCGGAAGCCAATCAGGAACAGTTGGGGTGTATGGAGTGGAGACGAAAGTTCTAGAAGAGACCGCCTATGGTAAGGGGAAATGTCGTGGCGGGACCAAAACATGAAGAATATGAAATAAATGAAACAAATTGAACGATTTCAGGCCTAAAAAGTGAAAAATTAGGGTCTCACTACGAAAATTTTGATAACTCACAAATCCTGATATTCGTAGCGAGACCCAAATTCAAAAAATATGAAAAATGGGACAAAACTTTCGGGGCGAGACCAGAAGCATCAAATTTGGAGCAAAATAGGTCTTGACACGAAATCTAGGCAATTTTTCTCGATCTTCAGCGCAAAAACTGCAGAATTCAGATCTCGTAGCACCGAATCCACCAAGTTGCATATTTTTTCGCTTCAAGACCCAAATCACTTGTAAAAACACTAATTTTCCCATTCTCACCCTCAAAAACTACTAAATTTGGGTCTCGGAGCGAAAATTTCCAATTTTTTGTGATTTTGGTTTTCGTGGCGAGACCCAACTTGGGATTTTTCTTATTTTCGCGGGAAAATAGTAAAATCAGGTTATCAATAACTTAATCTTCGAAATCCAGGTTATTTGGGTTTTCGTGGTGAGACCCATAGTCTCAAACCCAGAAAACCACCACTTTCTCCATTTTCCCCTTCAAATCTGTCCAGTTTGGTCCTCAAAACCAGAAAACATGCTTTTCGCTGCGAGACCCATCCCCTAAATCCTCCTTTTTTCCAGTTGACCCCGATCACCGTCGAATCCAATCAATCGATACTCAATCCGATGACCTCTTCATCCATATCCGCGCCTTTGCCATTCTCCGCCTTCACCGCGTTCAAAAAAACCAGTGGGAAATCCGAAATTCCATCGAAACGGACCACGTCGGCTTCTGTAATTCGCTTCTTCTCGACGGACGTCTTCTGACAGTTTCTAGTGATAAGGAAAGGGTTCCAGTGTTGTGCTGGACTGATAAGGATGGTGATAAGATCACTGATCAATCGATAATCGGAGACTGTGCTGCGGACGTGATGCCGATGTATGTGACACGTGGAGAGGAGGGAGAAGTGTTGGTTGGAATGGAGGATGGAAGATTGGCGGTTTTCAAGGAATCAGAAGGATCTGAAGGATTTGAATGTTATGAAATGGTACTGATAGGCTTATCAGTAATCAGTTATCATCTAAAAATCTAATTTTCCAGTTAAAATTCGGCCGAGAACCCATCTTCTGTGTGGCGAGCTGCTCGAAATGGATTGCAGCCGGTTGTGCGAGGGCTCCGATTTATCTTTTGGATCGGAAGAATCAGGGAGAGTTGAGAGAAGTCGGATATCCGCCAGAGTGAGTGAAAATGTGAAAATTTGCTTGAAAATAACCCTAAAATTGTCGTTTTCCAATGTTTGAAGGTGTGCGATAGAGCGCGTTTGCTTTTCTGGGTTCTTGTTTGGTGGTTTTGACAAGTACAGGCTGTTTGCAGTAGAGCGCACTTACAAATCGTCATTTTTGGCTTTCCAAAAGCTAGTTCAGTGGAGCGCACTTGCTAAGAACCAGTTTTTTGGTTTTGTAAAGTTCTTCTCAGTAGGGCGCAGTTGTAATATGTGAGTTTCATAGTTTCCGAGCGATTCTCATTATAGCGTACTCACAAACCCTTCAATGTTAGACATTTGCAAGCTTGTTCGCTGGAGCGCACTTGCCTAACGCTGTATTTCAGCGTTTCAGTTCGGTAGAGCGCGCTTCCAAGCCATTCTCAATAGAGCACCATTGCTAGAGCCATGAATTCCAGCTGATTCTCCTGATTCTCAACAGAGCGCACTCCCAACCTCCCCGTTTTCAGTGCCGCCGGCTGTTCCTCAATCACCTTCTCACCAAACCAAAAACAAATCCTCGCTGGCTTCTGGGACGGATCGATTCGTGTGTTTTCGTGTCTGCGTCTCTCGTGCCTCCTCGCTCTCTCGTCCCAACACTCTGCGTCTATAACCTCTCTCCACTGGCGCCGACCGGAAGACGGCGAACTTGTGATTGCCACGTCATCAGATGGTACGGTATCCATGTGGAAGTTGCGGTGATTATTGATTTTTCAATTCCATGAATAAAAATGTGATAAAAATACATGACAAATCTTTATTTTCAGCATGTGAGATCGCGCGCAAAGCGAAGAAATTTAAAATTTTCAGAAAAAAAATGTTTTTTTTTCAATTTTTTTTCGAAAATTCTGTCTTTTTCTCATTTTTTTAAAAAATCGTTTTCAAAACTTCGTTCATATTCAAATCGATATGAATTCAAGTGTCGAATAGGCGGAGCTAATCGATTCGTTTCGAAGTCTACGTGAAATTCGATGCATAGGCGTGTTATAAGCGGTATTAGAGGGTTGTCATCGGGATTCTGGATTCTGAAGACGTTGAAGCGATTCTGGATTTTGGAGTTAGTGAATACGACGTCCAGATGTCGAACGGGTACGACGGCTCATTGAGGGGAACTGGAAAAAAGTTAAATTTTTTTAAAAACTGTTTTATCTTGAAAACTATGAGAGATAGGGAAAAATGATAAACTGATAAGTTGTAGAGGAGGTGATAAGCTCCAAATTTGCAGTTGACCACTTTTTTATATCTCTTACCGTAACCCTGATATCGGTTGATTATTAAGGCCCTTCTTTATCAGTCGTTATCTAGGTTACGGTAAGAGATATCAAAAAGTGGTCAATTACAAATTTGTAGTTTATCACCTCCTCTACAACTTATCAGTTTATCATTTTTCCCTATCACTGATAAGAAACGAGATATCCCAGTTCCCACCTCAACACGGCTGCTCGACGAGCTGCGGGTCGTCTCCGAGTGAGTTGTGGTCGTTGTGATGGTCTTCTGCTTCTCGTGCTTCTCCTCGACGAAAATACTGTTTCTGGGGGTGTCCAAGAGCTCACGGGACTCTGTGAGCTCACGAAGAGCCCGCTGGATCTCCTCATCCATCCATTCAGAAGCTCTGAAAATGCAAAAGTTGAAATTTCCAGATTATAACAAGTTTTCCGGTCAAAATTGGTCAATATTGACCAAATTCCTCTCGTTTTCACAGTTATTATGCTCAAAATGCAATCTCGCCCCCACCGAACTCACACATTGGCGACTTTTGTCTCGTGAAGGACAACATCGTCCAACTGTCTGATGCACGACGCCTGGCACAGCTCTCCAGAAGCATCGGCGACGACGACGACGGCATGGGCGAAGCGGGGACGATCTTCGATCAGGTCGACGGATTCCTCACCGATCTCGTCGACAAATTGTTCCAAGACACTTTTGAGCAACGACGCGTCGAAACCCATCTCTCTGGAAAATAAGGAGATTGGTTGGGATTTGGGGGAAGTGTGGTAGAGCGCACTTTCAAAATGGTATGTTGAAAAAGTTGGAAATGCGTTCCAGTTGTGCGGTAGAGCGCATTTGATAAAGCTTCAAAATTGGTGAGACGCAAATACGCTCTATTGAACATTCTAGAGACTTTGGTGCAGTGGAGCGCACTTTCAACAACTTTGAGAAAAAGGGTGCGAGTGCGCTCTACTGGGCTTCTTGGCATATTTAGGTTGTGCGGTAGAGCACAATTTCAAAATTTTAGGAAAAGGTGCAAATGCGCCCTACCGAACTATCTCAAATCCTGCAAAATTTGGCTTCCTCGGTAGAGCGCACTTGCTAGAGCTTCTGTGATGATGTGAAAAGTACAAATTTGTCATTTTCGGGTTGTTCAATAGAGCGAACTTACAAAAGCTCAAAAGATGCAACTACGCTCTACTGAACTGCCCTTTTCTCTCAATTTTCTGATTTTTTAATAGAACGAACTTGCAAGCAACAGGAAAGTATACAGGGTTCTAAAATTTTCACTATTTCCACTCTGTTCAGTAGAGCGCACTTCTGCAAAACCAAAACAGTAAGAAATGACCGAAATAGAAGAAACATGCAGAAACCAATCTCATAAACTTATGATTGCCCACTTTCTTCCCATTGGATCGTTAGGAAAATGAGAAAATGACGGGGAGAGGGAGAAGCCAAGGACTATGAATAGAAATGTGATGGTTTTCCGCTTGGGGATGAAAAAGGGGGCGGAGCCTGGCGAAACGATGACAAATCGACCAGAAAAACCATTTTTTTGATATGTTTTTCCTTTTTTTTTACAAGGCCTATGTTGTTGTTTCCAATGGTCGGAACACAATGAATCATCACAGGGCTTCTGTGTTTTGTTTCGGTTTTTTGGAAGAAAAAGACCAGAAAAAAGAAATTGAAAAAGGGCGAAAAATGATAGCTCATGCACGCGGAATGTGCACAGCAGAGGTGTGAGAGAAGACGTCACACAAAAAGAGTGTCTGGGAATCGGGAGGGAAATTTGATATTTTGATAGGATGTGTGTGCACTTTTTGATTCGAGGTGTCGGGTACGAAGGGATTGGGTCTTTTGGGTCTTTTGGAGCTTCTAGAAGCCTGAATTTGATAGATTGGTTTGACTCCGTATCACTTGCCTATGGTTAAGGTAGGGGAATTGGCTGAGTAGCGACTTGGGCAGAAAAGTTGTCAGAAAGTGTGAGGATTTGGGATTTTTCAGGGAAATCGAGGAATATGGAGTTTCAGGGCTTCTGGAGCTTCTAGAAGCTTCGAATTGTCATAATTATACTACATTTTATGACTCCGTATTACCTCCCTTTGGTTAAGCTTGGGTAATTGGCTGAGTAGCGACTTGGCCAGGGAAGTGGGTGAGAGAGATGTGAGGATTTGGAATTTGTGAAAAAAATCGAAAAATTTGAAGCTTCCGGGCTTCTGGAGCTCATATAATTTTCAATTTGCTTCAATTCGGCAGATTGATTTGACTCCGTATCACCTCCCTATGGTTAAGGAAGGGGAATTGGCTGAGTAGCGACTTGGCCAGAGAAGTCGTCAGAATGAGTGAGAAATTGCGATTTTGTAGGGAAAATGGGGAATCTGGAGTTTCAGGGCTTCTGGAGCTTCTAGAAGCTTCAAATAACTCAAATAATACTGAATTTCATGACTCCGTATCACCTGCCTGTGGTTAAGGTTGGGGAATTGGCTGAGTAGCGACTTGGCCAGGGAAAGTTCGGGTTTTGGTGGTTTTTAAGGGATTTTTCAGGTCTTTTGGGAGTTTTTATGAATTTTTGAATGAAATTGGCCATTTCCGAGTGAAAATGAGTCATGTTTTGAGAAAATTTTCAGATTTTTTTTCGAAATTCATTTTTTTGTATTTTGGTAGTTTTCAATATCAAAATTGATAAAAACAAGGAAAAATACCAAAAATATAAAAGAAAAATCAGAAAGAGTCAATTTTTCAGAAAAAAAATTTTGAAAAAATTTTTTTTTTCAAATTTTTTTTTCCAACATTTTTTTTGAAACCTTACTTGGAAATCTTCGAAATTCTTTGAAATTCTTTGAAAATGACTCAAAAACCTGTAAAAAACCCAAAAAATTCAAATTTCTGTGTAGATTTACTACGCCTCGTGTCGATTTACGGGCTTCCTCCCCTGTATTTAGAGACGGTGAGAGTGAGAGTGTTCAAAATAAAATAGATAAGCTTATCCTCCCCCTCTGAACCAAAAAAACCGGTCTAGGGACACTAAATCTTACAACTTTTTTGCTTGATTGATTATTATTTTCACTAGATTTTTCCGATTTGGAAAAGCTGATTTTTCGGTTGATTTGCATATGAAAAAGGCTTTCAAAAAGCGGAAAAATAAAGGGAAACGTGGCTTTTCAAAAGGGAAAAAAGGGAAAAAAGGCAATGTTGAGCCGGAAAATGAGAAAAATGAGCAAAAATTGGTGATAAGAGCTTATCAGTAAGTGATTCAAAATCAATATTTTCCAATCAAAAAGTTGTTGTTTTCAATTTCAATTATACACCTCAAAACCATCGTGTCCTGGAGTGGAAAAAGTGAAAACGAACGGGGCGGGAGACGCAGAGAGGTGTATAATACAATGTGTATGTGTATAATAATCAAAGATGATAGTGATGGCGGAGGACTGTTTGATCGGCCGCCGCAGGGGGGAACTTGGACAGAAGCCAAGGGAAGGGGGAGACTGGCGGGAAATTTGAAATTTGAAATCGGAACTTTTCTCCTTTCTTCCGAGGGGAGTTGCAACATAGACAATGGGAAAAATGGAAATGGGATATCAAGGTCGTGCAAATTTTTTGAATGGGGGGGGGCGGGCTAGGGAAATGAAAATTATTGAGGATAGGTGTGAAAAAGTAAGGTGTAGATTTACGGAAAGCTAGTGTAGATTTACGAAGCTTTAGTGTAGATTTACGGGACTTCATGTAGATTTACGGAGCTTCATTTAGATTTACGGAGGTCCAAAACCGAAATCATTCGTTTTTAGCTGATTTCTCGATTTTTTCAAATTTTTTTACCGAATTTTGAATTTTTTGAGCCAATTTCCTAGCAAATTGCTCATTTTTGTGTTTAATCTTCTATGATTGCCATCCCGCAGCGAGACCTGGTGGGTCTCGCCACGAAAATGGTTTCTGGCTGAAATACGGCTTCTGGATAAGGCTTTGACACTTTTTATGATGAAATTGGGTAAAAACGCATGTTCCAACCAAATTCCAGCAGTTTCCACCAATTTTCAGTACAAAAACATGCATTCCTGGGTATTTTGCCGTTTTTTACCAAAAACACCTCATTTTCACTGAAAATCGGTGGAAACGGCTGAAATTTGGCTGGAAATCATTGAATTCACGTGATTTTACCAGTTTTCATCAGAAAAAAGTGTCAAAACCTTGTCCAGAAGCCATATTTCAGCCAGAAACCACTTTCGTGGCGAGACCCATCAGGTGACGACGGCAATAATAGCCAAATTTCATGCAAACTCAGTGAGGCTTGCTCCTGGCACGGTGCCAAGTCCCAAAAACCACGAAAAACTTGAAAAGATCGAAAAAGTTCAATAGAGCGCAGTCGCTTCAAGCCAGAAACTACTAAAATGGCTACTTACAGTAACCCATTTCCCGCCAATTACTTCAAAGGGACATAATAACTTATGACAGGTGAATAGAAGAAGAAAAAGAAAGTCCTAACTATAACCATGACCACTAATTCTAATTGTAAACCAAACCACATATTCCATTTTCAATGACCTAATTAGTCCAAAAAGACTCACTTTCTCGGTGGTTCCACAGGATAGCACATTGTCTTGTTGTTATGCCACCAGAGATGGGGCCGACCGTCTCGCTCCTGAAACAATGATGAACGATGATCATCAAAAACGAGAGGGGAAAGAATGAAAGAGTAATTGCTAATTTGATTAGAATCGTGGTTGGAGGAACGTGCCGAAGGAATTGTGATCAAATTTTGGAAATTTTTTTTCAACGATTTTTTTCGGGGTTTCAAAAAATTTTTCCAAAGTTTTAATCAACTACAAACTTGTTTGAAATTTATTTTTCTATTTAGAAAAATTTATTTCAAAATTTTAAAAAATCATCTGGACGAATCCCAAAGAGGTTTGCGAACAGCTTGGTCGCTACGCAGCGAAATGGTTGTGGGAGGGGTGTACCTTGAGGATTACCTCGCATGTTTACACGTGAGTTTTATTTTAGGACACCGGGGGCCAATCTTTGCTTTTTGTCTTTTGGATTATTGAGGCGGTTGGTTTGGAACGAGACGGACAGTGGTTTTGTCGGCGAGTTGACACCAATGGAAGCTTTTTAGGCCGAGGGAAAGTGGGAAAAACAAGTGGAGAATTGAATTAATTGAAATCTGGAGAGGATGAAAGGAATGGAAGGGGTAAATAAGAAGTGTTCTTATTGCTTTCACTCAAATCTTTTTTTTCCTTTTTTCCCTCGGTAGAACTTTGGTTTTGTCACTTTTGGGGATTATAATTTGTAAAAAGTTTGTCACTAATCATTGACTTGTGTTCCTTTGGGCCATATGGCCGCAAGAATCGGTGATTTTTGCTCAATTGGCTCGAAATGCTCCGAGCGGGATTACTGTAGATTTTAAATTGTGTGATAAAGCGGGGTACTTGACGACAAATTGCAGAGAGGGGGAGTTTTCGATTTTCGGCGGTTTTTTCTTGTTTTCTGTAGTTTTTGGGGGTTTTTTCTGGTTTTTTTAAATAAGAAATTCAAAGCTTTTCATTAAAATAGTCACTTTCGACCTAAATTCGCTGATTTTTCCACCCAAAACTTGCAAAATTTCACAAAAATTGAATTTTTCAAAAAACTCTAAAGTTTTCTGTTTTCCCATCCCAAAAAAACGTAAAGTGTGCGCCAAAAACTTGTGTTTTTGTCACCAAGCAACCCGAAAAAGTGTCAAAAACCGATAAAAAGCAAAAAGTTTGCAATTTATATGAAAATCCAGCTCAATGACTGGGTGCGGCGCTAGTGCGCTATCAAAAAGACCCACTTCTGACAAGTAGCGGCAAGAGACCGCCCAACCTGAACGGATTATTTTATGAGAGTCACTTTTCCTTCCTCTTTTTTCACTTTTATGAGAGGTTATGAATAGGAAATGTGGGTCAAAAGGAAAGTGCACAGGTCGGACACCGAAACCAACCAGCAATTACTTACGGAAACCGAAAAAGACCGAATTGGAACCAGTTTCTCATAAAATTTCTCACAAAATCTTCGAAAGATGTGTCACCAGACACACTAAAACTAATTTTCAAAAATTGTCTCGGCCCGGAATAACCTCCCTATGCAAACTTTGTGCAGCTGCACAGCAGTTTTTCTTGTTTGCTCTCAAGGAGCATCGCATTGAATGGGTGCATGGAGGATGAACACGGGAACACACGGAAAATCAGAGGGAAACTAGAAAAATTGAAAATCAGGGGTTTTTTGGCAAAAAAGCTGCGAAAAAAGTAAAATTCCGATTCAAATCCCCGCCGTTTTCTCAATGGCCGAAGTTTTGGGGACTAGAAAACCACAGCTGTGTACTACACGTGGAAACCAGAAAATTTCTTGGTTTTCCACGATTTTCTCTAAAGTTGTTGGTTTTTCCGGGAATTTCCTGTATTTTTTCGGGTTTTCCGAGTAAAATCTTCACTTCCATCCAATTTCCCCTCATTTTCATCCAATTGCAGGGTATTTCCGCCGAAAAATCGAAAACGGCGCCCGCCGGCTCTCTGCTGACGCCCGTTGCCTGACGCGATTCTCGTGAGTGAATTGGAACCTTGCCATGTGCATTTTTGGCGTTTCAGGGCGCCGAATTCGCCAAAAACCAGCGTTATTCCGGTGAGAAATGGCTCAAAACATGGATCTCGTCGATATTGAGGAGAATCTCAAGTACCGAAATGCAAATGCACAGTGTACAGTGAGTTTTTTTCTATTTTTCCGAACACTTGATCAATTTTCGTTGCTTTCAGGGGTTCACAGCGCTAGTAACTCGAATTTTCAACGAGAATCCCGAAGAAAAACTGCAAAAACCGCATCACAAGCTGTTCTTCGACTGCTGGTTCGCTTTCGACGATGCTCCATTTGAAATGCTGCTCGACACGTTGCCAGTGCTTCGAGAGAAACGATTTACGAAGGAAGAATATAAAAAAGAGCATTTTGAAGCGATTTTTAATGCCTTTTCGGCGAGAATCACCAAAATCGAGCGGATCCGACGGGCGTTTTCGAATTTTGTGGATGTTTTTCAGCCAAACTACTCGTAAGTGTAGATTTTCCCAGAGAAAACATGAAAAACCACGATTTTCCAGAAACTTCCTGCTCCTATCCTCCAAAATCCCTCAAGAAGCTCTGCTTGACGTTTGCTCCGACGTTAATTTCTACAATCGGCACCTGAAACGCATCACTGTGCTTCTATTCACTGATATCTTATCACCTGATCAAAAACGACAACTTGGCAACGATCAGCGCATCCAGGGACTCTTCCTGCCCTATTTTCCAAAGCTATATCCCAAATCGCTCTTTCACAAGGCGGTTTTCGAGCCTGAGCAATTCCTAAGAGTTTGCTCACCAGAAGAGCTCAAAGATCACTCTCTGGAAGGGCTCAATATCTTTCAAAAGCTGAAATTGGCTCAAGAACGACAGAATTTCCTCAAAAACATGAGGATAAGAGCTCATGCCCTCTATCTTCCCTTTCTTTTCGAGATGAACACCTATCGGAATGATCTCTTGACACTTATAAATCCCTTCATGCTTTCCCACGAAGTCCTCGAAGTGCGCACCTTGATATCCGTCGGCCAGGAGCAATTTTCCATGATTCAGCCGGATTTTTCGCGGGAATTGAATCTGGAGACCTACCTTGGCCATGTGGTCAACAATGAGAAGATCCCCACGTTCGTCAGATTCATCGAGCACTTTCCGGATTGTGTGAAGATGCTCCAGAAGCCGAATATCCTGCCACTTTTGACGATTCTGCTGATCCACACCAAGGACGAGGATCTCCAGAAGCGAATCTGCCGGCTTTTGGTGAATTTTTTGAAAAAAGTGCCCGAACAAGCCGATGGATACGTCAAATACTTTACAACACTGGTCGCACAGCCATTTTTCCCAATTTCGAGGGATCTGGTCGTTGAGACGATCACCGATTTTGCTGTGAACCGGGTATGCAATCGCGCTCCATTGAACTGTAACTGAAACTTTCTATTTTTCAGCACGTTGTGCCAATTGTCATCAACTTCTTAACAATTTTGGTCGGAAAAAAACTATTTCAAATGTTGGGACTGGAGAATTTCGTGAAATTGGTCCGGAAATACCCGACAATTGTGGGATCGATTGTGGAATTGTTGGATTTCCCGGATGAAGGCGATTCTGAAGAGGTTTTCTTGGCAAAGTTGAATCTGGCGAAGGAGTGTTGTATTGCGACGTGGGTTATTGATTTGTTTTCCCAAAATTGTATTTGACTTATTCCAGTGACGACAACGACGCGGTCCTCTCGAAAATTTCCAATTTGCTCACCGGCTCCGGCTTCAGGCTGGCTTCCACGATTGATGTGATTCTGGAGTTTGTGAAAAACGATGTCCTGGAGCTGAAACAAGTCCGGAGGCAGCTCGCGAGGAAGGTGTCTCTTCCCGGAAACATACAGGCCCTCGTTGCGTATTGCCGTCTTTTGGCGCTAGGAGCGATTCCGAATTCAGAAGAGTCGGATGAGACGAACCATGAGCTCAAGATGGATTGTATCAAGGACCTGTACGAGTTGACCAAGTATCCTAACAAGATTCTGCATCCCGAAGTGGTTTCCGAATCCTGGCGGTCCCTTGGAGATTATGACGTCGCTGACATTGAAGAAGCCGTGGGCCTTCCACCTTCTGCCTTTGGAGCCAAGTACATCGAACTCTATCTCCCAGAACAAGACGGATTTATCGATTTCCTCACCAAAGTTCTCAGTCGAGAAGTGGACTCTTATCAGCGACCTCTCTACAACAGTGGCCAAGTTCAAGCGGAGATCCCGCCGCTTCTGGCGAAAATCGATACTTACAAGGATCAGTTGATGGTGAAGAACAAGGATGATGTGTGGTTCTGGTCGGCGACACTTCCACTCTGCGGATCGATCCTTCAGTTGGCTGCTCCGAGTAACAAGGCTCTTCAGGCAGTCCGTCTCGTCAAATCCTGCCTTCTAAACGTTCCGGAATCCAGTTCAAACGAGGATATGCTCAGATTGATGGCAGGGTGGCGGATCTGTGTCCGGGAGGCTCTTACAGTTCTGGCTGACTCCAAAAACAATGATTTGCTGTGGGCGAGAGATCAAATCGCTCAGGAAGGACGGTTGTGTTTGACCCAGAAGAGCGAATCAGTCGACAACATAATGATGATGCTGACGGTTCTGGTGGAAGTTGTCGAGGAGAAACTGCGAGTTATTGATGATCAGAAGCTGGTGGATGAGGTGTCGAAGGCGCAGAAGCCGTGGATCATATCGGTGTTCGAGTTCATTGCGACGCGTCTTCCGAAGGGTGTCAAGCAGCGGAGGGAGCAGAAGTGCAATCCGATTTATCAAGTTCTAACCCATTCGAACAAGTCTTCACTTTTCATCGCCATCTTCTGTACCCGACTTCTCTATCGGAATCCGTCAATTCTGGAGTTTTATGGTGATGGCGCTGAACTAGAGCTCCTCCAGGATCGGCTCTTTATCAGTTTGCTCCAAGACTCGTCACTGGAGCTCCAGCCAGAAGAAGTACCGGATCGGAAGATGCTGTGGATCACTACAGAAGCCTATGGAGTTGATGAGATGACCGCCAAGTCTTTTGAAGCGGCTTATCAGGTTATCATTGATGAGAAGACTGAGGATTTCGGAGAGCCGACTCTGGAAAATGACTTGGAGGTGTTCTTCAAGGCATTGGCCTCTTCTCCCAAAGATGTTGTCTCTGAAGCTCAACAGAAGTCTCGGAAGGCTCTGGAGAAAATGTGGAACAATGGAACCGAGGATCAGAAGCGCACGATTTACGAGGGGCTCTCGGAGCTTGCACTGACCTCTGGAAGCTGTCGGAAGCGCACCAAGACCATCCCGATTGATAGACTTCCAGATTCCAGTGCTCTCAAAGGAGTTTTGACAATGTTCGATGAGAGGCACAATGTAGACGTCGGGAAACTTCGGAAGCTCATCAGATGCTTTACTGGGCAGAAGAGGAAAGACGGAAGATTCCTGCCGCCCGTGGATTGGCTGAAGATTCTGGAGAGGGTCAATTGGAAGGATCCTAAAGTCTCCCGGCTGCCAATTGTGACTTTGGCTTGTGAGCAGAACATCTCCGAGGTCCTATTCCACGTGGCTTCTGAACTGACGACTCCAGAAGTTCTTGTGGTCGCGGAGCATCTTGCCACTGTTTCCAAGCTCTTGCCCCGGAAACAATTCGAAGAAGTGCTCCGCCAGCTCATTCGACACGCCAGATCGGAGAAGAATCCGGAAGAGACCGCCCTGATTTCTGAATCCATCGCCTTGAACCAGAAGCTCCCCATCGTACGTCTTCTGCTTGCCAAGACGCTTCCGACCCTCGAATCCACGATTGAAGTCACTGATTCGATTCTGAAGGCGTTGAAGGATCCGGAAGCCTTTGGAGGAGGCCTGGTTTCTTCTTGTTTCGATGTTTGGCTTGAAGCCAAGAATGGAGAGCGGATGAATGTGAAGAGGATTTGTGATACGATCAGTGCGGAGGAGGTTGCTGATAAGAGAGTGCTGTACTATGGACTGATATCTCACGAGGCACGAAAGCTGTCTATCAAGAAGCGATTCGAGAAGATTCTCGACGTCGTCACTGTCTCCAGAATCTCCAGAAGCACCGACTCGGATCTCTCATTCCACCTCCCACTTATCTTGTCACTGATTGTCTCTCCAACTGATAACGTTGATCTCCCGGTTTGCTGGTTTGATAACGAAGATGTTCTCGAGCAAATCATGTTATCAGCAGCCAAACCATTTTTCAAAGTGTTGGTAGAGCACGAGGAGATGAAGAATAATGTGAAACATGTGAGTTTTTTAAAACTTTTGATAAAAATTATGACTCTTTGCCTTTCAGATTGCATCATTCCTCCGTCCGTACATTGACAGTGAAGAGGCGACGATGTATGCGGATTGGCAGAGAGCTGTGGCTAGGGGTGAGTGACTTTTGGTTAGAAAATAGGGAAAAATTCAACAAAAATTGATGAAAAAGCTTGAAAATTGAGGATTATTGTGAAAAATTGGCCAGATTTGATAGAAATGAGCCATTTTCCGCCGAAAACTGCAGAGAATCGCCGGAAATCAGCTTTTTCCATCAATTTTTAGTGATTTTGGCAATTTTTCACCTATTCTGATCACAAATTGAGAAAATGCTCTTCATTGAAGCTATTTTGCGTGAAAATCGTAGAAAAACAGTGTTTCTGACCCATTTTCATTCAAAAGTTGTCTAAAATCAGCTTTTTCCATCAGTTTTCAGCTATTTTCAGCAATTTTGACCCATTTTTCACTATTTTGAGCAATTGCGCTCTACCGAACTCCCCATTCAATCCTAATTTTCTAATTTTCCAGACTTCCTGCTCCAACTGATCGCCGCCTATCCCCGTGACGCCATTCCTGACATGCTCCACGAGTCCGACACCTTCTGGAAGACCATTCTTCCCGTCTAAACGAGTCCTTATCAATCGATATCAGCTGAATTATCAGTGATCTCAATTTGTGGAATGTTTTATTTATTCATGGATATATCGGTGTTTTATAACTTATTGCCCCTTTGAATTTATGTCTTTCCGGTCGATTTTTGAGCCGGTTGTTGGTATAAATTGATTGATTTCCCTCATTTTTCTTGCCTTATCAGCGGTTTCAGCCGTGTTTTCACTATCTCAATGATATCCTCCAGTTCTTTATCACCTTATCACCTTATCACTTGCAGAAATGTCGGCCGTCGAGCAGCACCTTCCGAACGATCAGTTCCTCCAGAAGTTGACGGCGTTCTATCGCGATTCGAAGATCCGCGGACCGAAAAGTGTCTACGTGACGATGAAGTCTTGTGAGTCCCTTTTCTGAATTCTCATCTGAATCTCTTCATTTTTCAGACGACGGCCAGACGAAAGCGATGCCGAAAGACCAAAAGTTCAAGGAGGGCGACGAGATTTCGTGTCTGTTCAGAGCCAAGTGGGGAAGCAAGAAAATTGCGACCGAGGTAGGCGTAAGACACGGAAAAAAAACTGAAATTAGTGGAAACTGAGTCAAAAACCGGAAAAATCTGACAAAAAAACTTCGAAAAATGTGAAATTTGAACCAAAAACCACGAAAATTAACCAAAATCCGCGATATTTGGTCGAAATCGGCTAATTTTTGGAAAATTTAGGTGTGAGCAGTTCTTTTTCATTGTTTTCAAAACAAATTCGGTGATTTTCATATTCGAAGCACACGTTGAACCGGAAATCCTGAAAAATCGACGAAAATCGTCCAAAAACCCGGAAAAATGGCAAAAAGTCGATAATTGAGCCCGAAATCAGTAGAAACCCAGCGCAAACTTGCGAAATTTGGTAAAAATTGCAAAAATTTGCCAGAAATTCCATTTTTCACAAAAAATCAAAGTTACTTGGCCAAAAACAATAAAATCAGAACCAAATCAAGCGAAAATTGGTCAAAATTGGCCAAAATCTAGAAATCTTGACGGAAAAATGAAAATCAGTCAAATATTTGAACAACTGGCAAAAATTGAAAGAATTCCGCATAAATCGCACGAAATTAGGTCGATATTTGAAAAATTTAGACCCAACCGCCGTTTTTTCCAGCCAAACTTGAAGATTTCCCACTTTTCCTTTTCCCTATAGAGCGCATTTCCTTCCCAACACAATCTGTCTGCAGGTGACAGCAAAAGAAGTGAACAAGTTCCACGCTCAATACTCTGCCATCATCATCGCCCAAATGGTCAATCTCGAGAAGCGGAAGAAGACGGACGAGGAGAAGAAGAAGACGGCGACCAAGGCCTAGGCTTCGGGGACCCATCTAGAGATCTTACAACTGGTCGTAGTTATCATTCTCAAGTCCTCCCATTTTCCTGTCTTTTCTTCTTCCTGTCATTTCATTTCTTTCCGTCCCTCTTCTCTTTTGGTCAGGGAACTTCTTCTTCTTCATATAATTTATTGCCTTGTGATTGTTTTACACACCTTTTCTCCCTTCTTTTGGGCCTGGCTCTCTGTCTTCTTTTTGAGAAAACTATATATAATATAATATTTAAATTTTTCCCGACTAAGTACTTTCACAAGCTGCTTGCTTTTCTCCAAATCACCAAATTCAAATTTCCGAAATTTTACGTTTTCATATTCAAAGTTCATCGTATTCACCAATGCCTTATCACAACTTCAATCACATTCAATATCCAATCATATACGAGAAAGATGGAGATTTCCAACTGAACCGTATTCAGTAGAACGGAGCAATAACAAGACACGGAAGTAAAGTTCTGGGTCCCGCCACGAATATCTTGAGCTACAGTACTCCCTGCATTCAAAAGGACAAAACGGAGCCCTGAAAAACTGAAAAGATAGAGTAGTGTTTCGTGGCGGGAACCATCGAGGTGCTACTTTTTCAAGTTCCTCATTTTGTTGACGTATCTGTTGTATTGTGTTCTGATTCCATGTTTTTTGAGATGCTTCATCCATATACATGACATTTCAATGGTGTCTGTCAAATCGAATACAGTCTGGGCCACTGTCAAAAACATGTTTTCGATGTCACCTACATAAGAGCCCTGCCCAACTCCCATGAGTTCAGATTCGCAGCAATGCATTCTACCCTTGCTCTTCTAGCCCTTCTCGCTGTTTCCAGTTAGTTTCGAGCTCCGTTTCCCAGCGAAAACCTAAAACTTTCAGCTTCCGGAGAGCTCTGCGCTCTTCCATTCATTCTGAACCCTCTGACCGATTGCTGTAGAGAATTCTCTCCGACCGGCACTGATGCGAGCTGCAATGCAACAAGAACTGGTGCCCATGCTGTCCAAATCTACGGAGTCCAAGTCTTCTGCGAATATTGTCCACGTACCGGCACCAAGAGCCAATTGGAAGAAGCTCAAACTGAGGTCTACAGAAAGCTGTTCCCTCTGATTCAGCAGATTGGCGTCAATTTCCCAGTTGTTCCAGCTGTTCTCGGTAGATGACTTCCTTTCTTGAAGGCTCTGATCGTTGTTAAAAATAAAATATTCACTCCAGTTGTCTTATCAGTCTTATCAGTCTCCTCAACGTTCGAATAAGCCGGCTCGGGGCACACCTGGTAGATACGATTATTTTTCGTAGCAAGACCCACTTTGTAAGCTTCAGTGCTCCCATCAGTGCAAATAGATAAATATCGTGTAAATTCAAACCAAACTTTCCATCCTAGTGACCTTATCAGTTTCATCAGCTCCTCGAAGTGCGATCGACAGGGAAAAAGCACACCGATCCGAACCTCACAAAAACGACACAGTTGTAAATCTCTGAAACATCCCAGCTGTGAAATGTGTTGATCCCGGGTAGCTGTGACTGGTCGCACAGCGGCTGCCCAAAGATCTTTTATGGCTCTACGTGAAGATAGATAAAGGGAAGACGGTCTAGCGAAATTCACAAGGGACGGTTGTAGGGGCCTAAACTTGGAAAACTCTGAAAAAAAAATCTCAAAAATCCGATAGATCACTCGCCACTTTTGACCTAGATATGATGGCTGAAATGTGCTCTTCAGTACTGAAAAAACAGTGCTAATTTCATCCAAAACTCATATTTTCCCGTTTTCTCGATTTTTGCGAGAAATTCGTTCACATTTTCAGTACTTACAAGGGAAGTGTGTGGGGTGACACAGATAGATTTGGCTGGAAATTGACAGAAGGGGAGGTAAGGGTCCCAATAGATGAGATCCAAGAGATTTTTCATGGGATAAGCTTTTGGTGACAGGTACATACAACAAGTGAGCTCAGATGCCAGTTTTTAGGTCTAGTGAGCCATTGAAATTAGTAATTTTTCACCTAAAATGCTATCGATTGGTCAATGGTGATTTCAAGCCTAAAAATTGGCATGTGAGCGCACTTTTTTGCATGTAGTGGTCTCCAGACAAGTTTCCCATCAAAAGCCTTTTGGATTCCGACTATTTGGGTCCTAACCCATCCTCCTACCAAGTTTGAGCCAAATCTATCCAGGTGACTCTACACACCTCCCTCGTCAGGACGATTTATCGAATTTTTGTGATTTTTTCCAGAATTTTCCAAGTTTATTTTTTTCTTTTCCAAGCTCCAACCTTCCCTTGCCAAATCAAAGTTCTCATTCATGTCATCTGTTTTTTATCAGTCTTAACAACCTCCTCCAGCTCCCCATCCTGGTTTTAACCCAAAAGATACAGTATAACAGGTACAGTATTCCGTACACTCCTCGGAGAGGGAGGGAGGCGGCACCTGGAGGTCCAGCCTCTTCCAGTCTCCGCCCATTTGGGACCGTCTCCTCAGGAACGATCGACAGCCAGATCTAGAATCATTCTGCCATCATTGTCCCTTCTGAATCACTCGCGATCTCAGATTTCCTATTCATCTCTCTTGTAAATCCTACCATCCATTCGTTCCATTATGGTGTCCGTGGAGCTGTTCAATAAGTCCGACTATCTTAACGGACTTCCCCAATGTCGTGTCACCTCTGGTTGCCCATTTCTAAAGCCATCCCCGAAATTCTCTGTGACTGGGCTGGAGCCGGGCACCAAGTACCGATTTTTCTTGAGTTTTGAACAAGGTGAAAGGTAAGTAATCTTCATTGGAATTTCAGAAACAATCGGTTATTTTCAGTGTTCGGACGCGAAAATGGAAAGGAGCGTCATCGGAGTTCGAAGAGCCGAATGTGGAGCACGAGATGGGGATCGCCTTTGGGGATGAGCTCATGAAGGAACCCGTTTGTTTCAATAAGGTTCGGGTCACGAACAAGCGTGAAATTGCCAAAGGTTCAATTGTAAGTCCCATGAATAGCATCAATCTATCGCAACTTTCGTTTCTTTCAGATTCATCTAAACTATCTCCACAAGTACCGTCCGATTCTAAAAATTCATCGATTCGAAAAAAATGGAAGAGATAGATGGGAAGAGAGTCAAGATGATCCATTGAAGTTTTCGTTCGAGGAAGCGACATTTCTGGCTGTCTCGGCACCATCGGTAAGTCGAATTTATCGGTATGGTTGTTGAAAGTTGATTTTCAGCGTGACTCTACAAAGAAGAGAAAAATAGAAGATCAGGAGGACAATGCGAATGGAAAGAAGTGTCGTTCTTCAAAGAATAAGGCTGGGACGCAAGAGGATAGCCAAGTTGAAGATTCAGAAGCTCAACAATTGATCCCAGATGAAGCTCTACAAGTTGAAGTTGAAGTCGAGGTCTACGCCGACGCTGAAGATGAAGTGCAACAAGCGCAACCAGTTCAGATCGAAGCTGACGTTGACTTCTCATCCGAAACTGAGAATCCGATTCAAGATAAAGCTCAAGCTCGAAATCAAGGCGAGGTCTGTGCCGACTCTGAAAACAAAGCACATCAAACTCAAGCTCCAGTTTCAATTGAAGCTGAAGTTGACTTCCCATCAGAAACTGAGAATCCAGTCCAAGATGAAGTTCCGCAAGCTCAAGTTCAAGCCGACGTCCATGCTGAAAATGAAAATCAAATCGAAGCTGAAGTTCACACTGAACCTGAAGCCGAAGCTTCTGCCCTCCATCAAATCGATTCATTTATTCACAGTCTATCTCCGTCTGTTCTTCAAGAGCTTCTGAAATGTATAGGAGAGTCCAGGGCTTCACAAGTCTCTGAATCTCAACCAATCTGTTCTCCAGAAGTTCGGAATCAAGGCCAAAATGAAGTTTGTCAAGTTGAAGCCGATGCTGAGAACCTCATCGAAACTGAAGCGCCTGTCGATTTGGAAGCTGAACCTCAAGCGTCACAAGATCAAGCTCAAGAAGAAGTCAATCCCAGCCAAGACCACGTTCAGGCCAATCCAGCTCTACCAGAAACCCAGAACCAGCCGGGAGCCCAAGCACAAGATTTGGTGCCCGCCAATCTTCAAGTAGCTCTTCAAGCCTTCAATCAACCTTCACTCCCATTCTCAGCTCTTCAAGCTCAATTTCAGACTATATTACTTCAGTTTCTTGCCCAATTACCAGCTCAACAAGGCCCAGGACATTCTCAGGCTCAAGTCGTGCCACCGTTCCAGCCGAACCATCATCTTGGAGTCAACAACTCAATGAATCAGCACCAATCTCCTGCTCAAGCTCCACCAGGCCCAGGATTCCCCCAACCAATGGATCTGGCTAACCACCAACCCCCGCAAGGACCAGCTCAAGCCCCCAACTACCAACAAGCCCAATTCCCTCAGCAACCAGACCTTCCGAACAATCTTCTTCTCCCCGGAGTCAACAATCCGATGAATCCAAATGAAGAATACCGAATCGTCAATGTCCCAATGAAACTCCCTGTCTGGTTTCTCAACCAGCTGTCCCATCAACGTGATTATCTCAACTTGATTCTCGATCAACCGTTCTACCCACTACCACCAGCACCACCACAAGATGTTCCTCCAACCTACAATCCCAATTTCCCAAACAACGGGCCGAACCCTTCACTTTGATGAGATTCTTCACAATCCTTAACTCCTTATCAATTGTCCCTATCAACTTGCTACTTCTAGCGTTACAGTTTGCTTCCTTATGCTTTTCTGATGTGTAACATAACCTTTCAAATGTTTTATTATTATCATTGTCAGAGTCTCAATTGAATAAAGTTAATCTAAAACATACCTTTGCCAAGTATGAAATGAAATTCGATGGAAGTTGCCTGAAGCTTCATGGGATTCTGAGTGAGCCCAAAATTCAAGTTTAAACGAATTCTTGTGCTAGAACGGTAACAAACAGTATTTCAAAAAGAGCAAAGTTATGTTTTGGTCTTGTTGTTGCTCCAAATCAGACTTCTGTGTTCTGTTATGTATTATTCCCACCTTCCATTTTTCCTGTATACATAAAGCCCCTTTTCAACCAACTCCTCTCCTAACTATTCATAACATCCGTGATGCTTCGAATCCTGATAATTCTGATTCTATGTGGTAAGTTATCCCATGAAGCTTCTCCAAACAACACGTTTCAGGAGCTCTTCTCTCTTTCCTGGAAGCTCAAAGAAACTGTTCTATCGGAGTTGATATTGTCGAGGAATGCTAGAGTCAGAACCTATCATCATCATTATTGACGTTATGTGAAGTTTTGATAAAGAACGCTGACGAAATGAAGGCACTGTGAAACTTCCCGTCGTGAATTGGCACATTCAAGCCACAAATAAAGATAGATTATTTGATTGTGATCAGCTTGATTGACTTGATTCTCATGTATTTGATATCTTTACTATTACTAATTGACAAAGTCTGTCTGTGTGTCTGTGTGTCTGTCGTTCCGCGGCCGTTTCTCAGCAACTACTCGACCATTTTCGTCCTTTCTTCGCAGAGGAGTCGGGTCCTATTCAAACTCAGTGCACGAGAGTTTTGTAAGGGTTTCCTATTCTGTGAACAGGTCAGGAGCGCAAACTAGGTATTTCAGGCCATTTTTTCCATGTTCATTTCTAAAATGCTAATGTCGGCCACGGTCTTTACAATTACTGATTGATAAAGTCTGTGTGTCTGTGTGTCGTTCCGCGGCCGTCTCTCAGCAACTACTCGACCATTTTCGTCGTTCCTTCGCAGAGGAGTCAGGTCCTATTCGAACTCGGTGCACGAGAATTTTATAAGGGTTCCTTGTTTTGTGAACCGGACAGGATCGCAAACTAGGCATTTTAGGCCCTTTTTCCCATTTTCATTTCTAAAAACACCTATGTTCAATTTTTGAGTTTCGCGCTTTTCAACGTGGGGGAATGAAGAGATTGCACCGCCGAAGGCGGAAACCCAGGCGCCAATTCCTCCGCGTTTCGTTCTCGGCGGCCATTGATTCGATTAGAAATGGGAACCATTTTTCGTTTTGCTCTCTAACTGATCTTTGAAGTCCTTACCGTATGGCTCCCGGAGGGGCACTGTATCGCAAGCTTCCAACTGTTCAAGAGTTCAATTCCAGCTTTTGGTGTTGATGTTTCTCGGGAAAGTTCCGTCATCTTTTGCAATAAAATCCCACCATTTCCTTTTATGAAAAGTTCGGGAAGAATAAAAGTCTCTGTGTCTCTGCTCTCTCTCCCCCGAGGGGTATAAATATCGTCCGTCCAGTCAGTTTTCATCATTCTTCCAGCCGCCTGAAGGTGGCAATGCCTTCTAGTTTTTTGATGTTAACTTGATTTTTTGTTAAATTTTTTTTGGATTGCCAAACCAACGAAAGGAGGTAAGGACTGATTTGGAAAAAAACTAATTCATCCCTTTCGTCTTCAGATTGCGTGTAGTCCCGGATCCGTCCGATCGTCCAGAAGGTAAGCGAATTTCAAGGAAAGTGCCCATTGAATTTCAGATCTCAACTCCTCCACCTCCGCCCTGAGAAAGGAGAGGCAAGACCGGTCAATCGGTCGGATCCGTCAAATCGTCCGAAAGGTAAACGAGTTTCAGGACAAGGATCTTATCAATCTGAATTTCAGAAGTCCACCTCTCCGCCTCTGGGAGATGCAGCGCGTCCGGTCAATTTGTGAATAAGTTTGTGAGAATTAAAAATAATAATAAAAATTTAAATAAAAATGTAATCAGTGTCTTGTTCATCTTAATATTTATGAAAAAAACTGTCCCCTTCGCTGAAGTCAGGATTACGGTATTTCAAAATTTCAAGCTTCGAGTGAACAGTCATTTCAAGGTCAAGTGCAGTCGACAGGTAAAGTGCACACTCATTTGAATATCACACGAACGACACAGTTGTATCTTCGAAACATCCCAGTTGTGGAATGTGTTGATCCCTGGTAGCTGTGACTGGTTGACAGCGGCTTCCCAAAGAATTTTTATGGTTCTAGGTGGAGATAGAGGGAATGAAGACGGTCTGGTGAAATTCACAAGGGACGGTTGTAGTGGCAAAAACTTGGAAAAATCTGAAAAAAAACATCTCAAAATCTGGTAAATCGTCCTGTGCACGCTGAATTTTTTGTTCCACGCACTCGCCACTTCTGACCCAGATATGATGACTGAAAGTGCTTTTCAGTACTGAAAAAGCAGTGCTAATTTTACGCGAAACTCATATTTTTCCGTTTTCTCGCATGAAATCAGTACGCATTTTCAGTACTGATAAAAAAGGTGATCAAACTGGAAAATTCTGAAAAATAAAAAAAAACCAAGTTTTTGCAGGTGACTTGAAAAAATGAAAATAAAATTCGGAAAATCAGGGGGAGGAGACGGCGTGAGCCTTCGCCGATCGCCTGGTCAATACTTACTCTTCAACTGTTCAAAAAACCCAATCCCTCACCTTTTCGTTCTCGGCGTCCATTGATTCGATTAGCAATGGGAACCATTCTTCGTTTCGCTCTCTAACTGATCTTTGAAGTTCTTACCGTATCACACGGCACTGTATTGCAAGCTTCCAACTGTTCAAGAGTTCAATTCCAGCTTTTGGTGTTGATGTTTCTCGGGAAAGTTCCGTCATCTTTTGCAATAAACTCCCACCATTTCCTTTTATGAAAAGTTCGGGAAGAATAAAAGTCTCTGTGTCTCTGCTCTCTCTCCCCCGAGGGGTATAAATATCGTCCATCCAGTCAGTTTTCATCATTCTTCCAGTCGCCTGAAGGTGGCAATGCCTTCTAGTTTTTTGATGTTTATTTGATTTTTCATTGAAATTTTTTTGGACCGCTAAACCAACGAAAGGAGGTAAGGATTGATTTGGGAAAGAAACTAATTCATCATTTTCGTCTTCAGATCGCGTGTAGCCGGATCCGTCCGATCGTCCAGAAGGTAAGCGAATTTTAAGAAAAGTATCCGGATCTTAAGAATTTGAATTTCAGATCTCAACTCCTCCACCTCCGCCCTGAGAAAGGAGAGGCAAGACCAGTCAATCGGCCGGATCCGTCAAATCGTCCGAAAGGTAAGCGAGTTTCAGGACAAGGATCTTATCAATCTGAATTTCAGAAGTCCGCCTCTCCACCTCTAGGAGAAGCTGCCCGACCGGTCAATTTGTGAATAAGTTTGTGAAATAAAAAAAAAGAAATAAAGATTTAAATGTAATCAGTGTCTTGTTCATCTTAATCTTCATGAAAAGAACTGCCCCCTTCGCTGAAGTCAGGATTACGGCATCCCAAAATTTCAAGCTGTCTTCAATCATTTCCAACCAAATTCCAGCAGTTTCCACCAGTTTTCAGTACAAAAACATGCATTTTTGAGTAATTCGCCGCTTTTTACCAAAAACACCTCATTTTCACTAAAAATCGGTGGAAACTGCTGAAATTTGACTGGAAATGATTGAATTCATGTCATCTTTCCCATTTTCATCAGAAAAAGTGTCAAAACCCTGTCCAAAAGCCGTATTTCAGCCAGAAACCATTTTCGTGGCGAGACCCATCAGCTAACTCTCTGCGGGACCGCAATAATATCTTTGAAACATCCCAGCTGTGAAATGTGTTGATCCCAGGTAGCTGTGACTAGTCGCACAGCGGCTCACCAAAGAAATGCTCTGTTCCGATGTGAAGATTGAGAAAGTGAAGACGGTCTAGTGTAGTTCAAGTCAAACTTTCCCTTTTGAATTTCATCAGTCTTATCAACCTCCTCCAGGTCCCCATCCTGATTGTAACCCAAAGGATACTGTACAATAGGGACATTATACCAGGATACCGGAACGCACCTGGAACGGGGACCCCGTTAGTCCCGCCCATTTGGCAGTGAGCGTCGTTCGTCAGAAACCTCCCCTCCTCGAATCAGTCTGCTCTTCTCTTCTTCTTTCTGTTAGCCTCATTCTCCCCAGCAATGGTTTCCGTTGAACTGTACAACAAATTGGCCTACAAACAGCCCAAAACACTTTGCTGTGTCCGGCTGAAAGGCACTACTCTAAATCCGTCTCCAATGTTTGCCATAACTGGCCTGGATCCGGATAAGAAGTATCAGATATTTGTGGGCTTTGAGCAAGTTGAAGGGTAAGATTTACTTTTAGAATTCCAGAACATAATAGCTTTATTTCAGTTTGCGTACACGTACACAATTCATCGAGCACGGACACGGAATCGCTGCTGGCAGCATGTTTATGAACAAATTCATTTGTTTTGAAACAATAAAGCTCACGGACAAACCTGAAAATGCCAAGGATCGGACTGTAAGCCCACTAACTCCATAGCTCTTCTAACACTTTCGTTTTCAGATTCTTGTCAAATATGGTTACAAGTATCGACCAGTTTTGAAGATCTACCAATGCGACGAATCGGAAAAGACTCTACTAGAGTTCCCGATTGACGAAGCTTCGTTTGTTTCTGTCAGCTACCAGACGAAGAAAAAGTTGTTAGATGCGGAGGGCAAGGACAATCAGAATCCGGATATCACAAAAACTCATGGCCAAATCACTTTGAAGCTTCTCAACAAATCCGATTATACCGAACTTGTCGAGTGTCGCCTGGCTAGAAAAAGCTATCCAATGAACCCAACTCCCGCGTTTTCTGTGACTGGTTTGGATCCGGAGAAGAAATATCAGGTTTTCTTGAACTTCACGCAAGTCGAAAAGTCAGTCCCACTATACTTTCACTTCTGATCATCATTTTTCAGTGTTCGTAAAGTTTCACCATCGATAAAATCACTACCAGAGATTTTAAATGAGCCAAGTGTAGAACATAAACTTGGAATCGCTTTTGGATCGCAGTTCAAGGAAACTATTCAATTTGAAGGTCTTCGATGCACAAACAACTGTAATTCTGCAAATGATTCAACTGTGAGTCGACAGTTATTCTTTCTGAAAACTGTTTTCTTCTTTCAGATCCTTCTCAACAACCGGCATAAGTACCTTCCAGTTCTCAAGATCTACCAATTTGAGCAAAAGGAAAGTGGCAACTGGGAGAAGAGTCCAACGGATCCATTGAGCTTCTCATTCGAGGAAGCCGCATTCGAAACTGTCACAATTTTCAAAAAAGTAGGTGGTTTTTACAAATTTCTATTGAGAACTTGTTGTTTTCAGAACGCTGAGAATATAAGGAACAGGAAGAAGCAGAAGAGGGCGGCAGCAAGGGAGGAAAAGGAGAATCCGGAAAAGCGACAGTGCACAGAACCTCAACCCGAGGCCCAATCGCCGGAAGAGGCTGATGATGAAGCGGAATGTGGTGAAACACTTTTGAGCTCCGTACCTGTAGCTTTATCAGTTCAAACTTCACTTCAAGCCCTAGTCCAATCAGAGGTCGAACGACCAATTCTTGCCAAGTCTTCTTTGCCAAATCAAGCTCAGCCGCAACCCGATGCTTCGAGGCAAGCTGAATCCGACAAGTCGATTCTGAAAAGGTCGGCAGCGAGGGAGGACAAGGAGAATCCGGAAAAACCACAGTGCACAGATGCAACTTTCGAAGCTGCACAAGGTCAAATCGAGCCAATCTTCCCCTCAAATGATCGGGCCCAATCGCCGGAAGAGGCTGATGATGGATCTGAATGTGTTGAACCAGTTCAAACTCCACTTCAAGCCCTGATCCAGTCAGAAGCCGAGGGACCGCTTCAAGACAATCTGCAAATCATAGTCGAAGATAAGAAAGATCAAGCTCCAACTTTGCCAAGCCAAACTCAGCCACAACCCGATGCTTCGAGGCAAGCCGAATCCGACAATCTGATTCAGAAAAGGTTGAAAACACGGGAGGACAAGGAGAATCTGGAAAAACGACAGTGCACAAAAGGTCAAGCTCTACCCAAGTTCCAATCGCCAGAAGAAGCCCATGATGAAGCTGAATGTTTGAGTGTCAGAGCCGCACCTGAAACTTCATCAGTTCCAACTCTACTTCAAGCTCAAATCCAATCAGAAGTTGAGCTTCAGAGACCACAGCAAACCATAACTGAGGATAACAAAGATCAAGCTCCAGCTTTGCCACAGCCAGATGCTTCGATGCAAGCGGAATCCGAAGATGAAGCGCAAGACCCGGTTCCAGGCGAAGCAGATATTCAACAGCAACTTCCAGCGAATGTTCAAGTCGAAAATGGAGAACCCCTAATTGCCCAAGACGCAGCCCAGTCCCAAGTTGATCGCCTTCCATTTTCCATGAACAACATTCTCCAGCCATCATTCAACTCATTGGATCAATATCGTCTTCCTATGCTATTCCCAGTCCCAAATCTCACTCAGAACTTCAATTTCCCTCTTTCTCTCCTTAACTTCATGGTTCCCAATCTTCAAATGTGTCCACCACCATCACAAGCCTCTTCCAGTTACAATCCCCATTCCCCTAGTGATCAATCCTGAACTTTTTATCACCTATCAATTGTCCTACCCTCATCAACTTTTTCACATTGCATTTTCAATTTGATTCATTCTACTCCTTCGGACCCACCGAGTGTTCTATTATCATTGTCAAGAAAAGCGAATAAAGTTGATATCATCTATTACTAGCTCTATCATATCAGCTGACAATCAGCTCCCTACACTTTCCTTACATAACAGCGAAGACCTTAAGAGACGCTCTCTGTAAAACCTGGACTTTTTGTGAAGGGCCTTGGCACAAACGCCAAAAGTATTTCAGATCGGGACCATACTCTGTCCATACATGTATATGGTTGAACTTTTTCAAAAAACAGTACCAGTTTGGTCCTGTACCGTCCCCCCTGTCCAGGGGGTGTCCAAAACGACTTTTCAGGTGAAAAAATCTAAAAAATTTGAAGTTTGGGCTAACTTCAGGAAAATTTTGGTGGGTGTTTGGGGTACCCAGGAAAGTGTACAAAAAACTTGGTGACTCTCAAAAACCACTAGAAAAATGTTTTTTCTCACTTTTTCACACTCACTTTTTGGTTTTTGAATTTTTTCTCAAAATTTTTCAACTCTTCGATATGGATTTTCTTTTTTCAATTTATAGCCCTCCATTCAACGGTCATTTTCATTTTTTGACGACCTCAAAAATGCTTGCCCATCCTGAGTTATGACCATTTGAAGTTAGAGCACTTTTTGAAAAATGTGTCACCTCGAAAAATAAAATTTTTTATTTGATTTTTCTACGTATCGAGAATGTAAGGGATCGATAGGAAATTCAATGCTGATCATTTTTGCAGTTGATCACTTTTTCAAATAATCATTCCCTGGCGAGATACAGCCGTTTTCCCGAAGAGCACCTCGAGGCGCGGCGAGACGGCCGGTCGAGGGGTGGGCGACAAGCCGCCGCGCGCGCCGAAAACTGCTGTTCACTCTATCGACCATAACTCAGGAAGGAGACACGGGACAAAAAAGTGATCAACTACAAAGTTGTAGAGGAGAAAATTTCCTATCGATTTCACATTTTATCATTGCAAACATCTTTAAAATTGGTTAAGAAAAGATGACTTGAATGCCAATGTTATTTAATTGATAATCTAGCTCTTATAAATAAACCAAAATTATATCTAAAACATGGAATCGATAGGAAATTTTCTCCTCTACAACTTTGTAGTTGATCACTTTTTTGTCCCGTATCTCCTTCCTGAGTTATGGTCGATAGAGTGAACAACAGTTTTCGGCGCGCGCGGCAGTCTGTCGCCCACCCCTCCACCGGCCGTCTCGCCGCGCCTGGAAGTGCTCTTTGGGAAAACGGCTGTATCTCGTCAGGGAATGATTATCATGAAAAGTGATCAACTGCAAAAATGATCAGCATTGAATTCTCTATCGATCCCTTATATTTTTGATACGTAGAAAAATCAAATAAAAAATTTTATTTTTCGAGGTGACACATTTTTCAAAAAGTGCTCTAACTTCAAATGGTCATAACTCAGGATGGGCAAGCATTTTTGAGGTTGTCAAAAAATGAAAATGACCGTTGAATGGAGGACTATAAATTGAAAAAAGAAAATTTATATCGAAGAGTTGAAAAATTTTGAGAAAAAATTCAAAAACCAAAAAGTGAGTGTGAAAAAGTGAGAAAAAACATTTTTCTAGTGGTTTTTGAGAGTCACCAAATTTTTTGTACACTTCCCTGGGTACCCCAAACACCCACCAAAATTTTCCTGAAGTTAGCCCAAACTTCAAATTTTTTAGATTTTTTCACCTGAAAAGTCGTTTTGGACACCCCCTGGACAGGGGGGACGGTACAGGACCAAACTGGTACTGTTTTTTGAAAAAGGTCAACCATATACATGTATGGACCGAGTATAGTCCCGATCTGAAATACTTTTGGCGTTTGTGCCAAAGGAAGTCCAGGTTTTACAGAGAACGCGTCTTAACTATCTGAAAGTGAAATGAAGATTACGGTATTTCAAACTACAAGCTTTGAGTGAGCAGACATTTCAAGCTCAAACTTCGAGTGCACTCACGTGAAGCTGCCTTCTCATTTGGAAACAGAGGAAGTAAGAGGGAGAACAGTTTATTTGAGAATCGACAGGAATGAAGAGAAGACTGTTCCTTTCTGGGAGCGCGCACTTGCCTTCCGAGTGCCAAGAGGCATAACTTGGCTCAAAATGCATCTTTTGATTCCTTTTTTGGGCTATTCGATCACAAATTTTGAGGAGACGCAAATTGTTGTCAAAGGCAAAGCTTTATTCCCCAGGCTTGAACATTAGTTACAAAACTATCCCAACATCACAAGACCGATACAGTTGAGCTGTTAACTGTAAAACATCTCGACTCCCAGGTAGCTGTGACTGGTAGCAGACCGACTCACCAAACAACTGCTATTGATGGATGTGACGATGGACTAAGCACACCTGCTGGACGATCCAATATTTTCGACTCCGCCCATTCGGAATTGCAGCCTGTCGATACTCTTACCATCTCCAACCAGATCCCATCTCATTCTCTTCATCCGTCTCTTTGGATATCCGTCAATTCCTCCCGCTCACCAGCTAGTTCATCATGATCTCCGTTCAACTCTGCAACAAGAATGAATATAAAGCATCTGGTGAACTTACTGAGTGCCATCTCAGGACAGAGTCCTCACGTTTGAAACCGTCGCCATCGTTTTCCATAACTGGTCTCGATCCGGAAAAGATGTATCAGGTCTTCCTGAGTTTCAAGCAAATCGGAAAGTGAGTTGTTCAACTACAGTTTCATTTCTAATCATTCCTTTTCAGTTTCCGCAAAAATTGGTGTAATACGTTGTCAAACTCACCACCATTGCCTTTCTACGAGCCAAATGTTGAGCATCACTTTGGAATCGCTTCTGGACAAGTGTACATGGACGGAATTACTTGTTTTGAAGGCTTAAGGGTCACGAGCAAAATGGAAGCTGCCGGTGGTCGAATTGTAAGTCCACTGATGTCAATCATCTCCAAAACCTTGTCTTCTTCCAGATTCATCTAAATCTCTGTCACAAATATACACCGATTCTCAAAATAATGGAAATCGATAGTCAAGAACCAATGAAGTTCTCCTTTGATGAAGCTTCTTTCCGAGTTGGTTCTAATCACGTAAAACGGACAAAAGAGAAGATGATAACAGATAAGGAGGAAGAGGAGGATCTGGTTCAACGACAGTATCATGGTCCAGTTTCAGAAGTCCCAGTGGTAACTGAAACCAAAGATTCTCAAAGTCAGGTGGAAGGTCGAGATTCACCGAACGTTGAGAGACAGGATTCAAGCTCTGTGAATGATCAATCGCTAATTTCTGTAAAACTCGCCAACAAGAATCTTTACACGAAAACCGATGGACTAACTGAATGCCTCTCATTCAAGGAGCCCCGTTCTCTGAGACCATCTCCCGTGTTCTTAGTGACTGGATTGGATCGGGAGAAGAATTATCGGGTCTTTTTGAGCTTTAAGCAGATTGGAAAGTAAGTTGTTCAATCATAACTTCATTGCTAATAATTCCTTTTCAGTCTTCGCAAACATCGATATCAACCGTTGACAAGCAAACCACCACTGCCCTTCAATGAGCCAAATGTAGAACATAAATTTGGAATCGCATCTGGAGAGAAGATCATGGACGGGATTATTCGTTTTGAAGGTTTGAAGATTACGAACAGCATTGAAGCTGCCGGGGGTCGAACTGTAAGTTCACTGATTTCATAAACCTCCAAAAACTTCTCTTCTTCCAGATTCATTTCAATAGTTGTCATAAATACACCCCCATGCTCAAGATAATGGAATCCGATAGTCGGGAAGCAGTAAAATTCTCCTTCGAAGAAGCTTTATTCAGAGTTGTTAAAAATTTAGTAAGTTGTTTTTTCACAGTTTCCCTCTAGAAATAACTTTTCAGAACATAACACGGGCAAAAAAGAGAAAAATGACAGATGAAAAGGACCAGGAGAATCAGAAGAAACGACAGTGTACAGATGACGAAGATGAAGTCCTATATCAACCAAATCAAGAAATCAACACTCCAATCCAGTGCTCACTTCAGGACCAATCTTATCAAGAACAATTTCAAGATCGCATCCGAGCTCCGGCTCAAGTTGGAGGGCAACAAGTTCAATTGGAGGAAGATGCGATACACAATCAGTTTCAAGACCAACCTGACCCTCAAGGACACGATGAAGCCGTCCTGGCCGGAGCACCACAAGACCGGTTCCGGGCTCAGGCCGACATCCATCTCCATGTGCACGACCAGCTTCAAGTACAACATCCTGGTCAACCTCGAGATCATCGTCACTTCCCCCAAGTTCAGGAACACAATAATTTCCAATTGCAGCCTTTCCGAGTCCACGGCCAGCTTCAAGTCCAATACCAACATCACGGCCAAGTACCACAAGGCACAGCTCAGCTTCCATTTGAAGCTCATATTCATCCTCAGCAATCCAGACATCTCACACACTTCCAATCTCAATCAGTCCTAGTTCACGACTATCTTCCCACCCAAAATCAAGTCCCACAAGGGTCAGCTCAGCCCCCATTCAATGCCCGGATTCATTCTCAACACAATCAGTTTGCTCCGCAACTCGGACATCCCAGTGCTCCACAAGTTCCAGTCTACCCTCAGATTCCAGTTCAGGCTTCCCATGCCCATGCCCCACATCAACCTCACTACCATCTCCCACAAGTCCCTATTCACCCTCCAGCTCAACCACCATTCAACATAAACCCAATGATCCCTCCTCATCCACGATTCAACAACCCAATCCCACAGTACCCTTACCCACCAATGCATCGTCCTACAATGTTCCCAACCCAACAATATCCTCATCAATTCAATCATCCTTCCCCACATAATCCAAACTTCATGCCCCATCCTCAAATGTTCCCACAACAATTTCCTCCTAGAAACACCCATCCCCAGTATCCATACAACGGGCCACATCATTCTTATCAGTGAGTAGCTTAGCCAGTCTAAACCCCTTCCTACAACTCCTGCTGGAGTTTTATCAATATTTATCATTTATCATTCGTACCTATCTATCAATCCAATGTGGTCCTATTTCCATTGTTAACGACATGTTCTTTTCCGCTCAATTTCTTTTAACTGTTAATACAAAACCTTTCAAATTTTCTATCATCTCGTCACAATTTAATAAAGTTGATCTTATATTTTCCCAAATACGAAATTGAAGTTGTACTTCCCGCACCCAACCAGCAAAGAGATTTAAAGTGAGGGTTACGGCACTTCGGACTTCAAACTTCAAGTGAACAGTCATTTCAAACTGGAACTTCAAGTTCAAGTTTGTTGTTGTTTTTTTTTCTTGAAACAAGCTTTTATACACTGTTTTCGTCATTTTGGGTTTCACGCGAAGCTGCCTCCTGTTTTTGAGAATCAGAAAAAGCAAGAAGGACAAATGTTCATTTGGGAGGCGAGTGACGCAAATGGAATGAAGAAGAGATTGTTCATTTCTGGGAGCGCGCACCTGCCTCCCGGGTGCCAGAGGTGTAACTTGGCTAAAAATGCACCTTCTCATTCCGTTCTTGGGCTATTCGATCACAAACTTCGAGGAGAAGAAAGTTTGCTCCCCAGTCTTGAATATCAGATGCGCACCTATCAGAATATCGCAAAAACGACACAGTTGAGCTGTGAAGCGTCCGGTTGTAAAACGTCTCGACTCCCAGCTGCGACCAGCGGCTGCTCAAAGAACTTTTATGGATCTACGTGGAGATAGAGGGAGTGAAGACAGAATCACACCAGTGGAATGCGCACACCTGCTGGACGACCCAACCTTTTTGGCTCCGCCCATTCGGAAATGCAACCTCTCGATACGCCTACCATCCCCAACCAGGTCTCATCTCATTCTGCTCATCAGTCTCTTCTCAGATTTGCCTCCTCGCTCAACAACCAGTTCATCATGGTTTCCGTTCAACACTGTAATAAGCACGAATATGAAGCATCTGGTGAACTTACTGAGTGCTATCTCAAGAGCCGTTGCTTACGTTTGAAACCGTCCCCATCGTTTATTATTACTGGTCTCGATCCGGAAAAGAAGTATCAGCTCTACTTGAGTTTTAAGGAAATCGGAATGTAAGTTGTTCAACTGTGTAGTCTCTAATTTTTAATAATTTCTTTTCAGTTTACGTCAAAAGGGACATAAAAAGTTGTCAAACGCACCACAAGAGGCATTCATTGAGCCAAATATTGAGCATCAATTCGGAATGGCCTCTGGAGAAGTGTTCATGGACGGAATGATCAGTTTTGAAAATTTCAGGATCACGAACGATATTCAAAAGGTCGGAGATCAAATCGTAAGTCCATGAGTGCCATCAAGCTCTAGAAACTTGTTTTCTTCCAGATTCATCTAAATAGTTGTCATATATATACCCCCGTGCTTAGAATCCAGGAATTCGATAGCCAGATAGCTCCATTGAAATTCTCCTTCAACGAAGCTTCTTTCCGAGCTGTTGAAAGATTCGTAAGTTTTTTCTTCACAATTCTCCTCTAGAAATAACTGTTTAGACTGTAAAACGGACAAAAGAGAAGAGGACGGCAGATAAGGAGGGAGAGGAGAATCAGAAGAAACGACAGTGTCATGGTCCAGCTTCAGAAGTCTCAGTGTTAACTGAAACCAAAAATACTCAACATCAGGTGGAAGGTCATGCTTCACCGAATGTTGAGAGAAAGGATTCAAGCTCTATGAATGATCACTCTTTGATTTCTGTAAAACTCGCTAACAAGAGTCATTACACAAAGAACGATGAACTAATTGAGTGCTTCGTAACCAAGCAGCCCCTGTTTCTGAAGCCATCTCCCGTGTTCTCTGTGACTGGATTGGATCGGGAGAAGAAGTATCGGGTCTTTCTGAGCTTCAAGCAGACTGAAAAGTAAGTTGTTTCATCTTAATCCATACATTCATTATTTCTTTTCAGTCTTCGCAAACATCGATCTCAACCGTTGACAAGCAAACCACCACTGCCCTTCAATGAGCCAAATGTGGAACATAAATTGGGAATCGCATCTGGAGAGAAGATCATGGAGGGAACTATTTGTTTTGAAGGCATAAAGATCACGAGCAACATTGAAACTGCCGGTGGACGGACTGTAAGTGCCTTGATGTAATCCATCTCCAGAAACTTGTCTTCTTCCAGATGTTTGTGAATAGTTGCCATGTGTATACCCCCGTGCTCATGATCAAGGAAGTCAATAGTGAGGCAGCTCCATTGAAATTCTCCTGTGACGAAGCTTCATTTAGAGTTGTTAAAAGATTCGTAAGTTCTTTTCTCACAGTTTTCCTCTAGAAATAACTGTTTAGACTGTAAAACGGACAAAAGATAAAAAGATGACGAATAACGAGGACAAGGAGAATCCGAAGAAACGACAGTGTAAAGATGGCAAAGATGAAGTCCTTTATCAACTAAGCCAAGAAATCAACACTCCAATCCAGGACTCACTTCAGGAACAATCTTACCAAGGACAATTTCAAGACCGCATCCGAGCTCCGGCTCAATTTGGAGGGCAACAAGTTCAATTGGAGGAAGATGCGATACACAATCAGATTCAAAGACAACCTCACTTCCCAGCTTCACAAGTCCCAGTCTACCAGGAACAAGCTCTCCAAGGCCAAGCTCTAGTTGGAGGACAACAAGTTCAATTGGCATCCGATGCTAAGACCGATGCAATCCACAACCAACTTGATCCTCAACGTCACGATGAAGCCTTCCCGGTCGGAGCGCCGCAAGACCGTTTCCAGGCTCAGGGTGACATTCAAGACCAAGTCCAAAATCCTGGCCAATTTCAAGATCATCGTCACTGCCCCCAGTTTCCAGGACACGCATCCCAAGTTCAGGAGCACAATAATTTCCAATTGCAGTCTGCTCGAGTCCACGACCAGCTTCAAATCCAACATCACGGCCAAGTACCACAAGGCCCAGCTCAGCTTCCATTCGAAGCTCATAATCATCCTCAGCAATCCAGACATCTCACACACTTCCAATCTCAATCAGTCCTAGTTCACGACTATCTTCCCACCCAAAATCAAGTCCCACAAGGGTCAGCTCAGCCCCCATTCAATGCCCGGATTCATTCTCAACACAATCAGTTTGCTCCGCAACTCGGACATCCCAGTGCTCCACAAGTCCCAATGTACCCTCAGCTTCCAGTTCAGGCTTCCCATCCCCATGTCCCAAATCAATCTCACTTCCAAATTCAACAAGCCCCAGCTCAGCTACCATTCGATGTCCGGGTTCATTCTAATCACAATCAGTTCGCTCCGCAACATCAATTTGGACATCCCCATGCTTCACAAGTCCCAATGTACCCTCAGATTCCAGTTCCGGCTTCCCGTGCCCACGTTCCAAATCAACCTCACTACCAAATTCCACAAGTTTCAGTCCACACTTCAACTCAACCACCATTCAACATAAACCCAATGATCCCTCCTCATCCAGGATTCAACAACCCTATCCCACAGTACCCTTACCCACCAATGCATCGTCCTACAATGTTCCCACCTCAACAATATCCTCATCAATTTAATCATCCTTCCCCACATAATCCAAACTTCATGCCCCATCCTCAAATGTTCCCACAACAATTTCCTCCCGGAAACACCCATCCCCAGTATCCATACAATGGGCCACATTATTCCTATCAGTAAGTAGTTCAGTCAGTCTCAAAATCTTCCAATAACTCGTGTTGAAATGTTATCAATAATTATCACTTATCATTCGTACCGATCTATCAATTCAATGTTTTTCTACTCCCTATGGCAATAACCTGTTCTCTCAATTTCTTCCAAGTGTTAATACAAAATCTTTCAAATTCTCTATCATCCCGTCAAAATTGAATAAAGTTGATCTTGCATTTTACCAAATACGAAAATAAAGCCCTTCCGGTACTTCGAGCATCAAACTTTAATTAAGCAGTCATTTCAAGCTCAAACTTCTGAGCAAGTGACGTAATTGGAATGAAGAAGAGACTGTTCATTTCTGGGAGCGCGCACATGCCTTCCGGGTGCCAAGAGATATAACCTGGCTCACAGTGCACCTTTCAACTAAGTTCTTGGGGTATTCGATCACAACCTTCTAGGAGAATCAAGTTTGCTGCCCAGGTTTGAATTTAATTATCGTTGTGGTCCGAAATGGCAGTTCGCTGAATCACGGTCTCCCCAACTTCCAAAATCAACATTTTTCGAAATTCAAACCGCGGAGTGCGGTAGAGCGCGTTTGCACACCGACGTTAGTTGGATTTACGAAATTCGTGATTATCAGAGAAACTCGTCACTTTTCCGGAGAAATTCCATCATACGAAGAAGGATACGTATTTATTGAACATTTTAAGCTATCGAACAGCTAATTTACTCAAGAATTGACTGAATGCATGAATTTATAGTGTTTGCGTTTCCGAATTCTATGTACTCAGTCAGTTTTTGACCATTCTTGCCGTTCGACCGCTTAAAACGTGGAGTTTGTCCCTATCTACAATCGTATGGTTCTGCTTTGAGCGAAAAAGTGATTTTTCTCTAAAATTTTGGCAATTTTTCAACTTTTCACACAAATTTTTGGACTTTTATGCAAATTTCACGGGAACGAATGATTAATTTTTGAAAATTTCACCATACGATTGAAAAGACAGCTGTTCTCGACATTTTAATATGTCGAACGAGGTATTTGGTCGAAAACTGACGGAGTACATACATTTTGAAAAAAACCTAAAACAGAAATTGCATGTACTCCGCCAATTTCCGACCAAATTTGCTCTTCGACCACTCAAATTATAGATAATGTCCTGTTCTCAAACTCTATGATGTTCTTTGTCTGAAAAATTTCATTTTTATCGCAATTTTCTTATTTTTCCGGAACGTAACAAAAAATTTCAATTTTTCGGGAAACGCGCCAGTGAAAATCGCGAAATGCGCCAGTAGTAGTCCAGCGGGCACATTGGAGGACGGGGGGACCGTGTGAATAAATTTAGAGCGAATAGATCAAAAAAGAATGATCTTAGAGGTTTTTCGCGAAATTCCTTCAAAAATTTTGATCTATTGCGACCGGGTTTTGCTAGGGGACTCATCTGAAGATTTGCTCTACATTCCTGCAGCGAACTGTCATTTCGTTCATCCGTTTCTTCGGATATCCGTCAGTTCCCCTCGCTCAACAACCAGTTCATCATGGTCTCCGTTCAACTCTGCAACAAAAATGAATATGAAGCATCTGGTGAACTTACTGAGTGCTGTCTCAGGAAAAAGTGCCCACTTCTGAAGCCGTCTCCATCTTTTGTTATTACTGGTCTCAATCCGGAAAAGAAGTATCAGGTCTACTTGAGCTTCAAGCAAATTGGAAAGTAAGTTGTTCAACTGTGTATCTCTTCCGATTCAACAATTCCTTTTCAGTTTCCGCCTAACTAGGTCTAAACAGTTATCAAGGCAACTACCATTGCCTTTCAATGAGCCGAATGTTGAGCATCAATTGGGAATCGCATCTGGAGAGAAGTTCATGGGGGGAATAATTAGTTTTGAAGATCTTAAAATTACGTACAATATTCAAGAGGTCAGCGATCAAGTAGTAAGTCCACGGATGTCATCTACCTCCAAAAACTTGTCTTCTTCCAGGTTCATCTGAATAGTTGTCATAAATATACTCCCGTGCTCAAAATAATGGAAGTCGATAGTACGACAACGATGGAGTTCTCCTTTGATGAAGCTTCTTTCCGAATTGCTACATATTTCGTAAAACGGGCAAAAGAGATTAGAATGACAGATGAGGAGGAAGAGGAGAATCTGGTAAAACGACAGTGTCATGGTCCAGCTTCAGAAGTCCCAGTGCTATCTGAAAGGGAAGATACTCAAAGTCAGGTGGAAGGTCATGCTTCACCAACAGTTGGGAGACAGGATTCAAGCTCTATGAATAATCAATCGCTAATTTCCGTAAAACTCGCCAACAATTATCTTTACACAAAGACTGATGGACTAACTGAATGCCTCTCACACAGGAGTCCCCGTTCTCTGAGACCATCTCCCGTGTTTTCAGTGACCGGATTGGATCGGGAGAAGAATTATCGGGTCTTTTTGAGCTTTAAGCAGACTGGAAAGTAAGTTGTTCAATCATAACTTCATTGCTAATAATTCCTTTTCAGTTTCCGCACATATCAGAATCAACCGGTCCAAAGCAAACCTTTCAATGAGGTAAATGTGGAACATGAGTTCGGAATCGCATCTGGAGAGAAGTACATGGAGGGAACTATTAGTTTTGAAGGCCTAATGACCACGACCAACATTGGAACTGCCGGTGGACGGACTGTAAGTTCACTTATTTCATAGACCTCCAAAAACATTTCTTCTCCCAGGTTCATCTGATTAACTGTCATAAGTACATCCCTGTTCTCAAAATCCAGGAGTTCGACAGTCAGGCAGCAGTAAGCTTCTTCTTTGACAAAGCTCCATTCATGGCTGTTTCATGTTTAAAAGAAGTACGTTTTTTTTCACAATTTTCATCTAGAAATAACTTTTCAGGACTTAAAACGGGCAGAAGAAAGAAGAATGACATATAACGTGGACAAGGAGAAAAAACGACAGTGTACAGATGACGAAGATGAAGTTCTGTATCAAATTAACCAACGAATCAACACTCCAATCCAGGACTCGCTTCAGGAACAATCTTATCAAGGACAATTTCAAAACCGCATCCGAGCTCCGGCTCAAGTTGGAGGGCAACAAGTTCAATTGGAAGCAGATGCGATACACAATCAGTTTCAAGACCAACCTGACCCCCAAGGACACGATGAAGCCGTCCTGGCCGGAACACCACAAGACCGGTTCCGGGCCGACATTCAAGATCAAGTCCACGATCAAGTCCACCGCCAAGTCCCACAAGGAACAGTTCAGCACCCGTTCAATTCCCAGATCCGTCCTCAGCACAACCAATCCGGACATCTCGCCCGATTCCAAGCTCAACCAGCCCCAGTCCGCAACTCTCTTCACGCCCAAAATCGAGTCACTCAAGGCCCAGCTCAGCTCCCATTCGATGCCCGGATTCATTCTCAACACAACCAATTCGTTCGACAACAATACGACCAACTCGGTCATCCCCGTGCTCCTCAAGTCCCAGTCTACCCTCAGATTCCAGTTCAGGCTTCCCATTCCCATGTCCCAAATCAACCTCGTTACCATCCCCCACAAGTTTCAGTCCACACTTCAACTCAACTACCATTCAACCCAAATCCAATGATCCCTCCTCATCCAGGATTCAATAACCCTAACCCACAATACCCTAACCCACCAATGCCTCGTCCCACATTGCTCCCAACCCAACAACATCCTCCTCATCAATTCAATCATCCTTCCCCAGATAATCCAAACTTTATGCCCAATTCTCAAATGTTCCCACAACAACTTCCTCCCGGAAACATCCATCCCCAGATCTCCTACCACGGGCCACATCATTTCAATCAGTGAGACAAGTCTGACATCTACCCTGAACTCCCTAAAATTATCACCTTATTATTATTCGTATCATCAATCCTAAATCGTTTGCTATTTTAATCATTTGTTCAATATATTACTTATGAATATATTTTTATCAAGTCACAATTGAATAAAGCTAATCTTATATCTTTGCCAAATACGAAATCGAAATGGAACGTATCGATGGTGAACTCACATTTTCAGAAGGCTCAAATTTCTTGCCAAAAGCCGAACTTTGCTCCCAGGCTTGAATAATAGTTGCACACCTATCAGAACATCACAAGAACGACACAGTTGAGCGTCCAGCTGTAAAACGTCTCGACTCCCAGGTAGCTGCGACCAGCGGCTGCTCAAAGAACTTTTATGGATCTACGTGGAGATAGAGGGAGTGAAGACAGAATCACACCAGTGGAATGAGCACACCTGCTGGACGACAAAATCTTTCCGGCTCCGCCCATTCGGAAATGCAACCTCTCGATACGCCTACCATCCCCAACCAGGTCTCATCTCATTCTGCTCATCAGTCTCTTCTCAGATTTGCCTCCTCGCTCAACAACCAGTTCATCATGGTCTCTGTGCAACTCTTTAACAAAAATGAATATAAAGCATCTGGTGAGCTTACCGAGTGCTTTTCCAGGAGCTCACGTTGCCCACGTTTGAAGCCGTCTCCATCATTTATTATCACTGGTCTCGATCTAGAAAAGAAGTATCAGGTCTTCCTGAGTTTCAAGCAAATCGAAAAGTAAGTTGTTCAACTATAATTTCGATTTTTTCAATAATTCCTTTTCAGATTCCGCAGAAATAACTATCAACAATTGCTCCACGAACCACCATTGCATTTCAATAAGCCAAATGTGGAACATACATTCGGCATCGCCTCTGGAAAGAAATTCATGGAGGGAACCATCAGTTTTGCAGGTCTGAAGATTACGAACAACATTGAAGCTGCCGGTGGCCTAACTGTAAGTTCCTTGATGTAATCCATCTCCAGAAACTTGTCTCCTTCCAGATTTATGTAAATAGTTGTCATAAATACACCCCCATGCTCAAGATAATGGAATCCGATAGTCGGGAAGCAGTGAATTTCGTCTTTGACGAAGCTTCTTTCCGAGTTGTTCAGGTAAGTTATTTTTTCACAATTTTCCTCAGGACATAACTTTTCAGAATGTAAAACGGGCAACAGAGAAAGGGATGGCAAATGAGGAGGACCAGGAGAATCAGAAGAAACGACAGTGTCATAATCCAGCTTCGGAAGTCCCAGTGCTATCTGAAAGGGAAGATACTCAAAGTCAGGTGGAAGGTCATGCTTCACCAACAGTTGGGAGACAGGATTCAAGCTCTATGAATTATCAATCGCTAATTTCTGTAAAACTCGCCAACCAGAATCTTTACACAAATATCGATGGACTAGTTGAGTGCCGCGTAATCAAGCAGCCCCGTTCTCTGAGACCATCTCCCGTGTTTTTAGTGACCGGATTGGATCGGGAGAAGAAGTATCGGGTCTTTTTGAGCTTCAAGCAGACTGAAAACTGAGTTGTTTCTTATTTAATCCATGCATTCATTATTTCTTTTTAGTCTTCGTAAACAAAGACGTCTAATGTTGTCAACAGAACGACAAGAGTATTTCAATGAGCCGAATGTAGAACATAAATTTGGAATCGCCTCTGGAGAGGAGTTCATGGGGGAAACTATTAGTTTTGAAGGCATAAAGATCACAAGCAACATTGAAGATGCCGGTGATCAAATTGTAAGTTCACTTATGTCATAAGCCTCCAAAAACATTTCTTCTTCCAGGTTCATCTCAACTCCTGTCATAAGTACATCCCAGTTCTCAAAATCCAGGAGTTCGACAGTCAGGCAGCAGTAAACTTCTTCTTTGACAAAGCTTCATTCACGGCTGTTTCATGTTTAGTACGTTTTTTTTCACAATTTTCCTATAGAAATTACGGCTCTGTTCGGGTTGAGCGGTCCCAACCGGAAATAAAGGTCCCGAAAAGTGGGTCCGGTCCCAAGCGGAAAAAAAGGTCCCAAAAAAAGTTTAAAGGTCCCAAGAAATAAATATTGGTCCCAAAATTAAAATAAAGGTCCCAAAAAGTGAGTCCGGTCCCAAGCGAAAATAAAGGTCCCATGTAAAAATAAAGGTCCCATAGAAAATAAAACGGTCCCAAGAAAAGGAAGGACTTATATTTGCAAGAAGTCACATGAAAAAAAAAGATTCCATGTAAGTTCAGTAGGTTCAGGTATTACAGTAGAACCAACTATAAAATGTTTTGGTAACTAGTAATGGGTGTGGGTAAGATGACAGGGTAAGGTTTGGCTGAAACTTGGCAGAGGAGTAGAGTACAGCCCCAACAATCGAGATTCGAAAGTTTTCTCTGGAGCCAGCCAAAAAAACAGTCTCTTTTCTGCATGTATCGGTCATCAAAAGCTTATCCCATAAAAAAGTTATTGGATCCTGCCTATTGGGGCTGTAACACACCCTTCTGCCAAGTTTCAGCCAAATCAATCTAGGTCACTTCACACTGAATTCTTCATTTTCTGGGAGAACCTTTGATTAAATTCGACAAAACCGAAACAAAACAAAAATATCTGTTTACCAAAACGGAAAATATAAATTGAAAACATAAAAAATTACTTTATAGTTTTTATGGGACCTTTTTTTCCTGTTGGGACCTGCTCCATTCTTGGGACCTTTATTTCCGGTTTTTTTCTATGATGGGACCAATATTTATTTCTTGACACCTCTAAACTTTTTATGGGACCTTTTTTCCGCTTGGGACCTGACCCACTTTTTGGGACCTCTATTTGTTTTTTGGGACCAATATTTATTTTTTGGGACCTCTACTTTGCCCATGGGACCTTTATTTCCGCTTGGGACCGCTCAACCCGAACAGAGCCGAAATTACTGTTTAGACTGTAAAACGGACAAAAGAGAAGAGGATGACAGATGAGGAGGGCCAGGAGAATTTTCAAGACCAACCTGACCCCCAAGGACACGATGAAGCTCTCCTGGTCGGAACACCACAAGACCGGTTCCGGGCCGACATTCAAGATCAAGTCCACGATCAAGTCCACCGCCAAGTCCCACAAGGAACAGTTCGGCTACCATTCAATGCCGGGGTTTATTCTCAACACAATCAGTTCACTCCACAACATTACGATCAACTCGGACATTCTCGTGCTCCACAAGTCCCAATGTGTCCTCAGTTCCCAGTTCAGGCTTTCCATGCCCAACACCATTTTCAAGTCCCACATCAACCTCACTACCAAATTCCACAAGTTTCAGTCCACACTTCAACTCAACCACCGTTCAACCCAAACCCAATGATCCCTCCCCATCCAGGATTCAACAACCCTATCCCACAGTACCCTTACCCACCAATCCATCGTCCTACAATGCCCCCACCCCAACAATATCCTCATCAATTCAATCATCCTTCCCCACATAATCCTAACTTCATGCCCCATCCTCAAATGTTCCCACAACATTTTCCTCCTGGAAACACCCATCCCCAGTATCCATACAACGGACCATATCATTCCCATCAGTGAGTAGTTCAGCCAGTCTACAAATTTTCCAATAACTCGTGTTGGAATGTTATCAATCCTTATCACTTTCAATTGTACCTATCTAAATATCAATTCAATGATTTTCTACTTCCTATGGCAATAACCTCTTCTTTTTTGCTCAATTTCTTTCAAGTGTTAATACAGATCCCTTCTAATTTTCTATCATCCCGTCACAATTGAATAAATTTGATCTTATATTTTGCCAAATACGAAATGAAAACCCCTTACAGTACTTCGGACTTCAAGCTTCAAGTAAGCAGTAATATCAAGCTCAAACTTCTGAGCAAGTGACGTAATTGGAATGAAAAAGAGACCGTTCACTTCTGGGAGCGCGCACATGCCTTCCGGGTGTCAAGAGGTACAACTTGGCTCACAATGCACCATTTGATTCCGTCTTTGAATTATTCGATCACAACGTTCTAGGAAAATTGAGTTTGCTGCCCAGGCTTGATTTTTTATTATCGATGTATTTCGAAATGGCAGTTCACTGAAGGAATGTAGAGCAAATCTTCGGATGGGTCCCCTAGCAAAAACTACAGTAAACAGTCAAAACATTTGAACATTTCCGTTCCCGGTCGCAATAGATCAAAATTTTTGAACGAATTTCGCGAAATACCTTTAAGATCATCTTTTTTTGATCTATTGCGACCGGGAGCGGAAATGTTCATTTGGATTTGCAACCTGTCGTTTCTCATACCATCCGCTACCAGATCTCATTTCATTCTCCTCATCCGTTTCTTCGGATATCTGTCAGTTCCCCTTACTCAACAACCAGTTCATCATGGTCTCCGTGCAACTTTGTAATAAACACGAATATGAAGCATCTGGCGAGCTTACCGAATGCCATCTCACAAGGGAGTCCTCACGTTTGAAACCGTCTCCAACGTTCTTTATCATTGGTCTCGATCCGGAAAAGAAGTATCAGGTCTTCCTGAGTTTCAAGCAAATTGGAAAGTAAGTTGTTCAACTACAATTTTATTTTCAAACATTTCTTTTCAGTTTTCGCAAAATTCGATATAATCTGTTGTCAAACGAACCACCAGAGCCTTTCAATGAGCCAAATGTTGAGCATAAATTGGGAATCGCTTCTGGACAATTGTACATGGACGAAATTATTTGTTTTGAAGGCTTAAAGATCACCAACAACATTGAAGCTGTCGATGGTCGAACTGTAAGTTCACTTATGTCATAAATCTCCAAAAACATTTCGTCTTCCAGGTTCATCTCAACTCCTGTCACAAATACACCCCCGTGCTCAAGATAATGGAAATCGATAGTCAGGAAGTGGAAAAGTTCTCCTTCGACGAAGCTTCTTTCCGAGTTGGTTCTACTCACGTAAGGTTTTTTTCTTCACAACTTTCATCTAGAAATAACTTTTTAGATTGTAAAACGGACAAAAGAGAAGAGGATGACAGATGAGGAGGACAAGGAGAATCTGGTGAGACGACAGTGGCATGGTCAAGCTTTGAAAGTCCCAGTGCTATCAGAAACCAAAGATGCTCAAAGTCAGATAGAAGGTCAAGATTCCCCAATAGTTGAGAAACATGAGTCGAGCTCTAGAAATGTTCAATCGCTCATTTCCGTAACATTCGTCAACAAGAAACTTTTCACAAAGATAGGTGAAATTACTGAGTGCCGCGTAATCAAGAAGCCCTGTTCTTTGAAACCATCTCCCGTGTTCTTCGTGACTGGATTGGATCGCGAGAAGAAGTATCGGGTCTTTTTGAGTTTCGAGCAACTCGGACAGTAAGTTGTTCATTTATAATTTTATTTCTATTCATTTCTTTTCAGTCTTCGCAAAAATGCGCAAAAAATGTTGGTAAATGAACGACAAGAGTCTTTTAATGAGCCAAATGTTGAACATACATTCGGAATCGCCTCTGGAGAGAAGTTCATGGGGGGAGCTGTTAGTTTTGAAGGCTTAAAGGTCACGAGCAACATTGAAGCTGCCGAGGGTCGAACTGTAAGTTCACTGATATCATAAACCTCCAAAAACTTGTTTTCTTCCAGATGTTTGTGAATAGTTGCCATGTGTATACCCCCGTGCTCAAAGTCCAGGATTTCGATTGCCAGGCAGCTCCATTGAAGTTCTCCTTCGACGACGCTTCATTCCGAGTTGTTACATGTTTCGTAAGTTTTTTTTTCACATTTTTTCTCTAGAAATATTTTTCAGAAAAAAAAACGTGCAACAGAGAAAAGGATGGCAGATAAGGAGGACAAGGAGAATCAGAAGAAACGGCAGTGTTCAGTTTCAAGTCCCACATCAACCTCACTTCCAAGCCCCTCAAGTCCCTATTCACCCTCCAGCTTAACCCCCATTCAACCCAAATCCAATGATCCCTCCTCATCCAGGATTCAACAACCCTATCCCACAGTACCCTTACCCACCGATGCATCGTCCTACAATGTTCCCAGCCCAACAATATCCTCCTCATCAATTCAATCATCCTTGTCTACATAATCCTAACTTCATGCCCCATCCCACAACAATTTCCTCTTCGAAACAGTTTTCACACAACGGCCCACATCATTCTCATCAGTGAGACAACTCTCAAATCTACCCTAAACTTCCTGAAATTATCACCTTATAATTATTCTTATCATCAATCCTAAATATTTTCCTATTTTGATCATTTGTTCAATCTATTCATTATGAATATTATTATCAGTTCTATCCGAACATCACAAGAACGACACAGTTGAGCGTCCAGCTGTAAAACGTCTCGACTCCCAGGTAGCTGTGACCAGCGGCTGCTCAAAGAACTTTTATGGTTCTACGTGGAGATAGAGGGAGTGAAGACGGAATCACACCAGTGGAATGCGCACACCTGCTGGACGACCCAATCTTTTTCGGCTCCGCCCATTCGGAATTGCAACCTGTCGATACTCTTACCATCCCCAACCAGATCCCATCTCATTCTGCTCATCCGTTTCTTCGGATATCCTTCAGTTCCCCTCGCTCACCAGCTAGTTCATCATGGTCTCCGTGCAACTCTGCAACAAGAATGAATATAAAGCATCTGGTGAACTTACTGAGTGCAATCTCAGGAGAAAGTGCTTACGTTTAAGACCATCTCCATCATTTTCGATTACTGGTCTCAATCCGGAAAAGAAATATCAGGTTTTCTTGAGCTTCGTTCAAATTGGAAAGTAAGTTGTTCAACTATAATTTCATTTTCAATCATTCCTTCTCAGTTTCCGCAAAAATCGATGTAATACGTTGTCAAATGCTCCACCATTGCCTTTTAATGAGCCAAATGTTGAGCATGAATTGGGAATTGCTTCTGGACAAGTGTACATGGACGAAATTACTTGTTTCAAAGATCTAAAGATTACGAACAAAATTGAAGAGATCGGCGATCAAATAGTAAGTCCACGGATGTCATAAACCTCCAAAAACTCCTCTTCTTCCAGGTTCATCTAAATAACTGTCACAAATACACCCCCGTGCTAAAAATAATGGAAGTCGATAGTCAGGAAGTGGAAAAGTTCTCCTTCGACGAAGCTTCTTTCCGAGTTCTTTCTCCTGAGGTATTTAAGATTTTGTTCACAATTTTCCTCTAGAAATAACTGTTTAGACTGTAAAACGGACAAAAGAGAAAAGGATGGCAGATGAGGAGGACCAGGAGAATCAGAAGAAACGACAGTGTCATGGTCCAGTTTCGGAAGTCCCAGTGCAAACTCAAACCAAAGATGCTCAACATCAGGTGGAAAGTCAAGATTCACCAAACGTTGAGAGACGGGATTCAAGCTCTATGAATGATCAATCGCTGATTTCTGTGCAACTCGTCAACAAGAATCTTTACACGAAGACCGATGGACTTACTGAGTGCCGCATAACCAAGTATCCCCTGTATCTAAAACCATCTCCCGTGTTTTTAGTGACCGGATTGGATCGGGAGAAGAAGTATCGAGTCTCTCTGAGCTTCAAGCAGACTGAAAAGTAAGTTGTTTAATCATAATCCTTACATTCATTGTTTCTTTTCAGCTTCCGCAAATATCGGAATCAACCGTTGCCAAGCAAACCACCATTGCCCTTCAATGAGCGGAATTTTGAACATTCATTCGGAATCGCATCTGGAGAGAAGATCATGGACGAACCTATTAGTTTTGAAGGTTTGAAGATTACGAACAAAATTGAAGCTGCCGGTGGTCGAACTGTAAGTTCCTTGATGTCATCAACCTGCAAAAACTTGTCTCCTTCCAGATTCATCTAAATGGTTGCCATATATATACCCCCGTGCTTAGGATCATGGAATTTGACAGTCAGGCAACAGTGAAATTCTCTCTTGACGAAGCTTCTTTCCGGGTTGTTACAACAGTAAGTTCTTTTCTCACAATTTTACTCTAGAAATAACTTTTTAGACTGTAAAACGGGCAAATACCGATGCAATCCACAACCAACCTGATCCTCAACGTCACGATGAAGCTCTCCTTGCCGGAACACCACAAGGCCGGTTCCAGGCTCAGGGTGACATCCATGGCCAAGTCTACGACCAGTTTCAAGTTCAACATGCTGGACAATTTCAAAATCAACCTCACTTCCCCCAGTTTCCAGGACATTTGACCCAAGTTCACGAGCACAACAATGTTCAATTGCAGCCTGCCCAAGTCCGCGGCCAGTTTCACGGCCAAGTACCACAAGGCCCAGCTCAGCTTCCATTCAATGCCCAGATCCATCCTCAGCACAACCAATCTGGACATCTCACACACTTTCAAGCTCTATCAGGCCCATTCCACGACTATCTTTACTCCCAAAATCAAGTCCCAGAAGGCCCAGCTCAGCTGCTATTCAATGCCCCTATTCATTATCAGCACAATCAGCTCGCTCGACAACAATACGATCAACTCGGACATCCCCGTGCTCCACAAGTCCCAATGTATCCTCAGTTTCCAGTTCAGGCTTCCCATGCCCATGTCCCACAAGTCCCAGTTCAGCCTCCAGCTCAACCACCATTCAACCCAAACCCCATGATCCCTCCTTATCCAGGATTCAATAACCCTATCCCACAGTATTCTTACCCACCAATGAATCGTCCTACAATGCCCCCAGCCCAACAATATCCTCAGCAATTTAATCATCCTTCCCCACATAATCCAAACTTCATGCCCCATCCTCAAATGTTCCCACAACAATTTCCACAAAGAAACATCCATCCCCAATATCCATACAACGGACCACAACATTCGTATCAGTGAGTAGCTTAGTCAATATATCATCAAAGTTCCTGAACTCATCACCTTATCATTCTTCTTATCATCAATCCTAAACGTTTTGTTATTTCAATCATTTCTCTCTTTGTGTTCTATTTCTTAATGTTACAAATATTTTATTATCAAGTCACAATTGAATAAAGCTAATCTTATATTTTCGCCAAATACGAAATCGAAACGGAACTTGTCGATGGTGGAGGTCTAGAAGGCTCATAACCGAGGCTCTTGTAGCAATCGTCGAATAGCCAGCGTAAACATCCTGAAGCTTCATTTATGAGATCTTCACAAGGGAACCTTTTAAGTCAAGGTGCTAACTTTTAGAAAAAAATTATATAGGGTGAAAGAGGATCCTTTAGTGAGTACGAATCCACTTTCCGAATCTGCTGACGAGACCTCTAAGTG
>LR538955.1:416334-452171 GCA_900536315.3 Caenorhabditis becei | reverse complement strand
CATGTTTCGATAAGTGCCAACTATCTCTTTGGTTTGGTACAATGTCAAGTAGATCAGTGTGGAGTTGAAGAATACGGTGAGCACGTAGCAGACTCGAGAGGTGGCCTGGGAGATGTCGAACATTTTGATAAAAGAATAGTTGGGTAATTGAAATACTAGTCGGCGCTTCTAATATCCTGTTATTCTATTCTGTTGTTTGGTGTCAGAATCGTTTCCGTTGAGGTCATCATCATCTGGTTGCTGTTGTGCATCAACGTCAACACTCTTGACGCCAACCTTGAGACGATTCCTCAAAAGTTCTGATTTTGAAAGTTGATAAAACTCTAGGTGCCTAGGAGTTGACCTACTTTTAACCGCGATCTTGTAATCAGTGACAATGCAGAACAAAATCAAGCTGTCAAACAATGGATAGAAGCTGAAAAAGTAGACCACAATGCGAGTGCGGAAGCTGATTTTCATGTCGAAGAAGGGGGCGAAGAAGAGGGGGACGGCGGGGAGATGGACGAGGAGGGAAGGGGCGGCGAGCTGGAAAAAGGGAGGATTCTGAAGGGCTGCTAGAAGGGGTCAAGAGTTCCAGAAGTGAGAGGCAAGCTTCTGAAGCTTGTGACGTCTTCCAGGGCCCTCGAGACACATTTTTTTGCTTCTTGAAGTCTTTAAAAAACGTCAGAGTCTTCAGAACGTTCAGGATAGCTTCTGGAGTATGTAGTGCCTTCTGGAGCTCTTGATGCCTTCTGAAGAGCTTCTGGACGCGTTACATTGCTCCTGGAAGTGTCCAGAAGACGTCACAGCCTTCATAAACTTCATTCTAGATTCTAGAGCCTGTGGCGCCTTCTGAAGGCGTATACTGACTTCTGGAGCTCATGGCGCTTTATGGAGAGCTTCTGCCTTGCTCCTAGAAGTTTTCAGAAAGCGTTACAACCTTCAGAAGGTTCAGGATAGCTTCTGGAGCTCGTGACGTCTTCTGAAGGCTCGTACTGACTTCTGAAACTTATGACGCCTTTTGGAGAACTTCTGGACACGTTGCCTTGCTCCTAGAAGTCTTCAGAAGACGTCACAGTCTGCAGGAGTTTCATCCTGAATTCTGGAGCCTGTGACGCCTTCTGAATATGACAGGTTCCACATGAAAGGTCACCTGACGTGAACTTGCCCTCATTACCTGCCAAACCAACGCCTTGAAGAACTGCTTCTGCACCCTGCTCCCCATCGCCCCTGACGTCACTCGCAAGTCCTTCCTTATCTTCCTCCACATCACCACCCCACAGCTGATCATTATCACATACTGCACACTGATAATGCCCATATCACCGAAAATACACACCAGAGACTGCAGACGAACCCGCTTCTGACCGTTGCTCTCCTGATAAGCCAACATGACGAATAGAGGGATCTTATCAGCATCGACACCGTATTGTTCGTGAAGTTCACGACGGACATAATCTCTGGCGTAGTCATCCGGATAAGCGTGGGCATAGGTGATGTATCCCCAGGTGACGCCGAAGAAGATGACGTAGACAAGCCAGACAAGGAACTTCCAGCCGCGGAAGTAAACGGTGAGGTTCGGAGAGATCAGGAGGGAGGTGCGGAAGAGGTATTGGATGGTGAGGAAGGAGAGGATCGTGGAGTAGATGGCCGAATAGATGGCGAGGAGGACTTCGGTGAGGGGTTTGGAAGATCGGAAGAGACCTTCCAGGGAGAAGTAGAGGAAGCAGCCGTTGTAGGAGTGCATTATCTGGAAGTTAGAGGATTCAGAAGTGACCTGCCATCTTCTTGAAGTTTTCTAAGCGTCAGAAGACGTCAAAAGCTTCTGGAACACGTGTTCTAACTTCAGAAGCCTTCTGGAGGGTTCTGTGCTAGAAATAATATGTCCAGGAGTCTCCGAAAGACGTTTGATTCTTCAGAAGTTTGTGAAACCTTCCAGAATTCATCATTGCTTTCAGAGGGGCTAGGGCAATTTCTGGAGCTCGTGACGTCATTTAGAGACTCATAGGCATCACGTAATAGTCACAGATGATTCCAGAAGACGTCATAAGATCCAGAATTCATGTTGACACTTCTGAGGTCTGGGAGAGCTTCAGGAGCTTCACTAGCATTCGAACTCCCGGGACGTCATCTAGAAGAAGCTTCCGGTCACATTTTTCCTTTCACAAATTCTTCCGGAAGACGTCAGAAGCTTCAGGAGTCATGTTGAGACTTCTGAAGCCTGGGACGTCATCTAGAGACTTCTAGACACATGTTCCTTGTCACGAAAGCTTCGAGAAGACATCAGAAGCTTCAGAAACCAACTGGAGACACTTCGGAAGTCTATGACGTCTTTTGAAGTTATCAGCGGCTTCTGAATCCTTTATCTAACTCCCAGAAGCTGCCCTCATTCTTAATTCTGATCCTTTAAACCCCCTTCCACTCACCGGTCTCACCACTAAATCAAACGTCGAGAACACGATCCCAACCATCGCGAACCCAATTATCATCTGCCGATAAGTCCTTGAAATCCTTTTCGTGTGATAAGCCGTCAGGTAGATCAGTGAAGAGTTCAGAAGAATAGTCAGAAGATAAGCAAGGCCTGAGATGATCTTTGCCAAGTCAGACTCCATTTAGAAACTCTCTTTTTGCAGATGGCTAGACTTATATAGCTGTACATCTCATTATCTCTCATCGTCTGTCTTATCAGTGAGCCTTGGTTATCAGTTGTTTTTCAATGATAAGGACATCCCCCACATACTTCCTCTCTAGGTAATGATATCTTTTTCATTGTTATCAGTTATCACAATTCTATTATCACAATGGCTCTCTACACTCCCTGGACCATCGTCTCCAAGTCCATCGCTTCTATCGGCTTCTGTTCAACTTCCATATCATCACTGATCTTCCTGACCTTATCAGTTTACTATGTTCATACAAACTACAAGTGTTATCAGAGATATATGATAGTGTTTTCGATGCTGGGATTTGCGTTGGCAGCTGTGGAATTCGCAGTGAATCCCATTTTCCATACTTATAACTATGGGTTCATGATGTTCAGCCTGGCACATCCGTTCGGGGCGTCGACGGATAAGGCTTTTGATTTGCTTTGTGAGTGATGGGGATTCAGAAACCTTCAGAAGTGGGCTCCGGAAAGCTTCAAAGTCTTCAGTATCCGTCCAGAAGCTTCTGGAATCTGTGACGGCTTCTGAAGATACAGATAAAATGAACAATCCTAGAAAGCCTTTGGAGACGTCCCAAGAGTGAACTCTAAAGCCAAAAGAGCTTGCTTTTGGCCTATGAAGTTTTCAGAAGACGTGCTAGGCTTCAGAAGTGTCAGGTTCACTTCTGCAACCTGTGACGGCTTCTGAAGGCTGAGGGATTGAGGTTATGTGTCCAGGAGGCTTCAGAAGACGTCACATAAGACACACGAAGATTCAGGACTTGAACCATGGATTCTGAAGCTTGTGACGTCTTCTGAAGGTTGTTAACCACGTTCAGGAGCTTCCAGAAGACGTACCAAGGTTCCGAAGTGTCTGAATGGCTTCTGAACCCTATGGGGCTTCCAAAGGTGGTTTCTTTTGAACCCAGTAGCCTCAAGAATCCCTGTCACGTCTTCTAAAAGCTCTTAGACAGAGATAATATGTCTAGGAGGCTTCAGAAGTGTTAGGATGGCTTCTGAAACCTATGAAGCCTCCAGAATCCCTGTCACGTCTTCTTACCCTTGTTCCAGTAATCTACACCTGCCTCTACGCCGCTACCATCTCCTTCCTCACCGTTCAATTCCTCTACCGCTACACTGCAATCCTACAGTACCTCAAATCCTCCAACTCTCTCCCACATGACCCACTTCCAGCCCCTCCCTAGTCCCCTGCATCTTTGGCACCTGGCGAATCATCCCCTGGATCCTATACTCCCTCTACTTTGGCGTTCAATGGTCACTAGGCGTCATCTATTTCGCTGAACTCGACGACGTCGCCATTTCCTACATGAAAGACGAGGTCTGGAGCTATTATGGGTATAAGATACAGGAAATTGCCATGTGTGCTATTGTGGCGTATGATGAGGACAAGCGGCTTCGCTGGTATAACCTTTTGTGTATCGTCAACATGTCACTGATCATGCTAGTCCAATACGGGATCATCATGTTCTGCGGCTTCCGGATGAGTGTTTCGATAAGGAATACAGTATCCCATTTGTCACCGGTCTTGTTGAAACTTCACACCCAATTCTTCAGAGTTCTAGTGCTACAGGTACATCTATTATCCTATTATCGCGGTCCCGTGGTGGGTCTCGCCACGAAAATGGGTCCAGGCTGAATACCGCTTCTAGCCAAGGTTTTGACACTTTTTCTAATGAAAACCGGTGAATTCCGGGAAATTCAATGAATTTGAGCCAAATTCCAGCAGTTTCCACCGATTTTTAGTGAAAATGAGGTGTTTTTTGGTAAAAAGTGGTGAAAACTGCTGGGATTTGGATGGGAATGGTTGAATCCACGTCATTTTACTCGTTTTCATCAGAAAAAGTGTCAAAACCTTGTCCAGAAGGCGAATTCCAGCAGAAACCATTTTCGTGACGGGACCCGGCTACCGTAACCCATACCATTTCCAGATCCTTGTCCCAACTTTGACCCTCTTCATGCCCGTCTTCATCCTCATGTTCACCCCACTTCTAAACCTACAACTTCGCTTTCCATCCGGTGTCCTTTTGAGCTTATTCTCCTTTTTCCCAGCCATGGACGCCATTATTGTGATGTATATTCTCTCGGATTATAAGAATGTTATCAAGAGTAAGGGAAAATTTAAAATTGGCGCGCATGATATCTCGCAGCGAAAACTACAGTAAGACGAGCATTTTCTGACAACAATTTACTCGAAAACAGCCCAAAAACACTGAAAAATGTACGTCTTATTATCGTTGCAACTCAAAATCGGAGTGGGTAGATTTACGGAGTTGCGGGTCTCGCATGGAATCCACGTATTTCTTCACGCGAAAAATCACTTTTAACGGAACTGAAGCTCCAGTTCTATTTTTCGCGTGACCTAACACGTGGATTCCATGCGAGACCCGCAACTCCGTAAATCTACCTACTCCGATTTGGAGATACAACGATAATACTGTAATTTTTGCGCGCCAATTTGAAATTTTGAATGCGAGATGAATATCAATTGATAACATCTTTCAGGAATGTGTGGTCTAGTCTCTGAAACCGTTCAAGGCGCCATGGGGATCAGTGTAGTGGAGTCAACAGCTAGTAGCCGAGTCACGCCAAGTCAATTTCACCTGCAGATGTAGAAGTTTGCTTCTCTCAATGGATCTCTTCGCTCCCTACAGCAATTACAATGGTTCTTTCCCTTTGACCATAACACTTGGGTCTTTCAGTTATTGCTGTGATATCTCTGGAAACATTCTCTTTGTATTCCTAATTTTTTATAAACTCCGAATTGAGAAACGAGTTTCGAATGATCCGCATTACCTGATATTTGCCCAACTCTTCTACTTATCACTCACGATTCTGTTAGCTCGACACATGTCCCGATTGGCTCGTTGGTTCACCATTCCCATTTCTGAAGCGAACACTATGAAGCCTCTGATCCCATGGATCATATTCATAGGCTTCAACCTTATCACTGTTTCCCTGAACACGATTCCAATCACTGCTGTCCCAATGTTCGCCTTTGTTGCAGCGATTCAAAGGCTGATTCTGACCTACAAGCCGGCACTGGTCAAGTGGCTCACTGGGTCAGTAAGAACATGCAAAAAAGCCAGTTTTCGAGCAATTATCGTTGCAACTCAAAACTTCATCTTGCGTTAAAAATTTCAAATTGGCGCGCACGATATCTCGTAGCGAAAACTACATTAAACTTTGCATTTTTCAGTGATTCTCAGTGATTTTCGGCGATTTTTCTGTTTTTCCAACTATTTCCGTAAGATTTTCTGTTGAGAAACACGAAAAAGCTAATAATTCACTCGAAAACAGTTGAAAATCACTGAGTAAATTATTAGATTTTTCATGTTTCCCAATAGAAAATCTTACGAAAACTGTTGAAAAAACGGAAAAATAGCCGAAAATCACCGAAAAATGAGATCTCATTGTAGTTTTCGCTGCGAGATATCGTGCGCGCCAACTTGATATTTTGAATGCGAGATGCGAGAAGTTTTGAAATGCAACTATAATATTGTTCTACTGTTTCAGAACCCCATTAAAAATCACAATTGTCATCGTCTGGCTGATTTCTCTTCATCATTTCTACATTTGCAAGAGAGATTCGAGAATTTTAATCGGGCTGCCAGTCACCTCGCCGGCAGCTCTCACGTACCGAGTGGGACTAGTCATTGCGATTGTAGCTTCCAGTGCTATCTATTATCACTTCTACCGTCTTCTCTCAACATTCACAGATCAATACGAAGCACATCGAGTTCACCTGCTTTATCAATTTCTTCCGATTCATACAATTTTCATGGTATGATTGGGGAATGGGTAGTTCGGCTTTTTGGATCTTGAAGCGAAAACAACGGTTACATCTACAGTAGTTCGTTTAAAGGCCCAGCACGATCTTCCGTTTTTCGCTTCGAGACCCGCTGACAAAACACCCCTTCATTGCGCATCTCACATTTCACCAATGATAACAACTTTTCAGCTCCAATCCCTCACAGAATGCGTTCTGAGTGTGTTGTACTGTTACGATTTCGATTATACAATTCTATCAAACATCAACATTCATATTCGCACTTTCGTGACCCCACTGATACCAACAATCATCTCGTTATCCTACATTTTGTCAAGGGAAAACATGAGGAATGTGATATTGGCAGTACTGGTGCCGATTTTGAGAGAAGCATCGAGTTAACATTTTTCAAAATTCCATTAATTTTGTTGATAAAGTGATATCATTGAAGTAAAATTTAGCCAAACTTTGCTTCTGAATTCTAAATTCCTGGAAACTAGAAAGTTTCACCTGCGCACTCCGTTACCAGCTTCCCCCACACATTCATTTCACACATTCACAAAATCGTTGCGAGACCCAAATCCCCTTCTTTACACAATTTCCGTTTTCGCGGTGAGACCCAAATGGACATTCTCTACACCTCTCCATGCGCCGAGGGATCCAACTGCACCGTCACCGCCACCGAGTTCTTCCTCATCCGAACCTTCAGCTACTCCGTCGACATCATCGCAATCCTCTCCTTCATCCTACTCTCCATCTACCTTATCAGGTCTCGCCACGAAAACACTGCAATTGCGCATTCCCTGCTTTTCTGGCAATTCTACCTAATTTCCGCTATTATTCTACTGCTCAGAATCGCTTCCCGTCTGTTTGTCGTGTTTTATAAAAATCGGCATCTTGGATTGGAAGAGCAAAATTTCAATACACAGCTTATTTTCTTCGGACACGTTATATTCACAACTTTTATCAGATCTTTGAGTGGATTTCTTATCACTTTAGTGCTGATGATCTCGTTTACTGCAGCGGTACAGAGATTGGTTCTGACCTATCGGCCAAAGTATTCGTTTTTGCTGATTGGGTGAGCTTTTACATGTTTTTTGGTTTGACTTGACCTAATTTTCAGAAAACCGCTATACGTTATCATTCTGTTCAATTGGCTTTCAGCGTTTCTCTATTTTTACTTAACAAAAGGTTTCTTTTTATGCTTTGAAGAGTTTTCCAGAAAATTCTAAAAAATTTCAGACCCTCGAAAGATAAAATTCCCTTTATTCACTTTCAACGAATCGCCACTCATCCTAATCTTCCAACTGATATTCTTATCAGTTACCTTATCATCCAGTGCAATTTACCTCCACTTCTACCGACTTATCTCCACGTTCACTGATCAATATCAGTTCCACCGGGTTCACCTTCTCTGGCAGTTTCTGCCAATTCACATCGTTTTGATAATTTCGAAATTTCTCCAATTTGGCCTTGATCTCTTCATCCAGCTGAACATGCGCCCAGATGTTTTGGAACACATTGATGCAACAGTTGAAGACGTCGTGACTCCACTGATTCCAACTGTTATCAGTTTATCGTATATTCTGTCTCGAGAGAACATCCGAAGTGTACTTCTGACAGTTCTTGGCCCGATTTGGGTGGAAATTTCGAATTAAAACAAAACAAATAAAAAATTCACATTACAATTGAAAAATGAGCCTAGTAAAAATCAGAGCCCAGTCCTGCATTGGAAAAGTTACTATTTATATCATCCAACGGTCAAAGAAAAGAAAAAGAGAGTGATGCGCAGGACTGGTGAATAACAAAATTTCCTAGTTTCTGTGATTAGCTGTAGTGGGGACAGGCAGTAAAAAAGGGAACAAAAGGTGACATCATTACTTTAATAAAACAAGGACGGGAGCAGAAGATGGGGACGATTCTGCTGCTCCCCTATTCGAAAACCGCCTCCAGGAACTTGTTCTCGGCGATTTTCCGCTTCCAAAAGCGTTTTTCGAGGTCGCCGGTCGATTTGAGAGCGATCTGAGCAGAGAAATGAGATCAATTGATGAAATTCCGTATCAACTCACCACTTCCATAGCACAAACGTCACAGACAAAGCTTTGACGATCTTGGTTGAACGCCGCTTCTTGAAGGCTGTTGACGAAAGATCCGGCCAGCTGTTTCAAGGCTTCCGGCACATCGGCGAACTCGTCTACAGTCGGCTCCGAGGCGAACGAAGGCGTCGAGCAGTCAGAAGTCGGACTCGCGTTTTCCCGCATGGCTGCAATGGCTGCTTGGGTAGCGGTTTCCTCCTCGTTCCTCTTCACCTCGTCACGAATGCGCTGCTTCAACCGCTCCATCTTCATGTCGCGGTGGGCTTCGAACGCGTCAATCAGATTGTTGCTCATCCGCTTCTTCAGCGCCTCTTCCTCGCGCTCCTTCTTCTCCTGTTCGCTCTCTGTCTGATGCTCGGCACGTTGGGAATGACGACGGATCGGTGGAATCTCGTCGAACACGTCATCGTTCAAATCGGCGACTCTGATGGATCTGCTCTGGTCGATCGGTTCTCCATTCGTCCGATCGGTCACCGGCGAATCCTCCTTTGTCGGGGTGAGCCAAGGCAGATTCGGACGCGGTGACGTCTGCTTCTTCTCGGGAATCTCGGCAGCCAACGGCGAGGTCGGCGGAACCGGCTGCTCACTCTCAATGATCGGCACATCCATCGAAGACGACGAGGCACGATGGTTGAGGATTATGTCCAAGTTATTGTTGGAGCTCACTGGAAGAGTTCTCGGTGGTGAGTGAGAACTGGCGTGTCTGGAAGATGACATTTGAATGAAAGACGGTCTTCGGATTGATGGCGGATCGCGTGTAGGAGACGTGGTATTCTGGAGCTGCGCCTCTTTCGGAGCGACCAATTGTCTGCGAACACTTGGCTCCTGGTGTTGAGTATTCAGTTGTGTGGACTCCTGAAAAACAAGGAATGAATAAGAAATTATGTCAGATTTTCATCACCTTCAAAGTATGCTCCCTGCTCTCTCTATCGTAGCCATCTGTGCCAAACGCCCTTCTCACGTCCTCATACATTTTCGTCGGCGACTGCGGTGGCTGCGGCTTTCTAGCGGACTCCTTTCCCCATCCATCATCCGGCGACCCGTCTCTACGTCTCGGAGCAGTACTACTTGTCGATGGCCTGTTGGCTACCTTCGTCGGCGTCGACTCATCTCTGACTGGCACCTCCAGTATCGGAACAGTGTTGGTAGCACGGTGAACCGAAGCGGCCAACGCGTCGAGAGCTTCGTAGCACGTCGGACTCGCGCGGATGCTCGCAGACGCAGAAGAGGCCGAGGCGACATCTTCTTGTTGCTGTCTCGGCGGCTGCGGGGCTTCTGCAGACATCTCTCTGCATTGCTGGAAGAACTTGTCCAAACTGGCCATCCCACCAGGGCATTCTCCGGTTGCCAGACTCTGTGCCATTGGATTAGAAGTTGGGTAGCCGAACTCCGAGTCGCTCAAACTGAAAAAAATAATTTACTTTTGGAAAAAAGCTCGAAATTCTACAATTCATCTTCTTCATGACGATTGTACCGCAATGGTTGAATAATCTGCAACATCATCTCCTCGTAACTCAACGGAATCGGATCCTGATCAGTCAACGCATGATAGCCATGAACGGCTTCAAGAGCCGTTGCTTCAGTGCACTCACTCCCGCCAAACGACGGAAAGTCGATGATGAGCTTCTGCTCGGCCTCGTCCGTTGTGTAGATGTACGACGAGATTCCAAGACGCCGTTTCTCCTTGTCATCGTAGAACTTGCGAATATCCTCTTGAAAACTCGGAATGTAGCCGGGGCGCAGAGTCTTCACTCCGATGAACCTGGCACAGTGAACAACACACGGAAAGTTGTCGAAAGAGAGTTCGGGGAGCGGCATGTGCAAGTGCTTCAGCTTCAGAGTGATCACTTGACAGACGTCGAGGAACGCGACCTTGTAGCTGCGATCTCCGTCCGGAACGTTGACATCGCCGACTTCTTTCAGGATAATCACTCGATAGGTCTTACCGTCCTTGTGCTTGTACAGAAACTGAGCTCCCGGATGAATGTCTCGCTCTGTCGGTCGTTTTCCCAGCGAATGCGAAGCAGTCTCCAGGGCATCTGTGAGTCCGTAGGCGCGATGGTGAGTGTTATTGAAGACGAGAAGAGTGCTCGGCGCGACAAAGTACAACGGCGTCAGCTGCATGTACATGGGATCGTTTAGCAAGGCGCCCGTCGTGTTCTTCCGCAACTCATCCAGGTCGATATCGGCGATATCGCGGCATTTCGGCGGAACTGCATTCTCTAATGTTATTTGTTGGTTGCGAAACGAGTAGGTGTCTGAAAAATTTTAATTTTTAGATAGATTTTCCGACGATTTTCGGTTACCTGCTATGGGCTCGTAGGAAAAAATCAAATCGTAGCGAGAGCAGACGATTTGATCTAGTGGATCCAGCTCAGAGCGCTTCACCGGCTTCTTTGCCTTGTACAGTCGCTCTGCTATTTCATAGGCGTCTCGCCATTGCTCGTCAGAGCTCATTTCGCTGGAATATATTTGTTTTTTACGGGCCTAACTAATTTTCAATAAGATTCAAAAGAAACAGTGAAATTTGCGAGTCGCAGAAAAAATAAAAACGTTCACAGACAAAACGTTTTGTCCGCCGAACACCAAGGAAAAGCGTGGCTGCGCCAAATCCCTCAACTTTGGTGTCGTGACACGGGAGTACTAATTGACCGATTAGGCTGGGTTTTAGGTTTTCCATTAGATAATTCACTCCTCTACAAAATATTTGCGTCAGAACCTAACATTGTTCGGCTAGTTCTCCTGAAATAGCTCGAAAACTGTAAACAGTCTTGAAATTTTCCAAAATTTGCGGTTGAAGTTGCGTTTTGGTTTTTGAGCTATTTCAGGAGAACCATCTGAACGATGTTAGGTTCTGATGAAAATATTTTGTAGAGGAGTGAATTATTTGATGGAAAACCTGAAACCACCAAAATCGGTCCATTAGTCCGTGCCACGACACCAAAGTTGAGGGTTTTGGGCCCGCCGCCGCACCGACTAATAAAGGTGTTCGACGGACAAAACGTTTTATCTGCCGGCGTTTTTATTTTGTCTGCGATTATTTTCGTCGAACGAAACATTTTGTCCGCGACTCCGAGCGAAAAAAAGGTTTTTTGTCGAAAACAGCTATTTGCGTATTTTTAGGGCGTTTCGCGGTGAAATTGACGGAATCTCGTCGCGGGTTTGATGAAAATGCTGACAAATCATTAAATTTTGAAAAAAAGACAAAAAAATCTGCGAAAAATTCACGAAAACCAACTGAAAATGATGCAAAACGATGAAAAATGGGTGTCGAAATTCGAAACAAACCGCGCGAATTTCGAAGTTCTGCAAACACCGCGACGCGAAGTTGCACACCAAAAATTCTACCGTAGTCGCGCGGAAATTCTTATTTCACTTCATTTTTAGATTCTTCAATGGAAAAAGTGATGAATTCCTGCCAATTTTCACCTGTTTTCCTGAAAAAAAATTCACCTGCTTCTTCTAGTTTCAAATCTCTCAAAAAATCCACTTATCCACAAATTCACCATGGACATCGCCGACCTATTCCCCACCAAACCCGAAAACGATTCCATCCCCGGAATCATTGTCAATCAAGTGTTCAGCTATTCCGTAGATTTAATTGGCAATTTGTTGTTTATATTTCTACTAGTTTACTTGTACCGAATCCGAAACGAAAATAACAATGACCCACATGTCCTAATATTCCGCCAACTACTCGTAATCTCGTTCGTGATTCTCATAATCCGTGATATATCCCATATCTTATTATGGGTCGTGGCTTACCCAAATGCTCGAATGAAAGACAAATATCAAACCGCAAGAGTCCTATTTTTCGTGGTTTTCAACTTATTCATCAGCTGGTTCAATAACTTTCCAGTCACCGCAGTGCTGCTTTTTTCGTTTACAGCAGCGATTCAAAGATTAGTGCTAACTTACAAAAAGGAATGGGCGGTTTTGATGACAGGGTAAGTGCTAACTAAGATCTTAGAGTTTTGAATCTATTTTCTAAAGACTAAGCGCTAAATTCAGAGTCCCAATGTACTGTATCATATGTGTCAACTGGGCCGTAGCAGTTCTTCATATGGTTCTTTTGAGAAGTACGTTGTCCTCCCTTATCACTGAACCCTTATTATTGCGGCGAGTCACCTGATGGGTCTCGCCACGAAAATGGTTTCTGGCTGGAAGCCGGCTTCTGGACGAGGGTTTCTCACTTTTTCTGATAAAAATGGGTGAAATGACGTGAATTCAATCATTTGCAGCCAAATTTCAGCAGTTTCCAGTGATTTTTAGTGAAAATGAGGTGTGTTTGGTAAAATGCGGCAAATTTCCCAAAAATGCATGTTTTTGTACTGAAAATTGGTGAAAACTGCTGGAATTTGGTTGGAAATGATTGAAGACAAGCCTTTGTACCGATTTTCATCAGAAAAACTGCCAAAACCTTGTCCAGCAGCCGTAACCAAGCCAGAAACCATTTTCGTGGCGAGACCCATCAGGTGAATCGACGCGGGACGGCAATAATATAACTAAACCAACTTTTTTCCAGTGGGAACCATCTCCTTTTTATCAGCCAACGATTTCGATCCCTCCCTTGCAATCGTCATTTTCGAAGCAATCCTCTTATCATTCGCTATCACTTCCAGCGCCATTTACTATCACTTTTATCGATTGATATCAACTTTCACTGATCAATATGAGTATCATAGACTCCATCTTCTTTATCAGTTCGCTCCAATTAACGCAGTTCTTATGGTAGGTCCCTCTTGGCAACAAGAGTTAGCTCTTTTTTTCAGATTCACTCCTCAATCCAGTTCCTTATCATGCTCTTCGGCCATTTTGAATACGATCCTGAACTTCTAGATTATATAAATATGAACTTGGAAAAAGTTGTGACCCCGCTTATACCTACAGTAGTCGCGTTGTCCTATATTGTGTCAAGGGAGAATATTCGAAGTGTTCTTCTGGCGGTTTTGGGCCCGATTTGGGTGGATTTATCTGGATAATGATGATATCAACTAATCTCATCATACGTATTTTTACAAATAAGTCTTGTCACAGGCCACGCCTCCTTCACTTTGCAGGACCTATGCATACCGCTCAATTCCCTATTGACGTTTTTCGTTGGCAGTATCAAATTCAGGTGCTGAATCAAAAGTTGTGTTTGTAGTATTCACTTCTAAATGGATTTCGCACCATATTCTCACAATGAGACCGTGGCCTTTCCTATCTTCGTATCCCAACAAACCGGAAAAGTGGCTGACGTACTTAACAACATTCTCTTCCTTTTCCTACTGTTCTATAAAGTTCGAAAAGGAAACGAGGAAGTGAAAGACTTCCACGAGCCCATATTCCGACAACTGTTCTATATTGCCGGTGGTATAGTTATCTTTCGAAACTTGTTATGGGTAATGGTGGCTATAAATTCACATTTGGTCTTCCTGTTGATCTTTAATCCACTCATTTTGCTGTTGTTGTTAGTTGATAATCTCCTAATCACTATAACCTTGGTTTTCACTTTTCTGGCGGCATTGCAAAGAATTGTGATAATGTACAGACCAAAATGGAAGAATTTGTTAACAGGGTGATTGCTTTCTCAAATGTTTCCTTTGAAAAAAACAAATTCAGGAAACCGCTGACTTGGCTTATCACTGCCCTATGGCTGCTGACATTCTTACAGTTCATCATGAAAATAGGTGACATCCAGAAAAACGCCGAAGATTTTTTCTGACTTATTTCTTCTTGCAGTTTTCATACTTCAAGACCCACAGAACCGAGGGGTCAATACTGTTACCATATCCTTACGAACATTGTTTTTCCTGTCTACAGTCGCTTCTAATCTTATCTACTATCACTTCTACAAGCTAATGTCCAACTTCACTGATCAACATCAGTATCACCGAATGCACCTTCTTTATCAATTCGTCCCAATCCACACCATTCTTACTGTAGTTGACAGTGATTTCATCTGATGAACTCCTGAGTTTCAGATCTTTACTTTCACCCAACTTACCATGGAATTCCTTCTTCTTATGAATCCAGAAGACGAATTGTGTTTCAATATCTACGGTTCCGCCGGAGCGTTTCTAATCCCATTCATCCCTACAGTAATCTCCTTATCATACATTGCATCCAGGGACAACTTGAGGGCTTTGATAACAGCTGTGATGCGGCCAGTTTGGGAAGATATCACTGGATAACTGAAGTTATCAGATCTACTTTGATCGGTCCAAAGTTCATACATACATATTTGAAAAAAAACAATTTTTTTAAAACCTTGGTTTACACCCAATTCCCTATTGACGTCTCCCCTTGGCAGTGTCAAATTCAGCTGCCGAATCAAAAGTTATGTGTATAGTATTCACTTCTAAATGGATTTCATATACTATCTGGACAACGAAACACTGTCAACTCCAGAAATTATATCCCAACAAACCGGAATAGCTGCCGATGTGCTCAACAACATTCTTATAGTTTTTCTAATAATCTACAAAGTTCGGAAGGGAAATGAGGAAGTGAAGGACTTCCACGAGCCCATATTTCGACAACTGTTTCATATTGCTGGAAGCATCGTAGTCTTTAGAAACCTGCTATGGACAATGTTATTGCTGAAACTCGACGGAATCATTACTTTTCTTGTTGTGCTGTTGTGGTCGGTTGACAATCTCCTAGTTGATACAACCTTGATGCTCACATTTCTGGCGGCATTCCAAAGAATTGTCATAATGTACTGGCCAAAATGGAAACATTTGGTGACAGGGTAATGAAGCACGCATGTTTCATATCAGATTGAAAATCGATTTAGGAAGCCGCTGACTTGGACTATCACCGCTGTATGGCTGCTGACACTCTCACAGTTCATCATAAAATCAGGTGAAATCCAGAAACAGAGCCAAAATAGTTCACAAGCTCATTTGTCTTGCAGTTTTCACAATCCAAAACCAACGCGACCTATCGTTCAATCCTGTTACCATATCATTCCGGCTTCTGTTTTTCCTATCCACAATTGCCTCTAATCTCATCTACCATCACTTCTACAAACTCATGTCCAACTTCACTGATCAACATCAGTATCACCAAATGCACCTGCTCTATCAATTCATCCCAATTCACACAATTCTTACTGTAACTAGCAGTGCCTTTACCGAATAAACTCCTGATTTCCAGATCTTCACATTCACTCAACTCATTATAGAACTCCTTCTTCTTGTAGATAAAAACAACAAATTCTACCTTGAAATCTACTATTCTTCCGGAGTGTTCCTAACTCCATTCATCCCTACAGTAATCTCCTTATCATATATTGCATCCAGGGACAACTTGAGGGCTTTGATAACAGCGGTGATGCGGCCAATTTGGGAGGATATAACTGGATAACTGGAGTTATCAGATCTACTTTGATCAGTCCAAAGTTCATACATACATATCAAAAATAAATATTGTTTTCCGCCCAGTTCCCTATTGCCGTCTTTCGTTGGAAGTGTCAAATTCAGCTGTTGAACCGATTGCAGTAATCACTTCTAAATGGAATTTCTGTATTACCGTAGTAATGCAACCGCGCCATTTCCTATAATCATATCCCAACAAACCGGAAAATTTGCCGATGTCCTCAACAATATTCTCGCCTTCTTCCTAATGGTCTATAGAGACCGGAAGAGAAACGAGGAAGTGAAAGACTTCCACGAGCCAATATTCCGACAACTGTTTTATATTGCCAGTGGTATCGTAATCAGTAGAAACTTGCTATGGATAATGTTGGTTTTAAATTCACGTAATGTTCTCATATTTATCTATGGTCCCCTCAACACGCTGTTGATGTCAGTTGATAATATCCTGGTCAATATAACCTTGATGTTCACTTTTCTTGCGGCATTGCAAAGAATCGTTATTATGTACAGGCCGAAATGGAAACATTTCATGACAGGGTGATTGATATCTCAAATGTTTTCTATGAAAAAAAACGAATTCAGGAAACGGCTTACTTGGCTTATCACTGCCCTATGGCTGCTGACTTTCTTACAGTTCATCGTGAGAATAGGTTACTTTAAAAAAATAGCCGAAGAATTTTAGTGGAGCATTTCTTCTTGCAGTTTTCGTAATTCTAAACCCACACGAACGAGCATTCAATCCTGTTACGATAACTTTTCGGATTTTATTCTTCTTCTCCACAGTCGCCTCTAATCTTATCTATTATCACTTCTACAAACTAATGTCCAACTTCACTGATCAACATCACAGAATGCACCTTCTTTATCAATTTGTTCCAATCCACACTATTCTGACTGTAGTTTGCAGTATATTGATCTAATGAACTGCCGAGTTTCAGATCTTCACTTCTACCCAACTTACCATGGAATTCGTTCTTTTTATTGGTAAAACCAACGAACTGTGTTTTGAAATCCACGCTTACGCCGGAGTGTTCCTGACTCCATTCATCCCCACAGTAATCTCCTTTTCATACATTGCATCCAGGGACAACTTGAGGGCTTTGATAACAGCTGTGCTGCTGCCAATCTGGGAGGATATCACTAGTTAACTGAAGTTATCATATCAACTTCAACTTCAGTTTATGTTGTTGTTTTGATTACAAATAAACCTTGTATCCCATTCAACTTCTGACGTGTTGCCAGAGTCAAATTCAGCTGCTGTGTCAAAGCTTTTTATTTCAACAACTACTTTCGTTCTGAACAAATATCCCAAATGGATTTTTTCTGTTACTCTGCTAATAGCACAATGTCGATTGGCCCAATAATAGCTCAGCAAACCGTGAAATTAGCCGATGTGCTCAACAACATTCTCATAGTTTTTCTGATGATCTACAAGGTGCGGAAGGGAAACGAGGAAGTGGAGGACTTCCACGAGCCCATATTCCAACAACTGTTCCTCATTGCCGGCGGTATAGTTATATTTCGAAACTTGTTATGGGTTATGGTACTTCTCAATTTTAATGATACGCTTTCCTTAACCTATGATTTACTCAGTATGTTCTTGTGGTCACTTGACAATGTTATGACCAATATAACTTTGATTTTTACTTTTCTGGCAGCACTGCAAAGAATTGTGATCATGTACATGCCGAAATGGAAGCATTTGTTGACAGGGTAAGGTTGCCCAAACGTGCAATGAATTGAAAAATCGATTTTGTTTCAGAAAGCCGCTCACTTGGCATATCGTTGCCGTATGGTTTTTCGCATTTGTACAGTATTTGATGAAATCAGGTGACACTCCAAAATAAAACTAACTCAAGAACCTCACTATCTCAGCTTTCTCCACAGTTTTGTTTCTCCCAGTTCAAGGTCCAGGCCAATTTTACACCGCTATAACCTTTTCATTCCGGTTCCTATTCTTCCTCTCCACAGTCGCTTCTAATCTCATCTACCATCACTTCTACAAACTCATGTCCAACTTCACTGATCAACATCAGTATCACCGAATGCACCTGCTCTATCAGTTCGTCCCAATTCACACAATTCTTACTGTAGTTAGCAGTGCTTTGACCTAATGATCTTCTGATTTCCAGATCTATACTTTTACTCAACTTATCGTGGAATTCGTTGCTTTTATAGATAAAGACAACATATTGTATTCCAAATTCTACTATTTCGCCGGAGCTTTCTCAACCCCAGTCATTCCTACAGTAATCTCCTTATCATACATTGCATCCAGGGACAACTTGAGGGCTTTGATAACAGCGGTGCTGCGACCAGTATGGGAGGATATCACTGGATAACTGAAGTTATCATATCAACTTCAACCGCAGTTAATGTTGTTGTTTTGACTAAGAATAAATCTTATATTCCACCCAATCGACTTCTGACGTGTCAAATTCAGCTGCTGTGTCGAATGTTAGGTTTCCGAAAAACAATTTCATGGTGAATCATAAGGAAATGGATTTGTTTGTATACTCTGACAACGGAACCATACCTCTCCCTGTAATCATATCCCAACAGACCGGAAAAGTAGCCGATGTGCTCAACAACATTCTCATAGTTTTTCTGATGATCTACAAGGTGCGGAAGGGAAACGAGGAAGTGAAAGACTTCCACGAGCCCATATTCCGACAACTGTTCCTCATTTCCGGCGGTATAGTTATCTTTCGAAACTTGTTATGGGTTATGGTACTTCTCAATTTTAATGATACGCTTTCCTTAACCTATGTATTACTCAGTATGTTCTTGTGGTCACTTGACAATTTTCTGGTGAATATAACTTTGATGCTCACATTTCTAGCGGCACTGCAAAGAATTGTGATCATGTACAGGCCGAAATGGAAAGATTTCATGATAGGGTAATGACACCCAAATCTTTTCTACCAGATTGAAAATAAATTTAGGAGGCCGCTGACTTGGCTTATCATTGCCTTATGGCTGCTGACATTTGTACCGTACATCATAAAATCAGGTGACATCCAGGAATAGAATCGGACCATTTTACTGGTTCATTTGTCTTGCAGCTTACATGCTCCGAATGGGAAATCTTCCGTTTTTCACCACTGTTACCTTATCTTTCCGGATCGTATTCTTCCTCTTTACTGTCGTTTCCAATCTTATCTATCATCACTTCTTCAAACTAATGTCCAACTTTACTGATCAACATCAGTATCACCGAATGCACCTGCTCTATCAATTTGTCCCCATCCACACTATTCTTACTGTAGTTAGCAGTGGTTTGACCTTATGATCTTTTGATTTCCAGATCTTCACTTTCACTCAACTTATCATGGAATTCGTTCTTTTTCTAGATAAAGACAACTCATTGTGCGAGGATATCTACCTTTTCACTGGAACGTTTCTAACTCCATTCATCCCTACAGTAATCTCCTTATCATACATTGCATCCAGGGACAACTTGAGGGCTTTGATAACAGCTGTACTGCGGCCCGTCTGGGAGGATATCACTGGATAACTGAAGTTGACAGATAAACTTTGATCAGTCCTCAGCAAATGTTGTTGTTATAATTACAAATAAATCTTGTATTCCACCCAATTGCATTCTAACGTGTTGCCAGAGTCAAATACCAGCTGCTGTGTTGAGTGTTAGGTTTCTATAAAAAATTTCACTGTGAATCAAAACAAGATGGATTTACTTACTTACTCTGACAATGGAACTTTACCAATTGACCTAATCATATCCCAACAAACAGGAAAATTTGCCGATGTGCTCAACAACATTCTTATGGTTTTCCTGATGATCTACAAGGTGCGGAAGGAAAACGAGGAAGTGAAAGACTTCCACGAGCCCATATTCCGACAACTGTTCTATATTGCCGGTGGTATCGTGTTGATGAGAAACTTGTTGTGGATAATGATACTGCTGAAACTGCATCATAATATATCCAGTCTATTCTATTTTCTTGCTATCGTTGTGTGGTCACTCGACAATTTTCTGGTCAACATAACTTTGATGCTCACTTTTCTGGCAGCACTGCAAAGAATCGTTATAATGTACAGACCGAAATGGAAACATTTGGTGACAGGGTAATGAAGCACGCATGTTTCCTATAAGATTGAAAATACATTTAGGAAGCCGCTAACTTGGCTTCTCAGAGTCTTATGGCTGCTGACATTTGTATCGTTCATCTTAAAATTAGGTGACACCCAGAAATAGAACCGGATCATTTTACTGGCTCATTTGTTTTGCAGTTTTCATGCTCTTAATTCGCCAATTTTCCACCACTGTTACCTTATCATTCCGGATCTTATTCTTCCTCTCCACAATTGCTTCTAATCTTATTTATTATCACTTCTACAAGCTCATGTCTAACTTCACTGATCAACATCAGTATCACCGAATGCACCTGCTTTATCAGTTCGTGCCAATTCACACAATTCTTACTGTAGTTACCAGTGCTACAACCTAATGATCTTCTGATTTCCAGATCTACACTTTCACTCAACTTATCACGGAATTCGTTCTTTTTATAGATAAAGACAATAAAGACAAATCATTGTGCTTTGAAATCTACATCTACGCCGGAGTGTTCCTAACCCCATTCATCCCTACAGTAATCTCCTTATCATACATTGCATCCAGGGACAACTTGAGGGCTTTGATAACAGCTGTACTGCGGCCAATCTGGGAGGATATCACTAGTTAACTTACCCTATTTTCTATTTTCATTCTACAACTTCTCCTGTGAATTTCTAACTTTCAATGATCCACTTAATTCGTCAAATGTTGACGTCCTCAATAAATTCAGTAGCCCAGTGGAAAAATTTGGTTTTGACACGTATGACATTGAAATGGATTTATTTCAATTTGCAAATAAGTTGTATCACAATGACCGACTCAGCTATCGCATATAAATTCTTCTGTCGTCAAGTTTTTCTGATTCACTTCTACCCAAGACAAAGTTGGTAGAAGGGACCTAAAAGGCCGGTTTGCAAAATAAAGATCGCTTAAAAAAGCATGTGTAGCGTGCCAGAAGAATCCATGAATCCTCCCGGAAAGAACGACGAAAATGACCGATTAGTAGGCGAAAAAACGCCGAGGACAGAACTTGTCGTGGTTACATTAAGTGGTGTGTCATAACTTTTCAATTTCAAATTCAGCTGCTCAGAGAATTAAACTAATGCGGTGAAATCGTCTCTTCTCAAATGGATTTTCTCTACTACTGGGTCAATGTAACTGGCCCTATCCCTTCAATCATATCTCAACAAACCGGAAAAGTGGCCGATGTGCTCAACAACATTCTTATGGTTTTCCTGATAATCTACAAAGTTCGGAAGGGAAACGAAGAAGTGAAAGACTTCCACGAGCCCATATTCAGACAGTTGTTTCATATTGCTGGAAGCATCGTAGTCATTAGGAACCTGCTATGGACCATGCTATTTTTGAATCAAAACCACACGAATGTCTTTGGGTCACTCTGTATGCTATTGTGGTCAGTTGATAATCTTCTGATCACTTCAACATTGATGTTCACTTTTTTGGCGGCAATCCAAAGAATCATTATAATGTACAAGGGTGATTGGAAAGTTTGGCTGACCGGGTGAAAGACCTTAATCATATTTTATGCCAATTGTGTTCCAGAAAACCACTAACTCGCATTATCATAGTCCTATGGCTCCTGTCTTTTTCCCAGTACTTGGTAAAAGCAGGTAATAGAGGCAATGTCTTACCTTTTTCTCAGCTTATTGATCTTTGTAGTTTACTCATACCTCTTCCATTTCGAGAAAAACTTTATTTATGCAACGCTAATATTCCGACTTTTATTCTTCCTCTTCACACTCGTTTCCAATCTTATCTATTATCACTTCTACAAACTCATGTCCAACTTCACTGATCAACATCAGTATCACCGAATGCACCTGCTCTATCAATTCGTCCCAATCCACACTATTCTTACTGTAACTAGCAGTGTGTTGATCTAATGAACTCCTGATTTCCAGATCTTCACTTTCACCCAATGCATCATGGAATTCTTCCTGATCATCAAGTTTGAGACTGAGATATGCATAGCAATTTACATGTACATGGGATCGTTTCTAACCCCGTTCATCCCTACAGTAATCTCCTTATCATATATTGCATCCAGGGACAACTTGAGGGCTTTGATAACAGCTGTGATGCGGCCAATCTGGGAAGATATCACTGGATAACTTCCCCACTTCTGACAAATTTTCATTCATTCAGAACTTCTTCTGTGAATATATGACTTCCAATGCTTCACTCATTTCGACTTCCTCGTCAAATTCAGCTGCCGAGTGGAAATTTCGGTTTTGACTAAACGCCACTTCAGTTGCAACACGTATCACATTGAAATGGATTTCTTTCATTACGCAGAAGGTTTAATTCCGCCAATTTACCAGTATGCAGCTCAACAAACCGGGAAGTTCGCCGATGTTCTGAACAATATTCTTGTCATTTTCCTAATTTTCTACAAAGTTCGAAAAGGAAAAGAGGAAGTGAAAGACTTCCACGAGCCCATATTCCGACAACTGTTCCTCATTGCTGGTGGTATCGTACTGATGAGAAACTTGTTGTGGATAATGATACTGCTGGGGCTGCATCATAAAGATACAACTGTACCTCTTTTATTTTTATTTCTCTCTAGCGTTTTGTGGTCGCTTGATAATCTCCTGGTCAATATAACTTTGATGTTCACTTTTCTGGCGGCACTGCAAAGAATTGTTATTATGTACAGGCCGAAATGGAAACATTTCATGACAGGGTAATGAAGCACGCATGTTTTCTATCAGATCGAGAACTAGTTTAGGGAGCCGCTAACTTGGCTTATCGCCGCCTCATGGCTGCTGATATTAGTACCGGCCATCATAAAATTAGGTGACATCCAGAATAAGAACCGGACCACTTTACTGGCTTATTTTTGTTGCAGCTGGGATTTTCGGATCCAAACACGAGCTAAAAATCAACACTACGACCCTATCCTTCCGAATCTTGTTCTTCCTCTCCACAGTCGCTTCTAACCTCATCTACCATCACTTCTACAAGCTCATGTCCAATTTCACTGATCAACATCAGTATCACCGAATGCACCTTCTTTATCAATTTGTCCCAATTCACACCATTCTTACTGTAGTTGGCAGTGTCTTGACCTAATAAACTCCTGATTTTCAGATCTTCACATTCACTCAACTCATCATGGAAATCGTTCTTTTCATGGATGCAGAAGACGAATTGTGCGGTCTAATCTACAAGCACATTGGAGTCTTTCTGACCCCATTCATCCCTACAGTAATCTCCTTATCATACATTGCATCAAGGGACAACTTGAGGGCTTTGATAACAGCTGTACTGCGGCCAATATGGGAGGATATCACAGGATAACTTGCCCATTCCTGACTTGCTTTGTTCTTTCACAAATTCTTTTGTGAACTTCTATAAATTCGTAACTTCCAATGACTAACTTATTTTGTCACAAGTTGACTTCCTCGTATTCAACTGCCTAGTTCAGCTGCCTATTTTGATTCAGCTGCCGAGTGGAAATTTCGGTTGTGACCAAACGCCACTTCACTTGCAACACGTATGACTAATGTAAATGGATTTATTTCTATACGGAGATAATATAACTCCGCCAATTTACCAGTATGCAGCCCAGCAAACCGGGAAATTCGCCGATGTTCTGAACAATATTCTTGTCATTTTCCTAATGTTCTACAAAGTTCGGAAGGGAAACGAGGAAGTGAAGGACTTCCACGAGCCCATATTCCGACAGTTGTTTCACATTGCTGGTGGTATTGTACTAATGAGAAATTTGTTGTGGATAATGATACTGTTGGGACTGCATCATAATACAACAACTCTGTCCCTTTTATTTCATTTTCTCTCTACCGTTTTGTGGTCATTCGATAATCTCCTTGTCAATATAACTTTGATGTTCACTTTTCTGGCGGCACTGCAAAGAATTGTCATAATGTACAGACCAAAATGGAAACATTTGTTGACAGGGTAATCAAGAACGCATGTTTTCCGCCCGAGAAAAATGGATTCAGGAAGCCGCTAACTTGGCTTATCTCCGCCGTATGGCTGCTGATATTAGTACTGGCCATCATAAAATCAGGTGACCAAATAGAGCCGAACCATTTAACCGGGCTCTTTTTTGTTGCAGCTCTATTTTTCCAACCCAACCACAAACTATCGTTCAACACTGTTACCTTATCATTCCGGATCTCATTCTTCCTCTCCACAGTCGCTTCTAACCTGATCTATCATCACTTCTACAAACTCATGTCCAACTTCACTGATCAACATCAGTATCACCGAATGCACCTGCTCTATCAATTTGTCCCAATCCACACCATTCTTACTGTAGCTAGCAGTGGTTTGACCTTATGATCTTCTGATTTCCAGATCTTCACATTCACTCAACTCATCATGGAATTCGTTCTTTTCATGAATCCAGAAGACTATTTGTGCACTCAAATCTACAATCACACTGGAACGTTCCTAACCCCATACATCCCTACAGTAATCTCCTTATCATACATTGCATCCAGAGACAACTTGAGGGTTTTGATAACAGCTGTGCTGCGGCCCGTCTGGGAGGATATCACTGGATAACTAATTTCAAAATGTCGTTTGTTAACACATTTATCATAATCAATTCTTTTTTTCTGTAATGTTTTTTGATTCTTGACTTGTGGCTTCTTGGTAAAATCCAGCTGCTGAGCGGAAAGTTAGGTTTCGACTAAACACCACTCCACGTTTTTATAACTCCATGGATTTCTTTACTTACACTGACAATGAGACCCTGGCAACCTACGATGTTGTATCCCGACAAACCGGAAAAGTAGCTGATGTGCTCAACAACATTCTCATGGTTTTTCTGATAATCTACAAAGTTCGGAAGGGAAAAGAGGAAGTGAAGGACTTCCACGAGCCCATATTCCGACAACTATTCTATATTGCCATTGGTATCGTAATCAGTAGAAACCTGCTATGGATAATGTTGGCGCTGAATTTACATGAGAAGCTTCCCACTATTTACAATTTTCTCTGTCTTTCATTGTGGTCAATTGATAATTTTCTTATTACTATAACTTTGATGTTCACTTTTCTGGCGGCATTGCAAAGAATTGTGATTATGTACAGGCGAAAATGGAAACATTTGTTGACAGGGTAATACAGCACGCATGTTTTTTATAAGATTGAGAATCGGTTAAGGGAGCCGCTAGCTTGGTTCATCACTGCCATGTGGCTTCTGAGTTTCTTGCAGTTGTTCTCAAAACTAGGTATGTTCTAAAAATAGAGCTAAAGGGCTCAATTTCTGTTTTCAGCTGCCATGACAACCTCAAAGAGTTGGTTTAACACTATAACCTTTTCATTCCGAATCTTGTTCTTCCTCTCCACAATTGCCTCAAATCTTATCTATTATCACTTCTACAAACTAATGTCCAATTTCACTGATCAGCAACAGTATCACCGAATGCACCTTCTTTATCAATTCGTCCCAATCCACACTATTCTTACTGTAATTCAAAAAGCTTACGAATCCCCGATTGTCATTCTCATTTACAGATCTTCACCTTCTTCCAACTTGTAAACGAATTTCTTTTGATTATATACCCAACTAGCGATATATGTTGGGGGTTCTACATATGCGCTGGAGAGATCCTAACCCCATACATCCCTACAGTAATCTCCTTATCATATATTGCATCCAGGGACAACTTGAGGGCTTTGATAACAGCTGTACTTCGGCCAGTTTGGGAAGATATCACTGGATAGAGTTGGTTTTGTTTGTATTTTTGAATGAACTGTTTATTTGACTTAGTCAGTTACTGATAAGACTATCATGTTCTCTGATTATCCATCCCATCCGTAGTATCATCCACAGTTTTTGTCTCCGACCATCGCAGTAATATATCACTGGATAGAGTTGGTTTTGTTTGTTCACAAAAACAGGTCGAGATTACACTTGAGCTTCTTGGTCAGATATTGATTCAACTGAACTCGGAATGGAATCAATTGAACCTTCTTGTTTTCATCATCGACGGTTTTCTAACTCCTTTCATCCCTACAGTAATCTCCTTATCATACATTGCATCCAGGGACAACTTGAGGGCTTTGATAACAGCTGTGCTTCGGCCAATCTGGGAGGATATCACTGGATAACTTACCCTATTTTTTCCGTTATCATTCTTTCAAAAATTCTTCAATGAACTTGTAATTTCGAATGACTCACTTATTTCGTCACAAGTTGACTTCCTTGTATTCAACTACCGAGTTCAGCTGCCTATTGTAATTCAGCTGCCGAGTGGAAAATTCAGTTTTGACTAAACGCCACTTTACTTGCAACACGTATCACATTGAAATGGATTTATTTCTATACGGAAAAGATTTAAATCCGCCAACTTACCAGTATGCAGCTCAACAAACCGGGAAGTTCGCCGATTTTCTGGACAATATTCTTGTCATTTTCCTAATGTTCTACAAAGTTCGGAAGGGAAACGAGGAAGTGAAAGACTTCCACGAGCCAATATTCCGACAATTGTTTTACATTGCCGGCGGTATCGTACTGATGAGAAATTTGTTGTGGATAATGATACTGCTGAAACTGAATGATAACATATCCCTTTTATATTGGTTTCTCTCTGGCGCTTTGTGGTCGTTCGACAATCTCCTAGTTGATATAACTTTGATGTTCACATTTCTGGCGGCACTGCAGAGAATTGTCATAATGTACATGCCGAAATGGAAACATTTGTTGACAGGGTAATCAAGAACGCATGTTTCTTATCAAATAAAAATCATGTTTAGGGACCCGCTAACTTGGCTTATCGCCGCCTCATGGTTGCTGATATTAGTACTGGGCATCATAAAATCAGGTAACGTTCAAAAATAGAGACTGGCTCATTTTTGTTGCAGTTGCCCTTTTCGGATCCAAGCACGAGCTGAAAAACGACACTACGACCCTATCCTTTCGAATCTTGTTCTTCCTCTCCACAGTCGCTTCTAACCTGATCTACCATCACTTCTACAAACTAATGTCCAATTTCACTGATCAACATCAGTATCACCGAATGCACCTGCTTTATCAATTCGTCCCAATCCACACCATTCTTACGGTAGTTAGCAGTGTCTTGATCTATTGAACTCCTGATTTCCAGATCTTTACTTTCACCCAACTCATCATGGAATTCGTTCTTTTCATGAATCCAGAAAACAAATTGTGCGCTCAAATCTACAATCACACTGGAACGTTCCTAACCCCATACATCCCTACAGTAATCTCCTTATCATACATCGCATCAAGGGACAACTTGAGGGCGTTGATAACAGCTGTGCTGCGGCCAATTTGGGAGGATATCACTGGATAACTAATTTAAAAATGTCGTTTCTCAACACATTTAAATATCTTGATTGATTCTTTTTCTGTAATGTTTTTTGATTCTTGACTTGTGGCTTCTTTGTCAAATCCAGCTGCTGGTTGTGAGTGAAACGTTTGTAGAACCAGTTCACTTGCTCTCAGTTTTAAAATGGATTTCTTTACTTACACTGACAATGAAACCCTGGCAGCCTACGACGTTGTATCCCAACAAACCGGAAAAGTAGCCGATGTGCTCAACAACATTCTTATGGTTTTCCTGATAATCTACAGAGTGCGGAAGAGAAACGAGGAAGTGAAGGACTTCCACGAGCCCATATTCCGACAACTATTCTATATTGCCAGTGGTATCGTAATCAGTAGAAATGTGCTATGGGTAATGTTGGCTCTAAACTTACATGAGACGTTTCTCACTATTTACAATTTTCTTTGTCTTTCATTGTGGTCAATTGATAACCTCCTAATTACCATAACTTTGATGCTCACATTCCTGGCGGCATTCCAAAGAATTGTCATAATGTACTGGCCAAAATGGAAACATTTGTTGACAGGGTAATACAGCACGCATGTTTTTTATAAGATTGAGAATCGGTTAAGGGAGCCGCTAGCTTGGTTTATCACTGCTTTCTGGGTTTTAAGTTTTTTGCAGTTATTCACAAAAATAGGTGAGATCTACATAAAAAAGAGAGCTGAAAGGCTCATTTCTCTTTGCAGCTGCCATTCCAACCTCAAAGAGTTGGTCTAACACTACGACCATATCATTCCGGATCCTATTCTTCCTATCCACAATTGCTTCTAATCTTATCTATTATCACTTCTACAAACTAATGTCCAATTTCACTGATCAACATCAGTATCACCGAATGCACCTGCTATATCAATTTGTGCCAATTCACACAATTCTTACTGTAATTCAAAAATCTTACGAATCCCCGATTGCCATTCTCATTTTCAGATCTTCACCTTCTTCCAACTTATAAACGAATTTCTTTTGATTTCAAACCCAACTTGCGATTCATGTTGGGGGTTCTACATATGCGCTGGAGAGATCCTAACCCCATACATCCCTACAGTAATCTCCTTATCATACATTGCATCTCGGGACAACTTGAGGGCTTTGATAACAGCTGTGATGCGGCCAATCTGGGAGGATATCACCGGATAACTCCCCCCCCCCCCTTCTGACAAATTTTCATTCATTCAAAACTTCTTCTGTGAATTTATGACTTCCAATGCTTCACTCATTTCGACTTCCTTGTTAAATTCAGCTGCCGAGTGGAAAATTCAGTTTTGACTAAACGTCACTTTACTTGCAACACGTATTACATTGAAATGGATTACCTTCTATACGGAGATGGTTTAACTCTGCCAACTTACCAGTATGCAGCCCAACAAACCGGGAAATTCGCCGATTTTCTGAACAATATTCTTGTCATTTTCCTAATTTTCTACAAAGTTCGAAAAGGAAAAGAAGAAGTGAAAGACTTCCACGAGCCCATATTCCGACAACTGTTTTACATTGCCGGTGGTATCGTACTGATCAGAAATTTGTTGTTGTTAATGATACTGCTGGGACTGCATCATAATAAAACAACTGTACCCTTTTTATTTTATTTTCTGTCTAGCGTTTTGTGGTCGTTAGATAATCTCCTTGTCAATATAACTTTGATGTTCACTTTTCTGGCGGCACTGCAAAGAATTGTGGTTATGTACATGCCAAAGTGGAAGCATTTGTTAACAGGGTAACACAGCACTTTTCCTATCAAATTGAAAACAAGTTTAGGGAACCGCTATCTTGGCTTATCACCGCCTCATGGCTGCTGATATTAGTACCGGCCATCATAAAATTAGGTGACATCCTGAATAAGAGCCGGACCATTTTACTGGCTTATTTTTGTTGCAGTTTCCCTTTTTGGATCCAAACACGAGATAAAAGTCAACACTACGACCCTATCATTCCGGTTCCTGTTCTTCCTATCCACAATTGCCTCTAACCTGATCTACCATCACTTCTACAAACTAATGTCCAATTTCACTGATCAACATCAGTATCACCGAATGCACCTGCTTTATCAATTCGTCCCAATCCACACCATTCTTACGGTAGTTAGCAGTGTCTTGATCTATTGAACTCCTGATTTCCAGATCTTTACATTCACTCAACTCATCATGGAATTCGTTCTTTTCATGGATTTAGAAGACGAATTGTGCGGTCTAATCTACATGTACATTGGAGTGTTCCTGACCCCATTCATCCCTACAGTAATCTCCTTATCATACATTGCATCCAGGGACAACTTGAGGGCTTTGATCACAGCTGTACTGCGGCCAGTTTGGGAAGATATCACTGGATAACTAATTTAAAAATGTCGTTTCTCAACACATTTGAATATCTTGATTGATTCTTTTTCTCTGGGTAACTGAAGTCATCATATCAACTTCAACTCCAATCAATGTTGTTATTTTGATTACAAAGAAACCTTGAATTCCACCCAATCGCTTTCTGACGTGTTGCCAGAGTCAAATTCAGCTGCTGTGTTGAGTGTTAAGTTTCCAAAAAACCATTTTCATTTTGAATCATAACAAAATGGATTTTTTTTCTCACTCTGTCAATAGAACTTTACCAATTCGCATAATCATAGCCCAACAAACCGGAAAACTTGCCGATGTGCTCAACAACATTCTCATCGTGTTCCTGATGGTCTACAAGGTACGGAAGGAAAACGAAGAAGTGAAAGACTTCCACGAGCCCATATTCCGACAACTGTTCTATATTGCCGGCGGTATCGTACTGATGAGAAACTTGTTGTGGATAATGATTCTGCTGGAACTACATCTTACTATATCCGATTTTTTTTATTTTCTCACTCTCGTTGTGTGGTTCCTTGATAATTTTCTGGTCAACATAACTTTGATGCTCACTTTTCTGGCGGCACTGCAAAGAGTTGTGATCATGTACAGGCGAAAATGGAAACATTTCATGACAGGGTAATGAAGCACGCATGTTTTCTATCAAATTGAGAATTGTTTTAGGAAGCCGCTAACTTGGCTTCTCAGAGTCTTATGGCTGCTGACATTTGTATCTTTAATCTTAAAATCAGGTGACACCCAGAAATAGGACCGGATCATTTTAATGGCTCATTAGTTTTGCAGTTTTCATACTCCGAACTCACCAATTTTCCGCCACTGTTACCTTATCATTCCGGATCTTGTTCTTCCTGTCCACAGTCGCTTCTAACCTGATCTACCATCACTTCTACCAGCTCATGTCCAACTTCACTGATCAACATCAGTATCACCGAATGCACCTGCTTTATCAGTTCGTGCCAATTCACACCATTCTTACTGTAGTTACCAGTGCTTTGACCTAGTGATCTTCTAATTTCCAGATCTATACCTTCACTCAACTTGTCACGGAATTCGTTCTTTTTATAGATGAAGACAACGCATTGTGCTTTGATATTTACATCTACGCCGGAGTGTTCCTGACCCCATTCATCCCTACAGTAATCTCCTCATCATACATTGCATCCAGAGACAACTTGAGGGCTTTGATAACAGCTGTGATGCGGCCAATATGGGAGGATATCACTAATTAACTTACCCTATGTTTTTCGTTTTCATTCTTTCAAACCGTCTTCTATGAACTTGCAACTTCCAATGACTCACTTATTTCGTCACAAGTTGACTTCCTTGTATTCAACTACCGAGTCCAGCTGTCTATTGTAATTCAGCTGCCGAGTGGAAAATTCAGTTTTGACTAAACGTCACTTTACTTGCAACACGTATGACATTGAAATGGATTTCTTTCATTACGCAGAAGGTTTAATTCCGCCAATTTACCAGTATGCAGCCCAACAAACCGGGAAATTCGCCGATGTTCTGAACAATATTCTTGTCATTTTCCTAGTGGTCTACAAAATCCGGAAGGGAAAAGAGGAAGTGAAAGACTTCCACGAGCCTATATTCCGACAACTGTTTTACATTGCCGGCGGTATCGTACTGATGAGAAATTTGTTGTGGTTAATGATTCTGCTGGGACTGCATCATAAAGATACAACTGTACCCCTTTTATTTTTATTTTTCTCTAGCGTTTTGTGGTCTCTTGATAATCTTCTCGTCAATATAACTTTGATGTTCACTTTTCTGGCGGCACTGCAAAGAATTGTCATAATGTACAGACCAAAATGGAAGCATTGGTTCACAGGGTAATGAATCGGCTCCGGGACATCTCGCAACGAGACGTTTCGCAGCAGCGCCATTTCGCAGCGCGACGTTTCGCAACAGGACGTTTCGCAGCAAGACGTTTCGCAGCACGTCATTTCGCAGCGCCTGAAACGAGCACTGGTTTTTTGGGTCGTAGAATCTGAATTTCACTACTAAAATCATTTTTCTAGCCGTCCTGACGATTTTGAATTGTGCCTAGTGACAGTGGGCATGCGTCGCTTTTCGTTTGTAGCTACCACGCCAAAATCAAGTAGATCCCACTGTCACTAGGCACAATTCAAAGTCGTCAGGACGGCTAGAAAAATGATTTTAGTAGTGAAATTCAGATTCTACGACCCAAAAAACCAGTGCTCGTTTCAGGCGCTGCGAAATGACGTGCTGCGAAACGACTTGCTGCGAAACGTCCTGTTGCGAAACGTCGCGCTGCGAAATGGCGCTGCTGCGAAACGTCTCGTTGCGAGATGTCCCGGAGCCAATGAATCACGTATGTTCCCTATCAAATTGAGAATTGGTTTAGGGAGCCGCTATCTTGGCTTATCACCGCCTCATGGCTGCTGATATTAGTACCGGCCATCATAAAATTAGGTGACATCCTGAATAAGAGCCGGACCATTTTACTGGCTTATTTTTGTTGCAGTTTCGATTTTCTCCAAACACGAGCTAAGAATCAACATTACGACCCTATCCTTCCGGATCTTGTTCTTCCTCTCAACAGTAGCTTCTAATCTTATCTATTATCACTTCTACAAACTAATGTCCAATTTCACTGATCAACATCAGTATCACCGAATGCACCTGCTCTATCAGTTCGTCCCAATTCACTCAATTCTTACTGTAGTTGGCAGTGCTTTGATCTAATGAACTCCTGATTTCCAGATCTTCACTTTCACTCAACTCATCATGGAATTCGTTCTGTTCATTAATCGAGCAGACGAATTGTGCAATCTAATCTACACGCATATTGGAGTGTTTTTAACCCCATTCGTTCCTACAGTAATCTCCTTATCATACATCGCATCAAGGGACAACTTGAGGGCTTTGATAACAGCAGTGCTCCGGCCAATCTGGGAGGATATCACTGGATGAAAACACTCTAATCATGTATTCTCTTGTAATCTTATCACTGAGTATGTCAAAGTTGAAATAAACACCTGTCTCTATGAATTTCCAATCTCGTTTCGTATTCAACAAGTCATACATTCCGCTGCCAATCCCTTGAAGTATGGATCTCTACCTCACCTCGAATCAAACGCTTTCTCTTGTAGAGAACGTTATCCACATTTCTGGCATTCTAGCTGATATTCTCAACAACTTGCTCTACATTTTCCTAATGCTCTACAGAGTATGGGGACACAAGAGCAATGTCAAAAGCTTCCATGAGCCTATATTCAATCATCTGTTTTTTTTCGCTGGCGGCATTGTGTTCTATCGTGACTTGGCACGTGTCGCTTCAGCGTTGTCTGACAATGAGACCGAAGGAAGTTTTTACAATGGGCTCTTCATGCTTCTAGCTGCCTTTTTCTTCATTTTCAACAAGCTTCTGATCAGTGTCACATTGATATTTTCTTTTCTGGCAGCAACACAAAGAATTGTTATAATGTACAGGCCAAAATGGAAGTTTCTAGTGACAGGGTAAAAGTAGCTGCTCTAGAAAGTTTTGAACTTCACTATTCCAGGAAATGCCTCAAATACACACTAATCGGCTCTTGGCCAATTGTCATAGTGTTCGCCTTCATAAAACGATGTAATGCACCCAAAAGATCCCGAAAAACTTTAATTATGTTCTTCCAGTTTTCTGCCGAACATATGAAATTTGTGAGTTTTCCCAATTGGCCATTTATGTCATTATACTCGAGGTGTTCCTATTCGGTGCCGTCATTGCTTCTAACCTTATCTATTATCACTTCTACAAGCTCATGTCTGATTTCACTGACCAGCATCAGTATCACCGAATCCACCTGCTTTATCAGTTCATGCCGATTCACACTATTCTTACTGTAACTTCTAAGTGGCTAGACTTTATCTAAAATTTGCTTAAACAGGTCGAGATTACCATTGAGCTTCTTGGTCAGATATTGATTCAACTGAACTCGGAATGGAATCAATTGAACCGTCTTGCTTTCACCATCGACGGTTTTCTAACCCCTTTCATCCCTACTGTAATCTCCTTATCATACATTGCATCAAAGGACAACTTGAGGGCTTTGATAACAGCTGTGCTCCGGCCAGTATGGGAGGATATCACTGGATAGAATTGGTTCTGTTTTTACTGTTAAATAAACTGTTTATTCGATTTAATCAGTTACTGATAAGGCTATCATATTCTCTGATTATTCATTCCATCAGTGGTATCATCCACAGTTTTTGTCTCCGACCATCGCAGTAATATCGTGACAATTGAACCGACCAACTCTGAACCATATCCTTATCACTTGACACCTTATCACTACTCACTTTTGATAACTCTGTGGTACTCTCCAACCATCCACATCAAGATCAAACTGTCGACAGCTGGATAGAAGTTGAAGCAAAGTATCATCAGACCAGATGGGAAACTGTACTTCATGTCGAGATACGGCGACAGGTACATTAGAAAAACGGGCGAGTTGTAGAACACGGTGGGTACAGTAATCTGGAGAACCAGGGTCTTGAAGAGTTGGGTATGGAGGCGATGGGCTTTGGTGGAGGTCACTGCTACGATGGATTTGATGCCGAAGTGGGTCTTGATTCCGAAGAAGAGGACGATGACGTACTGGAAAGTGAGGATGGTAGTGAGGGTGGAGAGACCGAGACAGTTGTGGAAACGCATTTGGCCTTGATTGTCCTGGAAAAGGGATACTGTAATTGAGTTTGGGGTAATTCTAGGCCATGAAAATTTTGGCAAAGTTCTGAGAATAGACGTTGAAGCTTCAAAGTCATGAAGTTTTTGAGAGTGGGATTTCTAGGCCATGAAGTTTTTGAGCCATGCAGTTACTAGGCCACGAAGCTTCAAAGTCATGAAGTTTCTAGGCCACAGGGGTTCTAGGCCGCAAAGCTTTAAAACCATGTTTTAAGAAGTTTCTAGGTTAAGGGATTTCTAGGCCATGACGTTTCTGAGCGATGCAATTTCTAGACCACCAAGTTTTGAAGCCATGCAGTTTTTAGGTCATGAAGCTTCTAGGTCAGTAGGTCACAACTTTGTTAGGTTCTGTAGTTTTGAGGTCATGAGTTTTCTAGGTCATGTACTTAAATCCTAGGTTATGGAGATTCTAGGCCTCAAAGTTCTTAGGCTATCTGATTTCTAGGTCATCCAATCCCCTTCTCACTCACATACGCCACCAACTGATAACTCGCCAAATGATCCACATCGAACCCATAGTTCTTCTCCATCTCCCTTCCCACATACTTCTTCGAATAGTCATCCGGCAGCATTTGATTCAAACCAGCCACCCAGATCACTGAGAACACTGATCCATATACAATCCACACGGTGGCTCTCCAGCCGCGGAACCATTTCAGTGACTTTGGCGCCAGTACCACAAGATACCGATAGATGAATTGGATGGCTAGGCCGCAGATGATGACCATGTAGGTTAGGGAGTAGGCGCTGAGAAGGATCAATCTGATGATTAGGGATTTGCTGGTGGCTGAGGTGCTGCTGAAGTAGATGAAACTGGCGTTGTAGGAGTGGATGAACGGAGTGATAAGGATCTCTATCAGTGAAAAGAGAATCCCGAGAGAAGCTTCCAGAACAATCAGGAACTTGTAGGCGGTGTTGATGGTTTTGATGTGATTGTTGGTCACGTAGATCAAGAAGGAGTTGATGCAAAGGGTCAAAGCGACTCCGTATTTGATAACGGGAGCTGATATTTCAAGGTAAGGGAGTGATGACATAGTGATAAAGACTGATAGGTGATTCAGGGGAATGAGTAGATTGTTGACGTGGGATGGTAGACATGAGAAGGAGGTCTAATTTCCGGTCTAGCAGGAGAATAGTGACAAAATAATGATGATCAGCAGACCAGATGAGCGAACTACAATTTGGGCTGGGCCTGAAAGCCTGGAAGCCTGGAAGCCTGGAAGCCTGGAAGCCTGGAAGCCTGGAAGCGCAATCCATTTATTGATTCACAATCAGTAAAAACGTAATCAGTTATCAATTCTGGTCGGACATTCAACATTAATCTCATGTTCAGTACTGTCTTCAGCATTGATCTTCGCCCATTGGGAAACTCGTAATAGGATCTTTTTGAGCATCTCTGAAACGGGAAAGTCGTGATTTCTACAAGCCTGAAGCTCAAAGCCTAAAGCCTAAAGCCTAAAGCCTAAAGCCTAAAGCCTAAAGCCTAAAGCCTAAAGCCTAAA
>LR538955.1:396140-410465 GCA_900536315.3 Caenorhabditis becei | reverse complement strand
GCTTCAGGCTTCAGGCTTCAGGCTTCAGGCTTCAGGCTTCCAGGCTTCCAGGCTTCAGGCTTCCAGGCTTCCAGGCTTCCAGGCTTCCAGGCTTCAGGCTTCCAGGCTTCAGGCTTCAGGCTTCAGCTAGACAAAGAATGCCATTGTGCTTGTCAATGAATAAAAAAGAACGAGCCAGCTTGGCGGAAATTGAAAAAAAAAGTTGTTATTGGCCTAGCTATAGTAATGTGTCAAGTGCGCTCCATTGACAACAAGCGTCATAACTTTAAGTTTTCCTTTATTCTGACACAAATCATTAAAAAACCACTAATTATCTATCAACACCACTGGAGAATTGCCCTCCGCTGATCTTGTCGCTTGAGATGTTCGTTCAGCCTCTGCCAAGTTCAACCAGACGTACATGTAGTCCATGAACTTCTTGAGAAGACCTGAAAAGTGGGCGGGGCTTGGGTCTCAAAGCGAAAGAGCCTACGTTTTGCAGCTTTCCGGTAGTCCGTCACAATGTACATGACTATCATGGCATCCATTGCTGGATAGAGAGTGAAGGCGCAGAGGAACACTCCTGTTGGTAAGGTTACGTCGAGATTCAGAAGTGGAAGGTAGATGATTAGAATTACTGGGGAGAAGAGACATATTGTTGGGGTAGTGATCTGAAGGATCAGTGTCTTGAAGAACTGCTTATGAAGAGTTCTGAGGGATGCTGATAAGAACTGAAGCTTCTCTTCCATCTTCTGATACATAGTGATAGCACAGTAGATAATAACAATGTACTGTATAAGCATGATAAGGGTCATGTTGGCAGTGCAGCACAGGTTCCACCAACGGAAGCCGCCGTTTGAATTGTAGGCAACTAGTGACATTCCTGCCACGTCACTGGTGTCGATACCGTATCTTTCCAGCATTTCCACTCTCATGTATTCCGCTGAATAGTCATCGATCATGTCGAAATAGTAGATGCCAAATGCCCATTGAAAGCCGAAAATTGAGGAGTAGCCGATCCAGAGGAGGAAGCTCCAGCCTTTGAAGAACCGCAGTTTCGATTCACTTAACTTTTCCTTTTATCAGTTTTGATTTCTTATCAACTCACTCGAAAATGGCCCAGTATCTATAGAGAAACTGCACGGAAAGCATGGAGATTGTCGAGGCATAGATGCCAGTGTAGAAGGCCATGCACCAGGTGACAGAGTCTTTGGAGATGTTGAACAGGCGGCTGGTACTGTAGAAGAGGTAGCCGGCGTTGTAGGAGTGGACGTGCTGGAAGATTAGAAGCCTAGAAGCTCAAAAGCTTGAGAGCGAGAAAGCCCAGAAGCTTACAGGCCCTCTGTAGCCTAAAAGCTTTAAGGAGCATGGTGCCAAGTCCTGAATCATCAAGAAAGATTGAAGTTTAGAGCCTAGAGCTTGAAACCTGGCCTAGAACCTTGAGTTTCAAGCCTGGACTAGAAGCCCGAAGCCTGAAACCTGAAGCCTGAAGCCTGAGCCCTAAAGCTTGAGGCCTGAAGCCTGAAGCCCACAACCCACACCCCTCTCACTCCCCTCCCCCTTACCGGATACAATATGAACTCAATGGTCGCAAAGAAGATTCCCACTGTTGGAAAAATAATCAATAGATACGTATAGCTGCCGAAGCTTCTTTTCACTCCAAACAATGTCAGAAATATGAGAATGTAGCAGAATACTGTAGAGGAGAAGAAGCCGATTTGAGCGACGGCATGGGCACATTGGACCCAGTGAAGGAAGGATTTGGGAAGGGTGGCGGGCATGTTATCAGTTGTGATAACTTGTTGATAACGAGAAGGGACAAGGGAGAGGAGGTGTGTACCGGAAATTGGAAGGAGCTGATAATTGATAAGACTGATAAATCTGATAAACAAAACATAGAGTTGAGTCCTCGGAATTGAGTAAGGTGTAGCTTCCGGGCAGGTGATTTTTCTGCACTTTTTTGAAAAACTGATGTTTGAACTGATATGGAACTGATAAAGTGATAAGAACTTCACTCGTGTTCAGGTACTAATAGATAATGGTATAATGTTCCCGGAACTTGTCGTTTGTGAAGCCTTTGGTAGCATTTTCCGCAACACCTCTGAACCCCCATGATAAAATTGATAAGACTGATAAGACTCTTACTATTGGCAGCTTTCCGGTAATCAGTGACAATGTACATGATAATCAATGCATCCATTGCTGGATAGAGGGTGAAGGCACAGAGGAACACACCAGTTGGTAGGGTGACGTCGAGATTCAGAAGTGGAAGGTAGATGATTAGAATTACTGGGGAGAAGAGACATATTGTTGGGGTAGTGATCTGAAGGACGAGGGCCTTGAAGAATTGCTTATGAGCATTTCGGACAGCAGCTGATACACATTGAAGCTTGTCTTCCATCTTCTGATACATGGTGATAGCACAGTAGATGATAATTGTGTACTGTATCAGCATGATAAGGGTCATGTTGGCGGTGAGGGAAAGGTTCCAGTAGCGAAAGTGACCATTGGCGTCGTAGGCAACTAGGGCCATTCCGGAAACGTCATGCATGGAGATTCCATAGCGAAGAAGCATTTCAACTCTGGAATCAAGTGGTAAGGATAGCTTCCAGAAGACGTTACTTGAATTCCAAATCTATCTATCTATCTCAGGCCTTCTGAAACTTTTAGGAGATGTTCATATGATTCTGAATGCTTTTTGACACTCCAGAAAGCGCCTTTGGACTTCTGAAACCTGGGGACACATTCTGAAGTCTTTTCCACTGGGCTTCTAGGACCTATCTACGCTTCTGAAACTTCTTAACGCCTTCTGAAAGTTTCAGGTGATGTTCTTGTGATTCTGAAGCTCGTGGGGCCCATTCTTCTAGAACCTATGACACCTTCTACGTCTCTGAAGCTTCTTGACGCCTTCTGAATCCATTTCTCAAACCTACTCCAAGTAACTCTCCGAGTAATCATCAATCTCTGCAAAGTACACACATCCCAATGCCCATTGCAAGCCAAAGTACACAGAATACCCGATACAAAGCAGAAACCGCCAGCCTTTGAAGTACCGGAGCTTCCTTTCACTGCAACCAACTTTTTACTGATTCTCTTATCTTATTATCAGCTCACTCAAAAATGGCCCAGTATCGATAGACAAATTGTACTGATATCATGGAGATTGTCGAGGCATAGATGCCGGTGTAAAAGGCAAGACACCATGTCACAGAGTCCTTGGATAGGTTGAACGGGCGGCTGGAAGTGAAGAAAATGTAGCTGGCATTATAGGAATGGACATTTGGGTAGAGGATGAACTCGATTGTTGCGAAGAAGATTCCGACTGTTGGGAAGAGCACTAGAAGGTGCTTGTAGCTTCCAAAGTTCCTCTTCACACCGAATAAGGTCAGGAAGATAAGGATCCAGCAGAATGTCGAGGTGGAGAAGAAGCCGATTTGAGCGACAAGGTGGGCACATTCGACCCAGTGAAGGTAGGATTTTGGCTGGGAAATCATTGAGTTGTGATAGTGTTATCAGTTAGGTATATTTATTCCGGAAATTGGGAGGCTTATCAGTAAACTGATCAGAACAGTGATTAGTACAAAGCAGAACGATCAGGGACAAAATGGAGGGGGAGTTCTGATTTGGCCGGAATTGTCTGAACGTCTTCTGAAAATGAACATTTGGAGCACGGCTTCTGGAGCATCGACTCTGAAGCACAGCTTCCGGAAGATGGATTCTGAAGCACGGCTTCTAGAGCATGGATTCTGGAGCACGGATTCTGAAGAAAGGTCTTTGAAGATGGGTTTCTGGGGAACGGCTTCCAGAGTATGGATTTTGGAGCATAGATTCTGGAGCATCGATTCTGAAGCACGGCTTCTGGAGGATGGATTCTGGAGGTTGGATTCTGGAGCACGAGTGTCTTCTGAATCCTCAATCTAAGACCCTGACTCCTTGACGACTTCTCTTCGCTGGCTCTATGAACAACAAGTGATAACAGTTTATTGATAAGAACTTCACAATTTACTAGTCATTGTCTTATTAGTGATCGTCTTCGATGTATTTGGCGTTTTGCTCTCCTTTGGCGTCCTTACTGCGTACTTTTCCTTGTTTGAAGTTATGATTTCTGAACTCAACTGATAATTAGTAAATTATCAATTTAACTCACTCTTGAAAGCTCTTCCATACTCCGAGACACAGCTCATCATGATAATCGAGTCCATCGCTGGGTAGACAGTGAATCCGCTTTGTATAATGCACGACGGGAAGCTCATTTTCAAATCGGCAAACGGCGCGTAAATCATAAAAAAGACGGGACAGAAGAGGATGATGGTGGGTGCAGTGATCTGGAATCTTCTGACTTTGGACTTTTCAACTACATGTCTGGGGCTCACCTGAATCACAAGAGCTCTGAAGAACTGACGATGAAGCCGTCTGAGTTGTGGAGACAAGGCGGAGACCTTGGTGCGCATGCCAACGTACATCTGATGTCCGCAAATGATAATCGAAGAGTATTGGATTCCAGAGATCAGTGTCATTAGAGACAGCCCGTACACATTCCGCCAGCGGATCCCATCCTTCTCATAGGCAATCAGTGCCAGGACGGGAATGTCCGAGATGTTCCTCTCATATCGGAGAAGCACTTCCTCTGCCAAGTACTCCCTGCCAAAGTCATCCATTGCAAAGAAATGACCAACTGCGAATGCCCAGAGGAACCCGAAGAAGGTGTAGTAGAACACCCAGATCAGATAGTTCCATCCGTTGAAGTACTGTAGCTTTGGGGTGTCGAAGATTGCCCAGTAGCGGTAGAGGAATTGGACGGCGAGTTGGCAGATTGTCGCGGAGTAGAGGCCTGTGTAGATGGCCATCATCCATTCCATGGTGAGGTTCGAGAGGCCGAGGGGTCGGGAGAGGGAGAAGTAGGTCAGGCTGGAGTTGTAGGTGTGGAGGAACTGGAAATGGAGGGAGGATAGGGGTTGGAGGTGGGTTTGGGGCTCGGGGCTCTGGACTCCTGGGATCTGGGCTATGGGCTCTGGGCTCTGGGCTCTGGTCTCTGAGCTCTGGGCTATGGGCTCTTGAGGCTCTGGGCTCTTGAGGCTCTGAGCTCCAAGAGCTCTGGGCTCTGGGCTCTGGGCTCTTGGCTCTTGGCTCTGGGCTATGGGCTATGGGCTATGGGCTCCCGGGGCTCTTGGGGCCTGTGCTTGGGGCTTAAGGCTCCCGATACTCAAAGCTCCGAGCTCTCGAAGCTCTGGGATCTAGGCTCTGGGCTCTAGGCTTCAGACCCTTGAGCCTTGAGCTCAGATAGCAATCAGTAGCAAGAGCTAGAAGCTTCAGGATTCAGAACTCAGAAATCAGGCTCCACGCTTCTCACTTTGGCTTCCATTTTTAGACATCAAGCTTCAAGAATCTTCAACCGTCCCTCTTCCCACTTACCGTATGAAACAGATACTCAAACGACGCAAAAATGAATCCCAACACTTGAAAGTTGACCAACAAATACTTGTACGATCCGAACTGTCTTTTAATAAAAAACAACGTCGAATAGACCAAGATGAAGCCGAAAAACGCATTGGAATAGAAGCCCAAATTGCCCATAAAAATGCAAAACTTTATGTAGCTCAGATAGGTCGCTGGCATTTTTGCTGCAAAGATTTTGAGTTAATGAGATGGAACATTGGCATATGGCTGTGAGCACCGCCTCTATTTCCGGTACATTGGCTCTTGCTCACATGGCTTAGTCTTTAGACCATGTGCCCTTTGAAAGAGATCTTTGAGAAAGGATGATAAGATACTGATAAGGTATCGAGCTCCAAGAACCGGATGACCTAGTTGGAAATGGAACTAGTTATAACGAATGATAAGCTTCGCGGGATTAGATGACGCGGGACTTTGAAAAACCAAATTTCCGTCACAATCCAACAGGAAATTAGAGTGATTCTTGGGCATTTATAACCCAAAAATAGGCCAAAGTTCGCATTTTCGAGCATGATCACAAGACGGGCACAGTACAAGTTCGCATGCTAATGAGAACATTCATTCAGACAGGGCTGGTGCGTCTGACTACGTGCAGAGAGGAGGTGATGGACTAAACTTGGGCTTTCAGGCTGTTGGGTCTGGCTTCTCGAGGATTCTGGGCCGGTGTTCAGGCTTTGCGGGGCTTCCAGGCTTCCAGGCTTCCAGGCTTCCAGGCTTCCAGGCTTCCAGGCTTCCAGGCTTCCAGGCTTCCAGGCTTCCAGGCTTCCCGGGGATTCCGGACTTCCCGGGGATTCCGGGCCTGGCTCCAAGGCTCAAGCCATTTGGTTACCGGGCTTCCCAGCCTTAAACTTTAGAATCCAGATTTCAGGCTTCAAGCCCAATCTTCAGGCCCACTCTTCAGGCTCAGGCTTTTGAATTTTCGGTCTTGACTTTTCGAACTCCCCTCTTGCTCATCTGTCATATTTTTCAACAGATATGAGCCAAAAGTAGTCACCCCACACGTCACCGCATAAACTTCCGCTATCAAAGCACAATGTGTTCTTTCTTATCAGTGAAAAATCTTATCAGTGAACCGACCAGATTCTTTAGAAATAATTAACTAGAGTTTCTTATCAGACACTGCAATTCGAACTGCACTTAATTTCCGCAAGGGAAATTACAGAATGTACCAGTTATCGATAATCAATCTTAATGATAAGACAATGATAACATATCAATGAATCCTTTAGTCTAAAGGCTTTAAAACTCTGTAATCTGCGGTGGATACAATGAAACAGGACTCGAGACAAATGTGGAGATTTCCGGCAGATAAGGCAGTCTATCAGGCCATATCAGATGTTTCAAGGCGCACAACATGTTCCGAAGGGCGGCACAGTAATCAGAGACAATGTACAGAATGATAACGATATCAATGGCTGGGTAGAGGGCGAAGGCGCTGAAAAGGATGCCGGTGGGGAAGGAGAACTGCAGGTTGAACAGTGGGAGATAGATGATGGAGGCCATGGGCAAGAAGAGGATGATCGTAGGGACTACTATCTGCAAAATGGAGGCAGAAGATTATTGTAGTTTGACCTAGATTACTGTAGCGTGACCTATATTACTGTAGCTCAAACTAGATTACTTTAAGAGTCGATGTCAGTGAAAATTTGAATTTTTTTTAGGCGAGTGGTACAAGCGCCCCGTGAGCCCGCGCGCGGCTAGTTTTGGTCCAATTGATGAAAAAAATTGGGAAAAGACTAAAACAAACATGAAGAACAAGTTTTTGACAAAATTAGAACATAATATTTTTTGCCTGCTGAGATAGGTACACATTTTTCAAACGTTCATAACTTGGTTCAAAATGTAGTTTTCAACGCGCTCTTTTTGCCAATCGATAGAGAAAGGATTTCTGCGTCTTTTTTGTGTTGAGACCAAAAATGTACAAAAATTTTTAATGGTAGAAAATTACGTTTGAAAATTTTGATCAAAAATAACAGCCCTCCGGACCCAGGGTGGCCGGGTCCGAAACATGTTTATTTTGAACCTTGGACCTTTTATTATAACATTAGCAACTAACATCGATCAAAAATGGGTGTTATGAGAAGTTACAATAAAAAGTTTCAGACGACCACTGAGAGTCTGAGCAACCAAAAAATTTTATATGATTTTTTTGAGTATATTGAATATAAGGGATCGATAGGAAATTCAATGCTGATCATTTTTGCAGTTGACCACTTTTCGAGATAATCATTCCCTGGCGAGATACAGCCGTTTTCCCGAAGAGCACCTCGGAGCGCGGCGAGACGGCCGGTCGAGGGGTGGGCGACTGGCCGGCGCGCGCGCCGAAAACTGCTGTTCACTGTATCGATCATAACTCTGGAAGGAGACACGTAGCAAAAAAGTGATCAACTACAAAGTTGTAGAGGAGACAATTTCCTATCGATTACGTGTTTTAGGTATCATTTTTCGTAAACTTCTCGAGCTATACAAATCATTTTATAACGTGGACATTCAAACTAAATTTTCTTGATGAATTTTTGATTTTTTCTCATTGATGAAACAAGCAATCGATAGGAAATTGTCTCCTCTACAACTTTGTAGTTGATCACTTTTTTGTCCCGTGTCTCCTTCCAGAGTTATGATCGATACAGTGAACAGCAGTTTTCGGCGCGCGCGCCGGCCAGTCGCCCACCCCTCGACCGGCCGTCTCGCCGCGCTCCGAGGTGCTCTTCGGGAAAACGGCTGTATCTCGCCAGGGAATGATTATCTCGAAAAGTGGTCAACTGCAAAAATGATCAGCATTGAATTTCCTATCGATCCCTTATATTCAATATACTCAAAAAAATCATATAAAATTTTTTGGTTGCTCAGACTCTCAGTGGTCGTCTGAAACTTTTTATTGTAACTTCTCATAACACCCATTTTTGATCGATGTTAGTTGCTAATGTTATAATAAAAGGTCCAAGGTTCAAAATAAACATGTTTCGGACCCGGCCACCCTGGGTCCGGAGGGCTGTTATTTTTGATCAAAATTTTCAAACGTAATTTTCTACCATTAAAAATTTTTGTACATTTTTGGTCTCAACACAAAAAAGACGCAAAAATCCTTTCTCTATCGATTGGCAAAAAGAGCGCGTTGAAAACTACATTTTGAACCAAGTTATGAACGTTTGAAAAATGTGTACCTATCTCAGCAGGCAAAAAATATTATGTTCTAATTTTGTCAAAAACTTGTTCTTCATGTTTGTTTTAGTCTTTTCCCAATTTTTTTCATCAATTGGATCAAAACTAGCCGCGCGCGGGCTCACGGGGCGCTTGTACCACCCATTTTTCAAAGCGAACAGACAACGACTCTTAACTTGTCCTGAATTAGGGTTGGACCCTGAACTGGACATTTGGTGACCCAGGCAGGGAATTCTAATCAGAAGATTGCAGGTTCGTTCTCTGCCTGGGTCACCAAATGTCCAGTTTAGGGTCCAATGTTTATCAGAGGTCCAACCTCTATAACAAGGAATCATAGGGGCAAGATAATAGTTGTAGAGACTAGATGTTCGTTTTTTTTTTGAATATGAATGTTCCTGCTCCCTGTGTCACAGAGAGCCGCCCAATATAAACAATTCTAATTAATGAATTAGCAATTATGATGAGTGTGATTGAAATACCAGTAAGTTACTGGCAGTAACTATATTCTAGTTTTTGACAGTAACTTGACCTGGATCAATGTTGCTTCATCTAGATGATTGTGTCTTAGTTTAGATTACTATAGTTTAACCTAGATTACTGTAGCTTTGTTTTCAAGCCTTCCGAGCCTTTTGAATCTTGAATCCTAATTCCCAGAAACCTTATCACTCAGCTTATCACCCACCTGCAGCACCAACGATTTGAAAAACTGTGTGTGCAGCCTCTTCTTCGTGTGCGACAACATCTCGATCTTCTCCTTCATCCCCACACTCATCCGTTTCCCACAAAAACAAATGATCATGTACTGCGAGCCGATGATCATTGTCATCTCAATAGTACAACTCAAGTTCCACCAACGAACAGTTCCAGTGGACGAGTAGATCATCGAAGTGAAAACGGGCACTATGGAGATGTTCATGCCGTAGTGGTCATGTAGCTGTTTTCCCAGGTAACTGGAGGATGGTTGGTCGATTTCCAAAAAGTTATAGATTCCAATAGCCCAGATAAGGCCGACGGTGAAGCTGTAGAGGAACCAAAGCGAGAATCGCCAGCTTTCAAAGTATCTTAGCTTGGCGACACTGGAAATGAGATTACTGTAGCTGTAGCTTGACCTAAATTAATGTAGCTTGACTTAAATGACTGTAGCTTGACATAGATTACTGTACCTTGACCTAGATTACTGTAGCTTGACCTAGATTACTGTAGCTTGACCTAGATTACTGTAGCTTGACCTAGATTACTGTAGCTTGACCTAGATTACTCTAGCATGACCTAGATTACTGTACCTTGACCTAGATTACTGTGCCTTGACATAGATTACTGTAACTTGACCTAGATTACTGTAGTTTGACCTAGATTAATGTAGCTTGATCTAGATTACTGCGACACTGGAAATGGGTCAGCTTTATCAATCAATAACTGGGTTACGGTAGGAGATGGTGAAAAGTTATGAACTGCAAAATTGTAGATCAAAACCAACTCTACAACTTTGCAATTGATCACTTCTCTCTATCTCTCATAGTTTTCCCTCAAAACTTACTCAAAAAGTGCCCAATACCTATACAAGAATTGAACAGCTATGAAGCATACTGTAGCTCCATAGAAGGCGCAAAAAGCTACCAGGCCAATTTTCATGACCTCATTTGAAAATATTGGTGTGTGAGGTTCTGTGAAGTAGACAAAACCGGCATTGTAGCTGTGGAGCATCTGAATTCAGAGTCGTGTTGGAAGTGCGCTCCACCGAACACTTTACCGGATGGACAATGTATTCAGAAGACGAGAATAAGAATCCCAAAACCGAAAACGCTATCAAAACATTGCGATATGTTCCGAAATCTCGTTTCAAAAAGTACACAGTCACAATATTGAAAGTTATCACTGATATCGAAGTTGATAAGAATCCGAGCCAAGCGATAAACCGGGTGAGTTCGTCGAGTCGGGTGAACAACATTGAAGTGACGTTGGAGAAGGGGATTCTTATCAGTTGGCTTATCAGACGCGGGGATGACGATAACAAGGTTTAATTTCCTCTCATTGGGCTGGTTCATGGTAAATAGAAAAATGGACAACGAGGGAAGAGGGAGGAGGAAGAATCAAAAAAGAAGAGAAGGTTCAGGTTCCAGGCTTCTCAAGGATTTCGGGCCGGGCTTTCAGGCTTTTAGGCTTTTAGGCTTCCAGGCTTCCAGGCTTCCAGGCTTGGTGGAAAACGCTTGCATGACAGCTGATATTGTTGAATGAAGAATTCTATTACGTATGTAGTCGTCTGTTTTCTTTCGAGTTAAAATAAGCCGAACTGACAAGTTTTATCTTTCTCTTATCGTTATCAGTGATATGATACAACAAGCAGGTGATTCATCTTATCAGTTCAGTTCAGCAACATCTAAGCAGCCAGTCCAGACACGGACATCATCGGAATCAACTGTGTTCTCCTCATCTGCTTCTTGAACAGCTCCACAACGGCTAATCGATAAGGTTGATGAACAGTCAGCATGACCACTGTAGCCAACCAGCCGTGAAATGTGATAGTGATAATGCACAGATTGTTAATCGCTTGATTATAATAACTTATCACCATAACCATGTAGACATAGCCCATCGGGACAAACAGTGTGACACTTGGAATGGCAGTTTGGATGACCAAGGCAATGAAGAACTGCTTATGCATCTGATAAGTTTTCTGTGACATTCGCATTGATTTTATCTGGGCTCGTCCACTGATAATCATACTGATAACAAAAATGGCGAGTTCGAAGACGTATCCTAAGCCTCCCAAGATGCAAGATATACCGATGTATTTGTAATCGAGAGCCACTATCAGCAAAGACTCGGCATATATCTCTTGGGGAAGGCAGGGAAGGCGCTGGAATAGTGTGGCTTGTTATCAGAAATGATAAGAAAGATAACCTCAAAAACAATCTCCTTGGCTTCTTCTTGATCCGGCATCATGTAAAAAGCTGGAACAAAACAGCCCACCAGAAGTGCATAATGCCACAGTAGCCAAGGTTTCCTAGCATAACCCCAGTATTTCTTGACCCGAAACTCGCAGAGGACAAAGAACCGATGCTCGAACATTGATAAGGTGCAGAAAACCACGCAGCATAAGAAGAATATGACGATGAGACCGACGAAATTTGGCAAGTTAAACCACCTTAAACCTCCATAGAATATTCCAACAAGCTCTGGGACCAGCATGTAAGAAACTGTGAAAAGAGTGATGGAGTAGTCGAAAAGGGTGATTGAGAGGTGAAGTGATAGCAGGTACCACTTGACTGGATTCATGTGAGGTGGGGTTTTGAACAGGATGCAGTAGATGCCGAGGCAGTAGAATGGAGTGGAGAAGGCGGTGAGTAAGTGGAGGGATAGTTTGAGGAATTCCGGGGAGTCAAAGTAGCCGAAATTGGAGGTGCACGTGGAGTTGGGCATGCGGGAATGAGAGAAGGGATTTGAAATTTTCAAGATTGTGGCTGAAATCACCTGTCGGCTCTGAAGTCAGACACACATCACGAAGATTGGGAGCTCAGGTTCAAGCTCAGGGTCCAGACCACAGGCTTCCAGTCTTTCAGGCTTCTCGAGGATTCCGGGCCGGGGCTTCCAGGCTTCCAGGCTTCCAGGCTTCCAGGCTTCCAGGCTTCAGACCTCAGAAGGTGATCACAAATGTTCGTGACAGAACTCTCACTTGTTACTAGACACCCCCAAACATCCGCTTCCCCCCATAATTTCCGCTTCCCCCTCCGCTTCCCCCTTCCAGTTATCAATCTCTTATCACTCTTATCATGTCCTCCCTGCCCTACCTCCACACCGCCGGCTACTTCATCAAATACGGCAGTATCGTAACCCTATTCACCAATTCCCTCCTGATCTACCTGACCGTCACCAAGATCAAAACCATCCACTTCACCTACAAATGCCTCATAGTTCTGATGGCAGTGCTCGGAGTCATATTCTCCTTGCTAGAGCTTCTTATCAACCCCTTCACCCACTCTTTCAATAGAAGCTTCATCTATTTCAGTGCATCCAAAGCATCAGAAAAGACCCTCCGACTCTCCCTAGTCTGCTGCTATTCCACAACCTACATGATTGTCATCTGCTGTCTAGCCATTCAGTTCATCTACCGTTATCTGGTCCTCTTATCACCAAAGTTTATCAATCTTTTCAATGGCTGGAAGGCAATCATCTGGGTGTTCTACGGAGCCTTTTGCACTGTTCTCTGGGTCATTGCGTTAAGCTTCATAGCTCCCGATGCCTATTCCCAGGATTACCTGAGAATGGAAATGGAAGAAAACTACAAGGTCAATATTGATAACATTGCCAGTTATCAGCTAGTCGCTTATGATAACAATGGGCTTATCAGGACTCGAAACTTCATCGGATTATGCTCCTTGACCTCAATTCTCGTCTTTCAATACGTGCTTATCATTTTTTTCGGCGTCAAAACTCATTTCGGCATTAAGCAAATCGTAGCTCTCCAATCCGCCAAAAACCACAAACTCCACGCCCAACTCTTTAAAACCCTGGTCCTCCAGATCACCATTCCATCCATTTTCTACAACTCCCCAGTATTCATCCTCTACCTTATCCCTTATCTCGATATCACTATCAGTTGCCCTTCGGGATTGATGATCTGCTTCTTCTGTTTGTATCCGGCGACTGATAGTGTGATAATGATGTGGATGGTGAAGGAATACAAAAAGATTATCAAGAGTGAGTCAGAGGGCTTATCAGCTGATAAGAGCTTGTCTTATCACTTAACTTCCAGAGGCATTGGGAGCAATTGTAGCGATGATGATGAAGTGGTCAGAGATCAAAAATGAAGATAGTTCGACAGAGGAGAGGACGGAGATGAGAAGGATCTAACTGATAAGCTATCAGTCTTATCACTGAATTCCATCAAAAATCACAAACTCCAGTCTCAGGAAATTGCATCAGATATCTTTGTAGCTACCTACCTTCTGACCAGGGCTGTCCATTTGCCCCGGCCGGCCGCGGCCGGCCGCGCTTGCTGTCGGCCGGCGGCCGGCCGGGGAGGAAGGAGCGAGTGGCCACCGGCCGCACTCCGGCTGCCGGCCGGCCGGGTTGGCCGGGCGGCCGGTGTGTGAGTTGTGGCGAGGCGCAGCGTCGAGTGAATCTCGATCACGTTTTGACTAATATCTCGAGAACTATGAGAGATATCAAAAAACGGTCAACTGACGAAATGATCAGCATGAAATTTCCTACAAATCTGTCGTTCTGGATACATCATTGAGTTAAAAATAAAAAAGTTTCAATGCAGTGAACTTCAAATGTTGACTCACTGCTTTGATAAAAACGTGATTGAAGTTTTAGTCAAACTCAGAATAGCAAAAAAGAAATATTTTGAACAGTATTCTTGTAAGACGCTCAAAACGATCAGGACCGCACAAATTCAAAAGATTTCTCTAGTTTTCTTGAGAAACTGCATCGAATTTCAGTAGAAAATTATTGAATTGAATAATAAAACCGCAGAAAAACAGTTTTCTATCGTTCTCTGTCAATAATCAACAAAAATCGTTCAGAAATGAGTTTCGAGCTCAATAATGAAGGCGCTGTTTGTTTAGAAACGTTTTCATATAGCCTACGTTGTAGAAAATTCAATTCTGATCATTTCTTCAGTTGACCGTTTTTCGATATCTCTCATGGTTCTCGAGCTATGAGTCAAAATCTACACGTTACTTCTCTTCGGCGGCACCTCGCCACCAAACACACCGGCCGCCACGG
>LR538955.1:366105-389758 GCA_900536315.3 Caenorhabditis becei | reverse complement strand
AGCCTGGAAGCCTGGAAGCCTGGAAGCCTGGAAGCCTGGAAGCCTGGAAGCCTGGAAGCCTGGAAGCCTGGAAGCCTGAAACCTCAAACTCCAGGATTCCATGCTTCAGGCCTTCAAGAAGCCTGGAAGCCTAGAGCTAGATCCTGTACCCAGAATCCCCGAGAAGCCTGGAAGCCTGAAACTTGAGGCCTGGCCTGAAAGCCCGATAGCCCAAACTTTGACAAATGGCGCATGTCCCCCTATACAAGATCTCAGTTACATCTCCAGATCTCAATCTCTCCCCTCATTCAAACAAAACTTTCCCCCATTTTCTCACATTACATGTCATTCTCCCGAAGATGCTTCACCAAGAAAATGGATCGTCGACTCTCAATCCTCTCTATTCTGATTTGTGGTGAGTCTATGAGTTGTTATCAGCTTATCACTCTCTTTCAGTCCTCCTTCTCTATCAAATCTTCAACTCCAACACTCTTTTCTCTGATTCCGAAATCATCCACATTGTCTACATGCTCGGAGGCAACACCTACTCTCGTCACATGTTCTACACCCATCTCAAGAGCCTTCTCTCTTTTTCCAACTCTTCCCTCCACCTCCACATCATCGCAGATTCTGAAAATATAGAAGACGTCTCGACTCTTCTGAATTCCTGGAAGATTCCAAGATGCTCCCATACCTTCTACAATGAGCACAACTACACTGACCAAATCTCCTGGGTCCCTGGAGAACACTATTCCAAGCAATTCGGCTATTTGAAGCTGTTGGTCCCTTATATCTTATCAACAACTGATAAAGTGATAATCCTCGATGTCGACTTGATATTCCAAGTTGATGTCAAACAGCTTTGGGACATGTTCCAAGCCTTCAACTCAAGCCAGTTCCTCGGATTAGCACCGGAAACATCGGGTTGGTATAGAAGCGGACATCAGAAGGCCTGGCCGGCAATAGTAAGTGAACAGTTTAGAATTTGTTAAGAAATTAAAGCTAAACATCCAGGAAAATGGCTTCAACACTGGTCTGGAATTGTTGAATTTGAGGAAGATGAGAGAAATCGGATGGGATTGGCAGTGGAGAAACTTGACGGAGAGGCATTATGCAAGAATCAAAGGGAATCCGATTGCGGATCAGGTGAGAGTTAGCAACTGATGCATTTGGAGCTTGTGGCGTTTCCGAAGTCTTCAGAAGATGTCACAGCCTCCAAAAGCTATCTTGACACTTCTGAAGTCTGTGACGTCTTCTGAAAACTTCTAGTAGCTTCTGAAGTCAGTATGAAGCCTTCAGAAGACGTCACAAACTCCAGAGTCCATATTGACGACCCCGAAGCATGTGGCGCCTTCTGGATGATTCTGCTCACTTCTGAAGACAATGTGGATCCTTCAGAAGACGTCACAAACTTCAGAAACTGTCCTTACACTTCTGGAGCCTATGACGCCATCTGAAAACTTCAAATAGTTTCTGAAGACCGTATAAAGCTTTCAGAAGACGTCATCGACTCCAGAAGCAATCTAGGCACTTCTGGAGTCTGTGACGTCTTCTGAAAGCTAATACTAACTTCATAAGCTTGTATGAAGCCTTCAAAAGGTTTCACATGCTCCAGAAGCTATCCTGACCGAATTGGAGCTTGTGACGCCATCTGAAAGCATCTAGTATCTTCTGAAGCCGTATTGCACGTTTCTGACACTTCTAAAGCCTTCCAGGACATCATGAACACCTGGATCCTCGAAAACCCCTCCACTTTCTACCGTATTCCCTGCTATTACAATTACGAACTCGGCGATGCATCCCGCCCGGAACTCTGTCCATTCCTCCCTCTACTCATCCACTTCAACACCAAAACCAAAGATGTCCGAGTTGGATTCGAAAAATTCGTCCAGATTCGCAAGAGTTTTATGAATAAGGATGGGGAGGATGTGGTGAGGTGGAGGGATCCGTTGAGGATCGCAGGATCGGAGAGGATCCTTCCGAACGCCTATGGTAGAAGGAATCAAAGTGAACTTTGCTGGGGGACTTATGCCAATGTATCAGGAGTTGATTACTTTCTAGAAGCTTCTGGATTCTGGAGTCTACCCATTTCAATTGTGTTGTATGGAACGGATTCTGATGTGGTAAGGGGCTCATCCTGAACCCTCCCCCCTGTCATCTTCAATTTCCAGGTCCATCTCTCTGAAAAGCTAATGTCATTAAACCGACAAGACATCACAATCCATAACGTCTACAGTACTTCCCAAACCCATCCACTGTTTCTGAAGAACTTACTGATAAGTCATTCAAATTGCGATCAGTTACTGATTAGTGATACCAACTCAAGTGCTGTTAGATATCTAGGAGAGGAAGTTGTGGTTTTGGAAGAATGAATTTGCAAAATAAAGTTTTCTTGTGTTTTCTGGTCATTTGGCAGAAGTTTTTTATCATCGGCCAGGTGATAAGAAACACTCACTCCCTTCACATTCTTATCAATGTTCAACACTTCCAAATTACCTGATCCGTCCCTCGGACTTCTTCGCAACGGATTCTACCTGAACTTTATCAATGTCGGATTCTTCTCCTCTATCAGTTCTCTTATCACTCCAGCCTACATTTATGTCTCCAAGAAGAACAGGGTCAAGGATCAAAAAGTAGGTGGTGTCATCTGAATTAATGCCTGAAACTTCTGAATTCCAGACTCTTGGATTCCCAATCGCCCTCCACATCTTCAACACCATAGTCAGGCTTTTAGATCTTCAACTCATTATCATTGCTTCCATTCCTTTACTGATAACTTTTTATCAGTTTGATAAGTGAGTCACTTGATTCCCACCTTCCAACTTTTCAATTCAGCCCCCTAATCATGATCTTCATTGCCATCATCACTATCTCTTATCACTTCATAGACGTCCTCATCCAAATCCAGCTCGTTCTTCTGATCCTTCTAGCTTCTCAACGCCTTCTGCTTTTCTTCATCCCAAAAACTGAAAAGTTTCTCAACTTTTCAAAAGCGTCAGTCAAGAACTTTGTAATCTTCCTATTCATCATTATCAATGTAAAAGACTTGATCTTTCAATTGGGTCTAACAATTCTGGAGAATAGAGACTGGGAGCCGTTCAAAATGGGAAAAATAGAGATTGGAGAAGACGATCTGTTCAAGTTTCGATTGGTAAGGGATTTGGATTACTGTAATCAATAGTTTAGCTCAAAATGGCAGATTTGAGCTTTTGAGACCTTGTCTGACAGTGAGTTTGAGAGTTTGAGTAGAAAAAAGAAGGTTAGATGAGTTCTAAACATACCATTTAGAGCCAAGTTCCTAAAATTGTGAAAATGGGTTACTGTACCTACATTCCAGTCCTCCTACCTGCTCCTCAACGCCATTCTCCTCCTCGCCTGCATCCTCTACATCCCAATGTTCATCAGCATCTGGAAACTTCGACATCTCAGATCAGTTGCACTATTCCAGCCCCAGAAATATGTGTTTTATCAGATTGCATCGATTTCCACTGGGAAACTGGTAATTGCGGTAGGAAGTTCTGAAAGTACTGGCTTTTTAGGTTTTTACAATAGTTTTGAGCTGTTATCTGTTTTCAATTGGAAGTTTTCTCGAGGTATAGAAGCCCTGACTTCAAATTTCATTTTCTTTTCAGTTCCCTGATCTCTGCTTCAAGTTACTCGCCTACTTCTTGCTCACTGACTGCTCACTGACCCCGTTCTTGATCCAACTGACGTATCTGTTCTGTAACAAGAGAAACGTTGACACTTTGCTATCTTCCCCACTTGGAAGAGCTGTCAAGTTCATATTTTGTCACAATAAGCGGATGTATCAAGTGGAGCCAAGCGTTTGGGTGACTAGTAATCGAACTGGCTAGAAAAAGGAATACCTTTGTGGTCAGTAGAAACTCATGAGCTCCACTGCTTCGTTCTTCTTGCTCAAACTGGACATTTGTTTTCTGTTTCAGCATTCAATTAACATTTGCTTCTCTATTCTATCAATTTACTTGTTTACAATCACGTTTCACAATGCGCAGGTGAAATGAAATTGCTGAAAAGCAACAACTCACATCAGGTTCTTCATCCATTTCTTCCATCATGAACGACACCTTCAACTTGACGGAGGACTGGAAAGTTTTGCAACTATCCGCACCGTTCTTCAATTTCTTATCAATCCCATTCTTCTCAGGGAATTTTCAGCGGGTACTTTGCGCGACATCAGCCGGACATGCGCCAGACGCCGTTTAGATAGGTGCACGGCGGGTCACAGGCATGACATCGGCAGAACATCAGCGTGAGCTTTTAGAAGCAGCGGCGGGTCCTTCCTGGCGATGGCTGTCGGAAGCGGGCGGGCGGTACATCGGCGGGACATGGGCTATCTCGGAACATTACCAGCCTGCAACCGCGTCAAGAAACCTAAGGCGCACTTTCTAATATCATTTTTTAATTTATTTTTTCGTTTTCTGAACTGTTCTGCTGGTACAACTCGTCGTTTTTGCGAACCCGATGATTTGAAGAACGCAAAAAAGGTAAGGAGGAGATGTTTTGAAAGTAAATGCCTACAGTAATGAAAGTTCCAGTGAAGATTTGGTGTCAAGTCGAAGCAGCAGCTCTATACCATGCAGTGTCCTTCACCGGAAGCACATTGAGTCAAACTGGATTTCTAAGACGGCTTTTGGGTCGTCTTTCCGAGCAACACGTCGAGTTTGCCTCGGACTCGTTGATTATCAAATGACATGTAAGTTCCCATTTCGTACCCCAAATTTCACAAGTTATTATTTACTTCAGACGTTCTCCCACGTTCAGTCATGAAGAGTCATGAAGAAATTTCCGGCCACTTTCTACCAACACTTATTGATAATTCTCATTCACTTCTTGCTTCTGTTCTGAGTAATAAATCAGTTTCTTGCAACACACCACTCGATTAACAGTGTTTTAACACAGATAAAACAAGGAGTAGCGGCGCGACATCAGCGGCACTGCGGCAGAACGCCGCCTCAGAAAACGTGCCTGCCGTTTACAAGCGGCAGGCAAGTTTTCTGAGGCGGCGTTCTGCCGATTTTTGGGGCGTCCCGCCGAAAATTCCCTGAGTTCTCCTTCTTCAGCGCTTTCATCTCTCCGTTTTACATCTATGTCACCAAGAAAAACAAGCTGATAGATCAGAGAGTTTGTTGAATATCCTCAATACCAATCCTATTCGTTTCTATTCCAGACCGTTGTCTTCCCTCTAACAATGCATATCTACAGTATTCTGGTGAAATTTATATGGCTCGAGTATAGTCTTATTGTCTTTTCGTCGACAGTCGCCTATTTGTATCAATACAACATGTAAAACGTTACATTTTCAGAACCATCTTATCAATCGAAAGTTTCAGAAAAGTAGTCACCATTTTTTTCTTGCTCGTTTTACTTTTATGGTTCGCCCAAGACGTTCTGATCCAAGTTCAGCACATCCTTCTCTTTGTTCAAGCTTTTCAGCGTTTCCTACTCTATTTTATCCCGAAACTCGAGAAATTCATTAACTTTTCAAACACTAATACTAACAGTTTTGTATATATCCTATGCATTTCGATTACTATCAAAGACGTTGTACTTTTTGTTCTTCTATGGTTTTCGATGGCTTCGGATGAGAAACGGGTGAAAATTGGAAAAATGGAACTTGGACTGAATGATGTACTTTTGTATAGAATGGTGAGTCATTATTCTTTCATTCAACCCTATTAACCTATTCCAGTCGTTTTACGGTATCCTCAATGCCCTTCTCCTTCTCGTCTGCATCCTCTACATCCCAATGTTCATCAGCATCTGGAAACTCCGACATTTGAGATCAGTCGCCCTATTCAGACCGCAAAAATACCTTTTCTATCAAATTGCATCTATATTTTCTGCTAAAGTCGTAAGTGAAATCCATCATGGCGCCCAAGCTTTTGCTCTCATTTCAGGTCACTACCTGCATTATTTCTGCCTATTTTGCAGCATGTTTGTTAATGTCCAAGCTGCAAAACGACCAAGATAAGTTTCTTTATACGCAAAAATTCTCGTTCGAAGTAGTCCCATACTACTTCCTCTGTGACTGTTCCCTGATACCAATAGTTATCCAACTGACTTATCTGTTCTGCAACAAGAGAAATGTTGACACTTTGCTATCCTCCCCACTCGGAAGAGCTGTCAAGTTCATATTCTGTCACAATCGCCGGATGCACCAAGTGGAACCAACCGTCTGGACAACTAATAATCCAACTGTCTGACAAAAGTCATTACTGTGTTTCCAGTAAAACATTCATGACTGTCATTCTTCTGTTTTTTCTCTTGATCCCATAAATATTCGCTTCTCTACCCCTTGAATGTGTTGCTTACAGCCCAGCATCGGGACAACTAATACTCCAACTGTATGACAAAATGCAATACTTTGTTGCCAGTAGAAACTGGGGGACTCACTTCCGTTTTGTTTCTTGATGTCATAAATATTTGCTTCTCTACTCTTTGAATATGTTGTTTGCAATCAGATTTCATATTGTGCAGGTGAAATGAAATTGCTGAAAAGCAACAACTCACATCATGATCTCCATCCATTTCTTCCATCATGAACGACACCTTGACGGTGGACTGGAAAGCTTTGCAATTATCCGCACCGTTGCTCAATCTTTTCTCAGGCCCATTCTTCTCATTTCTCAGCGCTTTTGTCTCTCCGTTCTACATTTATGTTGCCAAGAAAAATAAGCTGATAGATCAAAGAGTTTGTCGAATATCCTCAACACCAACCCTGCTCTTTCCAATTCCAGAGCGTGGTCTTCCCCCTGACAATACATATCTACAGTATGCTTGTGAAATTGATATGGCTTGAGTATGGTTTAATTGTCTTTTCGTTGACAACCGCCTATTTGCATCAATACTACATGTAAGACGTTACATTTTCAGATCCATCTTATTAATCGAAAGTTTTAGGAGAGCAGTCACCATTTTTATCTTTCTCACAATACTTTCATATTTCGCCCAAGACGTCCTGATCCAAGTCCAGCACATCCTTCTCTTCGTTCAAGCTTTTCAACGATTCCTGCTCTATTTCATCCCAAAACTCGAAAAGTACATCAATTTTTCAAAAACCTTCACAAAAATATGTGTTTACATTCTATGCATTTTGATCACTATCAAAGACGTTGTTCAATTTGTTCTTCTATGGATTTTTATATATTTGGATAAAAAACGAATGAACATCGGAAAAATAGAACATGGGGTGGAGGATGTACTTTTCTATAGAATGGTGAGTGTCGAAATCTGAATGTACCCTGTTATTCTGAAGCGGGTGACGTCACAATTCCCTTATAAATGTAAAATTGACATGCACTGGGAGGTGATAGAAGCTGACCTTTCTGCGAAAGAACGACAATTTTGATCGATTAGTTGCTTAAAAACGGAACAACAGACTCATTGTTCTCTCCAGCAGTGAGCCTCTTTCCAGTCGTTTTACGGTCTCCTCAACGCCCTTCTCCTCCTCGCCTGCATCCTCTACATCCCAATGTTCATCAGCATCTGGAAGATGCGACATTTGAGATCAGTCGCCCTATTCCAGCCCCAGAAATACGTGTTCTATCAAATGTTATCAATACTTTCTGCTAAAGTCGTAAGTGGAACCCAACATGGTGCTCAAACTTTTGCTCTCATTTCCGATCATTACCTGCATTATTGCTGCCATTTTTGCACCCTTTTTGATAAAGTCCAAGCTGCAAAACGACCAAGATGAGTTTCTTTATACGCAAGAATTATCTTTCAAAGTAGTTGCATACTACTTCTTCTGTGACTGTTCCCTGATCCCGATAGTTATCCAACTGACTTATCTGTTCTGCAACAAGAGAAACGTTGACACTTTGGTATCCTCCCCACTTGGAAGAGCTGTCAAGTTCATATTTTGCCACAATCGACGAATGTATCAAGTGGAACCAAACGTCTGGACAACTAATAGTCGAACTGTATGACAAAAGACAATACTTTGTTATTTACCAGTAGAAACTCACAGGTTCTTCTGTTTTTCCTTTATTTCTTGAATCTTCGCTTCTCTACTCTTTGAATTTGCTGTTTACAATTTGAAAGTTTTATCTTCTATTGTGCAGGTGGAGCAAACAGCCATGAAAATCCTTTCCGATCTTGGGGTCCTAACTTTGCCAAGTTTGAACCAAATCTATCCACGGTGACCTCACTCTTCAAAAACTAGCTTTGTTTATCAGGCATTCATTCCATTCTATTTCTGAAGAGTGATTTCATAGGAACAAATCGTTCGCCTTCTCTTCTCCACAAATCTGCGGTTTTCATCTGCAGTTTGCAGTTTGCAGGTGAAATATGCAAAATGATTAAATTCTTCCCCCATATTCATTGTTTTTTGTTCACTTCTACCATCATGATCAACTTCTGTAACTCGACCGATTCCTTCTACTACCATAAAATCCCCATACTTTCCAACTTTGTCTCAATTCAATTTTTCTCATTCTTAAGCCTATTCATTTCTCCATTCTATATCTATGTCAACCAAAAAAACAAACGAGTCAGTGAAAAAGTTTGTTTTTTTGTGAAAAAGCCAACTCTCAAAGCGAACTTGCGAATTCCAGAGCGTAGTCTTCCCTTTGTCATTGTACAGCTACCGTATACTACTCCAACTGATATGTCTGGAGTTTTGCACAGTAGTTTTCCTGTGTGTATCAATGTATTGTTCCCTTTACAAGAGGTCTAATACTGAAACAAAGGATATGCGTATAACTGAAACTTGGCGGAAGAGTGGATATGATCCTGAAAAGTCAAATTCGTTTTTTGGCTTGGACTGTATGCAGATAGCCTTTCCAAGCGGCTCCGGGACATTTCGCAGCCAAACGAAATGTATTCTCGCTGTTTTTTCGGGGTTTTTGGGTCGAAAAGTAAGAAGTTCACTTCTGAAAACGTTTTAATGATCTTTTTATTCGCCTTTTGATAATCTTTGACCCAGAAAACCCGAAAAAAACACAGTTTGTTTGGCTGCGAAACGACCGGCTACGAAATGTCCCGGAGCCTTCCAAGCATGAAACAAACTTTAGGGCGCTGTTCCTTGAAGTTAGCAGGTCTAACAAACAGAAAACTGGATCCTGGCTATTTTGAGTCTCCCCTGCCAAGTTTCTGCCAGATACGCACCTCCAAGCCGGACTCCTCAGTCTAATCATTTCCAGGGACAATCTATTAGCGTTCTTCCTTATCGTCGCCGCACTCTCTTTTTTCGCCCAAGACGTCCTGATACAAGTCCAGCACATCCTTCTCTTTGTTCAAGCTGCGCAACGATTCCTCATTTACTTTTGTCCAAACCTCGAAAAACACATTAGCTTTTCTTCCAACACAGTTGCAAGATTCTCGTATATCCTATGTGTCCTGATTGGTGTCAAAGGCATCATATTTTTTATTATCATTTGGATTGTGATATCATTGAAAGGAAAACCACTAATCATTAGCTCATTGGAACTTGAGATGGATAGTGTCTTTTTGTACAGAGCGGTGAGTTTTCCAGTCAAGCCGAAGATTACTATACATGTTTTCCAGTCCTTCTACCTGCTCCTCAACGCTCTCCTCTTCCTCGCCTGTATTCTCTACATCCCAATGTTCATAAGCATTTGGAAGATGCGACATTTAAGATCAGTCGCCCTATTCAAGCCCCAGAAGAAAAAAAAAACCACATCCTTCTCTTTGTTCAAGCTGCTCAACGATTCCTGAACTATTTCATCCCAATACTCGAAAAATTCATCAACTTTTCAAGCACCAGTACTAAGATATTTGTATATACTCTATGCATTTTGATTACTATCAAAGACATTCTTCTTTGTGTCCTTCTATCAATTTTGATATGGCTCAAAAAACCATTGACTATCGGAAAAATAGAACTTGAGATGGATGATGTACTTTTCTATAGAATGGTGGGTGTCGAAATCTAACAGTATCTCGTCTAGGCAGAAGACGTCGGGCCAAACAGATATCTTATAAAATTGACGTGCTCGCAACTTTTTCCAGTCCTTCTACCTGCTTCTCAACGTCCTTCTCCTCCTCGCCTGCATCCTCTACATCCCAATGTTCATCAGCATCTGGAAGATGCGACATTTGAGATCAGTCGCCCTATTCCAACCACAAAAATATGTGTTTTACCAAATTTTATCTATACTTTCTGCAAAAGTTGTAAGTGAAATTCAGCATGACGCTCAAGCTTTTGCACTCATTTCAGATCACTACATGTATTCTTGCTGCGATTTATGCAACCTTTTTGTTAGATTCCAAGCTGAAAAATGAGCAAGATGAGTTTCTTCATTGGCAAGAATTATCTTTCAAAGTAGTCCCATACTACTTCCTCTGTGACTGTTCCCTGATGCCGATAGTCATCCAGCTGACTTATCTGTTCTGCAACAAGAGAAATGTTGACACTTTGCTATCCTCCCCACTTGGAAGAGCTGTCAAGTTCATATTTGGTCACAATCGCCGGATGTATCAAGTGGAGCCAAGCGTCTGGACAACTCATTCTCCAACTGTCTAACATTAGAAACAACTTTTTTTGCAAGCGAAAACTCATAAGCTCTACGCTTCTGTTACTCAAACTTGGCGATTCATTTGTTTTCTGTTTTGAGACGTCATTAACATTCGCTTCTCTACGTTTTGATTTTCTTGTTTGCAATCGCGTTTCACAATGCACAGGTGAAATGAAATCGCTGAAAAGCAGCAACTCACATCATGTTCTTCATCCATTTCTCGCATAATGTATGACACCCTCAACATTACGGATTTCTGGGAAAATTCCCAATTATCCGTATTGGTCTGCAACACTTTATCAATCCCATTGTTCTCCTTCATCAGCGCATTCATTTCTCCGTTTTACATCTATGTCACCGAGAAAAACAAGCAAATAGATCAACGAGTTTGTCAAACCTTTTTGAAACCAACCATGTTCTTTCCAATTTCAGACTGTGATCTTCCCGCTGACAATGCATATGTACAGTATTCTTTTGAAATTGATATGGCTAGAATATGCTCTTATTGTTTTTTTGATGGCAAGTGTCTTTTTGTATCATTACAACGGGTGAAACTCCACGTATTCAGATCAAGCTTATTAATTTAAAGTTTCAGGAACATGATTCAAATTGTTTCCTTTTTCGCCATATTCTTCACAATTTTCGCCCAAGACGTTCTGATCCAAGTCCAGCACATCCTCCTCTTTCTTCAAGCTGCTCAACGATTCCTGAACTATTTCATCCCAATACTCGAAAAATTCATCAACTTTTCAAGCACCAGTACTAAGATATTTGTATATATTCTATGCATTTTGATCACTATCAAAGACATTCTTCTTTGTGTCCTTCTATCAATTTTGATATGGCTCAAAAAACCATTGACTATCGGAAAAATAGAACTTGAGATGGATGATGTACTTTTCTATAGAATGGTGGGTGTAGAAATCTAACAGTATCTCGTCTAGGCAGAAGACGTCGGGCCAAACAGATATCTTATAAAATTGACGTGCTCGCAACTTTTTCCAGTCCTTCTACCTGCTTCTCAACGTCCTTCTCCTCCTCGCCTGCATCCTCTACATCCCAATGTTCATCAGCATCTGGAAGATGCGACATTTGAGATCAGTCGCCCTATTCCAGCCCCAGAAATACGTGTTCTATCAAATGTTGTCAATACTTTCTGCTAAAGTCGTAAGTGGAACCCAACATTGCGCTCAATCTTTTGCACTCATTTCAGATCATTACATGCATTCTTGCTGTCATGCTTGCAACCGGTTTGATACATTCCAAGCTGGGAAACGACCCTGAGTTTCTTCGTTTACGAAAAATTACTTTGAAAATAGTCTCATACTACTTCCTCTGTGACTGTTCTCTTATGCCGATAGTCATCCAACTGACGTATCTGTTCTGTAACAAGCGGAATGTTGACACTTTGATATCCTCCCCACTTGGAAGAGCTGTCAAGTTCATATTTTGTCACAATCGCAGGCTGTATCAAGTAGAACCAAACGTCTGGACAACTAATTCTCCAACTGTCTAACATTAGAATCAACTTTATTTCCAGTAAACTTCCCTTAGCCCCACTCTTCTGTTCTTCTTGTTCAAACTAGACTGTTTGCTTGTTTTTTGATCGTATCGTTGCTGAACGAGGCGTTGAATTGGGTGAAGAAGCCGACGAGCAAAGCAGATGGAGATTTGACATTTTCTTTTCTGTACACGGTTTCCTATTTGGACCTAGAAGTCAGTGTTCCCTCGGGTGTCATGGTCTGTTTCTTCAGTGTCTATCCCGCAATAGACACGTTGATTCTGATGTGGATGGTGACGGAATACCATCGAGAAATCGGGAAAATGCTTGAGAAAATGCTGAGCGAAACTTTGATTGGGATGAAGAAGCTGACGAGCAGAGTTGATGGAGATTTGACAACAGCGACGACAAGGACCAGTTAGTGCCTTATCAGTCTTATCACTAATCACACATGTTTGCCTCATTTTCATGACAAGAATCGGATCTCTGCATAAAGTTCCTCTTTATCATTCAGAGCCTGATAAACCGATAACAACCCCAAACAAGTCAACTGATATCCTTATTCTTTTCAATTTCCGGTTCTTAAAAACATACCATCGTGACTAATACCGTGCTCGTTTGCAAATGTGATCTCTTTTCTTCTCAAGTTCTGTGTATAGGATTGCCAATAGATATAAATTACGAATCAAAAAGTTTAGACGCCTCGGACCCAAAATAGTTGCATACTACTTCCTCTGTGATTGTTCCCTGATGCCGATAGTTATCCAGCTGGCATATATGTTCTGTAACAAGAGAAACGTTGACACTTTGGTATCCTCCCCACTTGGAAGAGCTGTCAAGTTCATATTTTGTCACAATCGCCGGATGCACCAAGTGGAACCAACCGTCTGGACAACTAATAATCCAACTGTCTAACATTACGTGGACACTTTGCTATCCTCCCCACTTGGAAAAGTTGCCAGATGTACCAAATGGAGCCAAGCGTCTGGACAACTACAAATCCATGAGCCCCACTCTTCTGTTCCTCTTGCTCAAACTAGACGGTTCGCCTGTTTTTTGATCGTATTTTTTTAATTTATTGTTTTCAACCACATTTCCCAATGTGCAGGTGAAATGAAATGATTAGAGAGCAACAACTCACCACATGATCTCCATCCATTTCTTCCATCATGAATGACACCTTCAACTTGGCGGAGGACTGGAAAGTTTTGCAACTATCCGCACCGGCGTTCAATTTCTTATCAATCCCATTCTTTTCCTTTATCAGCGCCTTCGTCTCTCCGTTCTACATCTATGTCACCAAGAAAAACAAGTGGATAGATCAAAAAGTTTTTTGAATATCCTCGAGACCAACCCTGTTCTTCACGATTTCAGACTGTGGTCTTCCCGCTGACAATGCATATCTACAGCATCCTTGTAAAACTAATGTGGCTGGAGTATGGTCTACTCGTTTTTTTGTCGATAACTTTTTATTTGAAAGATTACATGTGAAATTCCACATTTTCAGATCAAACTAATAAATTTAAAGTTTCAGAAGCATGCTTCAAATTGTTTCCTTTTTCGCCATGTTATTTTTATATTTCGTCCAAGACGTTCTGATCCAAGTTCAGCACATCCTTCTATTTGTTCAAGCTTTTCAGCGATTCCTGCTCTATTTCATTCCAAAACTCGAAAAATACATTAACATTTCAAGCACCAGTACTAACATATTTGTATATATCTTATGCATTCTGATCACTATCAAAGACGTTGTTCTTTGTGTCCTTCTATGGATTTTGATAAAATCGGATGAAAAACGAGTGACTATCGGGAAAATAGAGCTTGGAAGGGATGATGTGCTTTTCTATAGAATGGTGGGTTTTGACATTTGAATTTTTCGTGTCTAGGTAATTATTTGATCATCCAACACTCTGAGCCTTCTTCCAGTCGTTTTACTTCTTTCTCAACGCCCTAATCTTCATCATCTGCATCCTCTACATTCCAATGTTCATCAGCATCTGGAAGATGCGACATCTCAGATCAGTCGCTCTATTTCAACCACAAAAATACGTGTTTTATCAGATCGCATCAATTCTAATTGCCAAAGTTGTGAGTGAAAACCAGCAGGATACTCAACCTAGGGATCTCATTCTAGGTCACAGCATTTTTTCTGAGTATATTTTTGGCAATTGGAATCTATTTCGAACAAAAACCAAAGAAACTCACGGATTATCGTCTTATTTGTCAAGAACTAATCCCGAATATGGTTGCATACTACTTCTTCTGTGACTGTTCCCTGATCCCGATAGTTATCCAACTGACTTATCTGTTCTGCAACAAGAGAAACGTTGACACTTTGATATCCTCCCCACTCGGAAGAGCTGTCAAGTTCATAATTTGTCACAATCGTCGGATGTACCAAGTGGAGCCAAGCGTATGGACAACTAATAATCCAACTGTCTGACATTAGAAGTAACTTTGTTGCATGTAGAAACTTATGACCCTCACTCTTCTGTTCTTCTTGCTCAAACTATATAAACTATACATATGTTTTCTGTTTCGAAATTTCATTAGCATTTGCTTCTCTACCCTTCACACTTCACAACGTGCAGGTGAAACTAAAATTGCTGAAACGCAGCAACTCTAAATCCATTTTTTCCGTCATGAACGACACCTTCAACTGGACAGAGCACTGGGATTATTTACAACTATTTGCATTGTTTTCCAACTTTCTATTAATACCATTCTTTTCCTTCATCAGCGCTTTCGTCTCTCCGTTTTACATCTATGTCACCAAGAAAAACAAGTTGATAGATCAAAGAGTTTGTGAAACCTCCTTGATACCAATCTTGTTCTCTTCACTTCCAGACTGTTGTCTTCCCGCTAACAATGCATATCTACAGTATTCTTGTGGAATTGATAGGGCTCGAGTACGGTTGTTTTGTTTTTTTGCTGGCAGCTGTCTGTTTGTCTCAAAACAACGAGTGAAGTTCCACATTTTCAGATCAAACTAATCAATTTGACGTTTCAGAATCATGTTTTTACTGTTTGGCTTTCTCGCATTTCTTTCATATTTTGCCCAAGACGTTCTGATCCAAGTCCAGCACATCCTTCTCTTTGTTCAAGCTGTTCAACGATTCCTGCTCTATTTCATTCCAAAACTTGAAAAACACTTACATTTTTCATACTCCTCTACTACGATATTTGTGTATATCCTATGCATTTTGATCACCATCAAAGACGTTGTTCTTTTTTTTCTTCTATTCATTTTTATGGCTTCGGATGAGAAACGAATGAACATTGGAAAAATAGAACTTCGAATGGATGATGTATATTTCTATGGGATGGTGAGTTTTGAAATCTAAATACTCCCGCCAAGGTCGCTGATCCTCGCGGATCAGTTGGCACCGCAGACCCAACTCTATCGCGCCGCGGACATTAGCCCTGGTCGTAGCCAACTGTATCTGCGCGACAGTGAACCTCAGTGAATCCAAGAACTACAAATTTAGTCGGTTCGTTGCTGAGAAACGTCTGCGGAACGACAGATTCAACAAATTTCCAGTTATCTCCGATTCTCTCCAACACGTTCATCCTATTTCCAGACGTTTTACTTCATCCTCAATGCTCTACTTTTTATCGTCTGCATTCTCTACATCCCAATGTTCATCAGCATCTGGAAAATGCGACATCTCAGATCAATTGCCTTATTCCAGCCCCAGAAATACGTGTTCTATCAGGTTTTATCAATACTATCTGCTAAAGTCGTAAGTGAAATTGAACATGATATACGAGTTAGAGATTTTATTATATAGGTGACAACATTACCTCTGTGTGTACTTTGGGCAATAATGATAAGTTTAGAAGTAAAATATCAACGCTCGGATTATTGTTTTATTTGTCCAAAAATAATCGTCAAGACAATTGCATACTACTTCCTCTGCGACTGTTCCCTGATACCGATAGTCATCCAACTGACTTATCTGTTCTGTAACAAGAGAAACGTTGACACTTTACTATCCTCCCCACTCGGAAGAGCTGTCAAGTTCATATTCTGTCACAATCGTCAAAATCAAGTGGAGCCAAGCATCTGAACAACTAATAATTCAACTGTCTGATAATAAACATTTGTTACCATTTGAAACTTATGAGCTCTTCTGTTCTTCTTGCCCAAATGAGACAATTCATTTGTTCCATTTTTTTTCTAGATGTCAAAAACATTATTTTCTCTACCCTTTCAATTTTTTCTTACAATGACATTTATCGATGGAGGTGGAATGAAATGGAAGAATTGCAACAACTCACCACATCTCCATCCATTCCTTCCATCATGTATGACACCTTCAACTTGGCGGAGGACTGGGAACTTCGGCTCTGTTCGGGTTGAGCGGTCCCAACCGGAAATAAAGGTCCCGAAAATGGGGTCCGGTCCCAAGTGGAAAAAAAGGTCCCATAAAAAGTTTAAAGGTCCCAAAAAATAAATATTGGTCCCAAAATTAAAATAAAGGTCCCAAAAAGTGGGTCCGGTCCCAAGCGGAAATAAAGGTCCCATGTAAAAATAAAGGTCCCATAGGAAATAAAAAGGTCCCATGAAAACGAAGGATTATTATTTGTAAGAAGTCATATGAAAAAAAAGATTCCATGTGAATTCAGTAGGTTCAGGTATTACAGTAGAACCAAATATAAAATGTTTTGATAACTAATAAGGGATGTCGGTAAGATCACAGGGATATAATTGGTTTGAAACTTGGCAGAAGAGGAGAGTACAGCCCCAACAACCGAGATTCAAGAATTTTCTTTCGAGCCAGCCGAAAAACAGTCTCTTTTGTGCATGTATCGGTCACCAAAAGCTTATCCCATAAAAAAGTTATTGGATCCTGCCTATTCGGACTGTAACACACCCTTTCTGCCAAGTTTCTGCCAAGTTTCAGCCAAATCAATCTAGGTCACTTCACACTCTGAATTGTTCATTTTCTGGGAGAACCTTTGATTAAACTCGACAAAACCGAAACAAAACAAAAATGTGTGTTTACCAACACGGAAAAATAAAAATTGAAGACATAAAAAATTACTTTATAATTTTCATGGGACCTTCAAATTCTTCATAGGACCTTTTTTTCCTGTTGGGACCTGCTTCTATCTTGGGACCTTAATTTCCGGTTTTTTTCTATGATGGGACCAATATTTATTTCTTGGGACCTCTAAACTTTTCTTGGGACCTTTATTTCCGCTTGGGACCGAACCCACTTTTTGGGACCTTTATTTATTTTTTGGGACCTTTAATTATTTTTTGGGACCTCTACCTTCCCCATGGGACCTTTATTTCCGGTTGGGACCGCTCAACCCGAACAGAGCCGGAACTTCTCTAAGTATTTGCATCGCTGTCCAACCTTCTATCGATCCCACTTTTCTCCTTCTTCAGCGCTTTCGTCTCTCCGTTCTACATCTATGTAACGAAGAAAAACGAACTGATTGATGAGAGAGTTTGTCGGATATCCTCGAAACCAACAGTTTTTGTTTCAATTTCAGACTGTGGTCTTCCCACTGACAATGTATATCTACAGCATTCTCATGAAATTGATATGGCTCGAGTATGGTCTACTTGTTCTTTTATTTACATCTGTCTTTTCATAAGTTCAACATATTTAGGTAAATATGATCAGTTTGAAGTTTCAGGAATATGTTTACATTTTCTTTCCTTGTCGCCGCATTTCTTCCATATTTCGTCCAAGACGTTCTGATCCAAGTTCAGCACATCCTTCTCTTTGTCCAAGCTTTTCAGCGATTCCTGCTCTATTTCATTCCGAAACTCGAAAAATTCATCAACTTTTCAATCATCACTACCAAGAGATTTGTATATCTCTTATGCATTTTGATCACTATCAAAGACGTTGTTCTTTTTTCTTCTATGTATTTCGCTTTGTTCGGATGAGAAACGGGTGAACAATGGAAAAATAGAACTTGGGGTGGATGATGTATATTTCATCAGAAATGTGAGTTTTGAAATCTGAATGTACCCGTTATTCTAAAACGGGAGGCGTTGCTCCAAACAAATCACTTATAAATTGACATGCACTGTGAAGGGATAGAAGCTGACTTCCCTGCGAAAGAATGACAATTTTGATCGATTAGATACTGAGAAACTGCTGCGGAACGACAGACTCATCGAAGTTCCAGTTCTCTCCAACACTCTAATCCTTTTTCCAGTCGTTTTACTGTCTCCTCAATGCCCTACTCTTCATCGTCTGCATCCTCTACATCCCAATGTTCATCAGCATCTGGAAACTTCGACATCTCAGATCAATTGCCCTATTCCAGCCCCAGAAATATGTTTTCTATCAAATGTTATCCATACTTTCTGCAAAAGTTGTAAGTGAAATCCAACATGGCGCTCAATCTTTTTCTCTCATTTCAGATCATTACATGCATTATTGCTGCCTTTTTTGGATTCTTTTTGATGAAATCCAAGCTGCAAAACAACCAAGATGAGTTTCTTCATTGGCGAGAATTATCTTTCAAAGTAGTCCCATACTACTTCCTTTGCGACTGTTCCCTCATTCCGATAGTCATCCAACTGACATATCTGTTCTGTAACAAACGGAATGTCGACACTCTGCTATCTTCCCCAGTTGGAAGAGCTGTCAAGTTCATATTTTGTCACAATCGCCAAATTAATCAAGTGGAGCCAAGAATCTGAACAACTGATAATTCAACTGGCAATCATTTGACATAACTTTTCTTCTTGATCAAACTAAACTCATTTTCTGTTCTCTGTTCTCTATTTCAAATTCTATCAACTATTGCTTTGCTGTTTTAACTTTCATTTTCTCCTATGCAGGTGAAACAAAACGTATTTTCCATTCATTTCTCTCCCCATGACTTACAACTTGACCGAGTTGCCCGAATTCTTCAAAGAAAGCGCCATGTTACTCAATATCGTCTCCACTCTTTTCTTCTCATTTCTCAGTGTCCTCCTGTCCCCTTTTTACATGTATGTCATCAGAAAAAACCAACTGGAAGATCAAAAAGTCTGTTGAAAGTTCTCTTTTCCGATTCTGATTCTTTCCATTCCAGACCGTGGTTTTCACCGTTGCAATGCTCAGTTACAAGATTCTCCGGCTACTGATTTGGCTGGAGTATTTCTCATTGGTTTGCTGGATAACAGTAGTATATATCTATAGCTATCTTCATAACAAGTAAATATAACTTCAGAAGGTATAAGCCATCAAATCAAAGTTCCAGACCGTTAATATTATTATTTTCCGTTCTCGTCACTGCAATACCTTTCTTTGCCCAAGACGTTCTGATCCAAGTCCTCCACATCCTTTTATTCATCCAAGCTGTTCAACGATTCCTACTCTATTTCATCCCAAAACTCGAAAAATACATTAGTCCTTCGACCAAAACAGTCACAATATTTGTCTTCATCTTGTGCATTCCCATAAGTGTTAAAGACGTTCTGTTCCTAATGGTTATGTATGTCTGGAGGTACCTTGGAGTAGATAATGCACTTTTTTATAGAATGGTGAGTCCCTGTTCTCTCATCCAATACTCTGAACCTCTTCCCAGTCATTTTACTGTCTCCTCAACTCCCTTCTCCTCCTCGTCTGCATCCTCTACATCCCAATGTTCATAAGCATCTGGAAACTTCGACATCTCAGATCAGTCGCCTTATTCCAGCCCCAGAAATACGTGTTTTATCAGATTGCATCGATTCTGATTGCCAAAATTGTGAGTTAAAACAAATGTCAGACTTAAGTTTGCTCATTCAAGATAACAACTTTGATGGTGAACGCAGTTTTTGCATTCGGCTACTTCTGGAGTTCCAATCTAACCAATGGAAGGAAGGACGAGTTGCTTGAATACCAAGAGACGTACTTCAAAATCATCAAATACTACTTCCTCTGTGACTGTTCCCTGATACCGATAGTCATCCAACTGACTTATCTGTTCTGTAACAAGAGAAATGTTGACACATTGCTTTCCTCCCCAGTTGGAAGAGCTGTCAAGTTCCTGTTTTGTCACAATCGCCGGATGTATCAAGTGGAACCAAACGTCTGGACAACTAATAATCCAACTGTCTGACAAAAAATATAACTTTGTCGCAAGACCATGATCTCCAAGATTCATGATCTTCACGCTTCTGTTGCTCAAACTAGACTATTCATTTGTTTTCTGCTTTAAGCTTCCATTAACATCTGCTTTTCTACCTTTGAATGTGTTGTTTACAATCACGTTTCAGGATTTGCAGGTGAGATAAAACTGAAAAGCAACAACTCATCACATGATCTCCATCCATTTCTTCCATCATGAACGAAACCTTCAACTTCACACAGGACTGGGAAAATTTTCAAACAAACGCACCGTTGTTTAATTTCTTATCAATCCCATTCTTCTCCTTCATCAGCGTATTCATCTCTCCGTTCTACATCTATGTCACCGAGAAAAACAAGCTGATAGATCAAAGAGTTTGTGAAACTTTCTAAAATACCAACATTGTTCCTCTCAATTCCAGACTGTGGTCTTCCCACTAACAATGCATATCTACAGTACTCTTATGATATTGATATGGCTGGAGTATGGTTTTATTGTTTTCTCGTTGACAGCCGCCCATTTGTATCAATACAAATTGTGAAACTCCACATTTTCAGATCAAGCTTAATAATTTGAAGTTCCAGGAACATGCTTGTACTGTTTGGCCTTCTCGCATCACTTTTATATTTCACGCAAGACGTTTTGATCCAAGTCCAACACATCCTTCTCTTCGTTCAAGCTTTTCAGCGGTTCTTGCTTTATTTCCACCCGAAACTTGAAAAATACATCAATTTTTCAAACACTGCTACTAAAATATTTGTATACCCAGGTAACGGGAAAACCGGCGGGAAAGATGTCGGCGATGCGTCTGAAATGCATCGCATAGGGATGGGGGATCATGCGCGTTATGCACGGGATATGCGCCGCGTACCATGCCGGATATGCGTCGCGCCGCGAGTTTGCCGGTTTTCACGGGTTGCATGCCAATTGCTCGCCGTACAGTGTCGTGCGCTCAAATTGGAAAGGAGAAAGCTTTCAAATAACAGATGACCTATTTCAGCCATGTGTCCGTGTCATGTTTTGGCTGTTTTTCACTTTTTGAATTCAATTATCCTAGCCATCACAGCTAAACAATTCAAAAATATGCTTGCCTTTCAATAGACGCACTTGGAAGCGACTAGGCTGTGTTCAAAAATTCAGTTTTGCAATCAGTTCGCATGACTATTACTCTTTGACTTCACCCATGGCCAGGCGCCGGTGGCTCTGGAGGGGTATATTATGGCAGCGTCTGACAATTCCCTACTTTCGGACGTCGCTATGCTTAACATTAGGCACACCATAATGCATGCATAATGCACACATCTGCGAACTTGTTTCTCCCGGGCACTTCAACCTTCGCGTTCGCAAAACGCGCCTCGAAACGGATGCATAATGCACATGGTCTCCGGTATCTTCATGCGCGCATTTTCGAATTTCAGAGACGCATGCATTACGGTAGCACATACGGAACATTTGCGAACATTTGTTCGCAAACATGTGCATGATGCACGCGTATCAGGCTCGCATGCATATTCGACATCTAATTCGACGATTTTCCCGTTACCTGGGTATATTCTATGCATTTTGATCACTATCAAAGACGCTGTTCTTTTTGTTCTTTTATGGAAATTTATGATTTCGGGTGTGAAACGATTAAATATTGGAAGAATAGAAGTTGTGTTGAATGATGTGCTTTTATATAGAATGGTGAGTGTCAAAATCAGAATTTTCCCCATCTAGGTCACCATTCAACTCGCTGAGCCTGTTTCCAGTCGTTTTACGGTCTTCTCAACGTCCTAATCTTTATCATCTGTATCCTTTACATCCCAATGTTCATCAGCATCTGGAAACTTCGACATCTCAGATCAGTCGCCCTATTCCAGCCTCAGAAATACATTTTCTATCAAATTTTATCAATACTATCTGCTAAACTCGTAAGTAAAATCCATCAGGATACTCGAGCTAGAGATCTTATTGAAGGTGACAACATTCCTACTGTTTATATACTTGGCAATGGCAATGAATTTCGAATTAAATAATATAAAAGCCTCGGCTCATTGTTTTATTTGTCAAGAATTGATGGTCAAAATAATTGCATACTACTTCTTCTGTGACTGTTCCCTGATGCCGATCATGACCCAACTGACGTATCTGTTCTGTAACAAGAGAAACGTTGACACTTTGTTATCCTCCCCAGTTGGAAGAGCTGTCAAGTTCCTGTTTTGTTACAATCGCCAAATTAATCAAGTGGAGCCAAGAATCTGGAAAACTTATAGTCCAACTGTTTGACATAACACTGTTCTGTTGAGTTCATCTTCTGTGATAAGCCCTTATCGCAATCAGAAGCTGTGTGTAATGGTTTTTGATCTTGATATCTGTATAAAGTTCTTTTTGCATTTTTCTTCCCGAGTCAGAAAATGTGAAAAACCCGATTTGACATGTACATAAATCCAAATCCAGACCATGTGGGTAATCAGTGATAACCCAATTCCCCCCCCCCCAAATAACCAAATTTAGAGAAGGAGTAGGTGAATAAGCCGTGACGTGAACACGTGAGAATTCTAACCTGTCTGCTTTTAAAAACGACCTGTTTTTTGGTCAGAAAATAGAAATAACTCTGTTTTGTTTTCCTGGAACTAGTGAGAATGTGAACTTTAAAGACGTAAAAAGATTGGAGTTAGTGATAAAAATGCATGGTGTAAGCCTAGTTGATGCTTCTTTGGAAAATGTGTTTTGGCGCTTCAGAAGCTAATTTTCTGGGTTTTTTGGCTTGTAGGCTTGTAGGCTTGTAGGCTGGTAGGCTGGTAGGCTGGAAGGCTTCCAGGCTTCCAGGCTTCCAGGCTTCCAGGCTTCCAGGCTTCCAGGCTTCCAGGCTTCCAGGCTTCCAGGCTTCCAGGCTTCCAGGCTAACTCTCTCCCCCTTCTTTTTTTCTGAACTCTAATCACTCTCCCCTCCACTGCTCTTCCCCCTTGTACAATGTCCCCCTTTCTGTTTTTTCTCTTATCTATTTCTCCCAGATTCCTTTCCCCGGCTATTTGCCATCCATTCCATCCCATAAAAAAAACCATCAAAATTTCAATTTCACACGAGAAAACCGGAAAAAAACTGAAGGAAAAACCGACCTTTCGATCTCTCTTGCTCGTTGTTTTTTGTTGCAACTAGTCAACTATTCCCCAACTATTTCGAATTGACATTCAAATTCCCCCCTCTCCACATCAAATTAGTCCCCCCCCCCTAGGACATCTTCTTCTTCTCTTTTCTATGGACTCATGTCCCGGAAGAGACCCTCCCCTCTTCCTGCTGCTCATTTTCAATTCCGCGTGCCTGTGAACTAACTTTTCGAAGCACTCATCCGCTTCTTTCCGCTCTTTCCACACCCACGTGACATTGTTGTTTTAAAGTTTCGGTCTGTCTGTAGTGTTTGTCGGTGCTAGCTCTTGTTGATAAGATTGATAAGATCTTGTATAGATTTCGTTTCTGACAAGAAGGCTTTTGAGCTTGATAGAAGCCTGGAATCTACGCCCAAAAGTCCTGAAGCCTGGGCCCGGAAGCCTGGAAGCCTGAAAGCCTGGAAGCCTGGAAGCCTGGAAGCCTGGAAGCCTGGAAGCCTGGAAGCCTGGAAGCC
>LR538955.1:340403-354551 GCA_900536315.3 Caenorhabditis becei | reverse complement strand
TGAAAGCCTGGAAGCCTGGAAGCCTGAAAGCCTGGAAGCCTGGAAGCCTGGAAGCCTGGAAGCCTGGAAGCCTGGAAGCCTGATATCCAAAATCCTTGAATCCTTCCAGTCTTTCCTTTGGGTTCCAGAAGCCATGAATCTTTGCATTTCTGAATCTCTAGCTCCAGAATCCGATCAGAAGACGTCACTTAACATTAGACATCTCAAACCTCATTATTTCATTCATTCATTCATTCAATTCAATAAAACATGTATCAAAATCTCGGGATCCGATAAAAGCAAAAAGCAAGGTATTAGTCAGTGAAGTCCTCCTCCTCAATGAGTCGGTGTAGTATGATGAGCCTCGAACTCGGCCTTCTTCTTCTCAACAAACGCAGCATAGGCGGTCTGATCAGCAGCCGATTGGGTCTTGATGTAGGTGTCGGTCTCCGTCTTGATCTCATCGAACACCTTCTTCATCGCATCCTTATCTCCCTTGGCGGCTTCCAATTGGCTCTTGTACTTCTCCCCGATGGCGACGATTCCGGCGGCGGCTTCGGTGGAGAGACCAGCGGCGACCAACTCGGATTGGACTTCCTCGGCTGGAATTGATACTGATAAGGGGACTGATAGGAAGCTTACAAGTCGGTGGAGCTGGGTGATTGGCATAGACAGCGATGGCCAGAAGGGCAACTGCGATGAAGAGCTTGCACATGATCGGATCTGAAATTTAGGCTGTTTTTTTTTTGGTTTTTTTCAGAATTGAAACAGAAAACAAAAAAGACACAATGTTCTTGGTGTTTTTCCATTCGCTTTTTATACAAATCCATGTGTAACGGTTCTTTTGAATGGGCGGTTCGGATTGACTGGTTTGGATAATTGTTGGGAAAAATAACAGGGGCAAACGGTTAGATATTTTGATGAGTCGGGAGGGCCGGGCCGGTTTATTTGCGTCACTTTTTGGTTTTTTGGTGATGATTAAGAGGGGGAAGATGACAATGGATTGGAAGGATTCTGGAGGATGGGGAAGCTTGGATTCAGAATTCAGAAGGTCAGCTTTGAAGATGAAAATCTGAAGGCTGAATTGTACTGGCCGGGTTCTAAAAATTGGATTTTGAAGCTCTTGGTTGTGCCTCCTGGAGCCCTGGATTCTGAAAGATATGGATTCAGAAGGTTAGTGACCGTATTCAGAAGCCCATTCATGTGTTCTTCACGTGAAAGTTTCAGATTCTCACAATGACTCTCACGTGAACGTGAACTTGAACCTTTCAGATCTAGGGCAGAGATAAGGCTATCAGTTTTCCACATTTGCTCAGAAATCAATCATTCCTCTGTTCTTCCAACTCATCGGCATCTCCTTTGCTCTTTGGCTTCTGTCTCCCAATGTAAGCTGTCTTCAGATTCTTCCAAAGTTTCCGACAGTTCAGGGGGTACTTGCCTCCGGGCATGACTCTTGGGCAAATGTCGGAAATCTCTAGAAATCATGAACTTTTCGGGGAATCGATCGGTCTTTGTCTTATTTTTTCAAACTTTCAGCAATCAATGAGAAGCTTCTGGATCTGATCAACAACAGCAACGCGCTGGACAGCTTCTGGAAACATCCAAGCAACCTGGCATCAACATGGGCACAGCTGGATGTCAGGAGGGCTCAATGGAAGCCTGGAGACCTAAAATCGGGTTTTCTGATTTTCTCAGGTAAGCCTCTCCTTCCAGAATCTCTTAGAAACCCCAGCACAGTGGGTTCTTGCTTCCGGGCATGACCACTGGACGGTTCATGGATTCTCTTGCTTGGAATCTCATAATTTCTGTTCTGTGGTCGCTGTCTCGCTTTTTCTAACTTTCAGAAAACGAGAAGGACGGGGTTTCAGTGGAATTATCAAACTTTGAAGTTTTGGCAACGACTCAAGATCAACACAGCTCACCTTCCCTCCGGCTGAAGGGAAGTTCGGAAAGATCCCAGCTGAATTGAACTATCCATTATCTTTCTTTATGTTTACTCTATATCAGGGGGTCAGGGAAGAAAGTTTAGGTTTGGGTTACTGTGGGCACAGGTTCTCTGGTAGTAGGTGCATTTGACCTAGATAACTGATCTGTTAGGGTCATTTCTCAATTCGATGACCTAGATCAACATAAGTTAACTGTTTTGTCGAGGATTACTGTATTATGGGTTCGCATTACGCTGTCAGCCGACGGTGAACATTCGTGAAAGGTCTTGCCACGAAATTGGAGAAATTGTATAGGCGCCTAGAGAGACGCAGGCGTAAAGAGAGCAATATACTGACTGACAACGTACCACAAACTGATTTGATCTAGTTTTTTTAAAAGTTCCACCTGATTCTGTGAAATACCAATTTCAGGCCTCGTACCCCATGTTCTATACTTTCCAGATCTTTCCCCTACTTCTACTTTTGGCGCATCTTCCTAAACACCCGCTAATCCTATCCCGTTCTTCCCGTTTTGTCTTTTGACATTCTGATTTGCGCTCTGTCTACTTATCTGTGTTCCTTTCCCATCTCCATCCCACTGAAACTTCAGCAACACCGGCCATCGACCAAGTGAAGGTTCAGTCAGCGATCAGTTTGAATAACTTTCGACAGACCGGATTACCAGTGTATGTCATAACATTTTGTTATGAACAGTTGAAAATAACAGAAACTGGAAAAGAGAGCTCTAATCGATCAATAATCAATCATCGGATTTGGGAAAGTGTTCATTGGAATTCGGTATAATAGTCATTGAGGGATCGGAAAAGTGATAAACTGATAAAACTGATAATTTTTGAATTTCACCAAATATCGAATGAACTCGTTTTTATGAATAGATTCAGAATTTCTGATTCTGAATCCCGAACTTTGCCCCTGGAATCACATTTTGCACCCTACTCTGAAAACCTGTACCAATATAATGAAATTGACACTTTTAAAACATCCGGTACCACTTTTCTGCTATAAAATCCCGGGTTCAAGTGCGATTTCTCCAAAAAAATGTTCAAAATCCTCCTATTTTTCGCTATTCTCAGCGCTGTCGCTGTGGCTCATGGACCACCGAGTCGTAAGTTTTTCGCGCAAAAAATCAATAAAAAACAACCAAATTTTCAGCCGAAAAGATCAAATCCGACCTTTCCGCCATTGGAGTTTCCTCCGCCGGCATTCAGACAATCTCCAGTTTCATGGCTGCGAACAAACCTGGACCAAACGGAAAAGCCGCTTTTGACGCAATGCTGGCCTCCTTGACCGAAGCGGATCGTACGGCGTTCCAGAAGTTGAAGAAGGGTGGACATCCGCCTCCAGGAGCCCGAGGAAACGGCACCAATGTCCAGGGATAAATAATCCTGTGATAATAAATAAAAATTTGCATTCAAATTGACAAAAAGACAATAAAGACAAGAGTGGCAATAAAGATATCGAAAAGTCAGTGAAAAGTACATAAGACCCGAAAGTTGGCGGATTAGATTATTGATTATTGCTTGCTGGTCGTCGGCCGCGCCGCCGGCTCCACAAATCTCGGCTCCGAAGTCGTCGGCTCTTCGGTCTTCGTCTTCTCGTCCTCATCGACTTCCGGATCCCTCTCCAATGCTTCATCGGCCGGCAGTTCGTCGAAAAGCTGGTTGAGAAGAGCCAGCGTTCGAGTTGTTTGGAAGTTGGTGCTGCGTTCCTCGAGTTTCTCCTCTTCTTCGCCTTCTTTCTGCAAAAAAAACATTCAAATCAAGGAGAGCATGAAAAATCGATAAATACCTTTCCCTCCTCCTTCTTCTTGGTCGGTTGCTTGTTCTTGAACTCCCAGTAGTATCCTTTCGCGGTGTTGTACCTCGAATAGTTGGTAACCTCCTGGAATGCGTTTCTCAGCGGTTCCAGGGCTCCGAGAAGGCGGGACTGGATCAAGCTGTAGGCATCTGGAGCCATGTGGACACTGCCATTGATCACGTAGTAGTAGGAGATGGGACTGACTGAAAATTGAAGAATTCTTGCGAGTTTCGTCGCGATTTCTCACCATTCTGCGGGCTATTCCTCCTCTGCTTGCAAATGATGTAGAGCGGCGGCTGGGCGTACCAGAGGATGTACTGGATGCCTGTCATCTGCCGGAGACTCTCTTCCAGAGTCATATTCATGATGTTCTGCATGCGAAACAGCTGATTGCACGAGTTCATCTCGTAGAAGGCGTTTGCTTGGTTGCAAAAGTAGTCGAGAACGTTATCCGGGGTGATCTGGTTTGGTGGCCATTGAGGGTTTCTGAAGGAGACGTAGAGCGGGTTCTCGCGAGCCGATGGGGGTCCCATTCGAGGAAACATTCTGAAAAATCGATAGAGATACAGAAAATCTCAAGGAGAAAGAAAAAGGAAAACACGGAAAAATATATGAACAGGCTTAAAACCAAAGACGCAATATTTGAATTATTGATTTTGATTTAGATTTTTGACAGAATAATTTATGAAAAATCACGGGAAAAGAGAAGGTTTCGTATAAATAAGGATTGGATTCAGGATTCAGCGGGGCCTGTCACTCATTAGCGCTTCATTTTGGCGTCAAAGTTGAGATAATCGGATGGGAAGATCGATTCGTCGCGGTTGAGCAGCATGTCGAAATGGAGACGAGACGACTCGAACACACCGTCTGGCCCGCGATTGATCTGGGAGGCCGAGTTGAGCTCGCTGCAAAGAAAATCGATGTAACGGTTATGGGGTTGTCAACGTACAGCAGGCGCTGTTCGGCTTGCGCGTTTCCCGTGAGCAGACGCTGCGCGTTCAGGTAGCTGTCGATTTTTGGGTTCATTCTGGACCCGTCCATGAGAAGTTCGTGGGCGACGACGGTCTTTGGCTGAAAAACGAGGAAAATTTGAAAACAGTAAGGAAAAGTAAAAGATTTACCATTTTCGGAGCCTCAGTGGCCATTTTCTCGACAGTTGGCGCCTGCTTGAAGAGCTCTTGCTGCTCAGACTCGCTTTCGCGCAGCAGATCCTCCTCACGGGTCTTGGAGAGTTTCAGGAGAGCCATCTGGAAGGAAAAATTGTATTTGCAGGTAAAAATCATAGAAAAATTAGAAAATTGACGAAAAAACAAGGAAAGCCGAACGAAAGCCGAGGAAAAACGAAAACATCGGCGCACATTTTCAAAAATCATCATTTATTACGCGCCAACGACACTGCTGGCGCGTTTCTCGACGGCAGCAAACGCGCCAGCGTGACGTCACCGTTTCACATGATTCTGAAGCGCTTTTGGGTCTGAAAACCGGTTTTTGCGATGATTTTCTTCGATTTTCTTTGTTTTATTGGGTTACCTGACTGTTTTACAAGAGTTTTAGCCCAAAATTTGTAAAAAATCGATAGAAACCAGGCTTTTTCGGGAAGGTTTCCAAAAATCGATTTCCCGGTGCCACGTATTGTTGCCTTTAATGGCCGTTTCGCTTCGTGGCTTGTTCAAATGTATTCAATCTCGATTTTTGCAGAAACATGGGTGCTTTACTCGCAGCTCCGGCGTGTGCCGCATCGGTAAGTGCCTTTTTCAGCGGAATTTCACTAATTTTGGAATTTTTCCAGTCAGCATGCTGTTTCGGAAGCGCCGCGTGCTCATTGTGCTGCTCGATCTGCCCGACTACTAAAAGCTCGACGACAACTCGCATCATGTACGCGTTCATGCTCTTCACGAGCACATTCCTCTCGTGTGTCATGCTGCTGCCGGGGATACAGAATAAGTTGGCGGATGTGAGTCGGAAAAAAATTCAGATTCATTCAAAATTTCGTTTTTTAGAATAAATGGTTTTGCGAAGGCCTAAACGAGTACGCGGGCATAAATTGCGCTCACGCCACCGGATTCCAAGCTGTCTACCGTGTCTGTGCCGCCACCGCGTCGTTCTTCTTCATCTTCATGCTGATGATGATTGGAGTGAAGGATTCCAGCGATCGCCGGTCATCGATTCAAAACGGATTCTGGTTCTTCAAGTATGTCCTGCTGATCGGACTCATCGTCGGCTTCTTCTTCATCCGCAGTGAGAGCCTGGCTACTCGTAAGTGGAAACCATGTGATTTTGACCAAGATCCTTCAAATTTCAGCCCTAATGTACCTGGGATTGATCGGTGGCTTCCTGTTCATCCTAATCCAGCTGATCCTGATCGTCGACTTCGCCCACGGCCTCGCCGACTCCTGGGTTGACGCCTACGAGGAGAACGACTCCCGTTACTGCTACGCCGGCCTGATTTCCATCACCTTCGGAGGATTCATTCTCGCCTTCATCTGTGTCATCATCATGCTCGTCTTCTACACCACCGGAGAAGGCTGCGGACTGCCCCGATTCTTCATCCTCTTCAACTCGCTCCTCTGCATCGGCCTCACCACTCTCTCCCTGGCCCCAGCGGTTCAGGAAAGATCCCCAAGATCCGGTCTCCTGCAAGCCGTCATGATCACCGGATACGTCATGTACCTGACATGGGCGGCTCTGATCAACAACCCCGACAAGCAGTGCAACCCATCGCTCATCAGCATCTTCACCGGAAACACCACGGATCCATCGCACAAGGACGGCGATCACTACGGAATCCCACTCCCAGCTCAGTCCATCGTCTCGCTGTTCCTCTGGTTCGCCTGTCTGCTCTACGCTTCCATCAGAAACTCGTCCAACACCTCGCTCGGGAAGATCACCGGAGGAGCCGAGGCTTCCGGAGAGGCCATGCAACTAAGTTCGTCTATGAAGTGTGGTTCGTGCATGATCTTTTCCCAAGTTCTATGTTTTTTTTGTCTCTCCAACTGTTGTTTTGTCATCTGTATCGTTATTTTATCAGTTTCCCAACCAAATATTCATTTTTCCATTTCAGCCGATGACGACTCCGAATCCCAAAAGTCTCGACGCGTCTACGATAACGAAGAAGAAGGCGTCGCCTACTCGTACAGCTTCTTTCACTTCATGTTCGCCCTGGCATCGCTCTACGTGATGATGACACTGACTTCCTGGTACAAGTGAGTCTACAGACCTTCCGATCCTTCCAGCACCTTCAATTCCAGACCCGACAACGATCTTTCCCACCTGAACTCCAACATGGCATCCGTCTGGGTCAAAATCGTGTCTTCGTGGATCTGCGTTGCGCTCTACTGCTGGACCCTCGTCGCTCCGCTCGCCTTCCCGGATCGCGAGTTCTAATCGAATCATTCTCGTGTCAAAAAATGTGTTCCCAGTGCTATTGATTCTCGTCAATTTTGAATTTCTACTTACCCACCCCCAAAAATGCTGTAAATACCTATATTGCCGTAGCTGTACATTTTTGTAATAAAAATTCGAATCATATTTTTCCCAACCCTAATTTTTCCTAATTCTCTCCGTTTCTCAACGGTTTTATATCTATTTTTGTTATTTTTTACTTTTTTTTTCTGTATTTCTCCTGATTTTCATCCAAACTGTTCCAGGTCGCCATGGATATCTCGAAGATGGACAGATACCACGCCCCAGTGCACTTCAACAACTTCCCACTGCTCACCGCCTTCTTCTGCGGTCTCGGCCTCCTTCTGCTGGCCCTCTTCGCCATGCTCCAGGTATCCGAATCCTTCCTTTTGGCTTCAGAATCCCGAAATTCCAGGTCACGTCGACCAAGTACACTCGCAACCTGTTCAAGGAGCTGTTCGTCGCCGGCGGCGCCTCGATCTTCCTCGGCTTCGGATCGGTCTTCCTGCTCCTCTGGGTCGGAATCTACGTCTAAACCCCCCGAGAACTGGAGCCAGCTGATAATGTGATAATCTTAATCAAAAGAGTCCCAAAGTTTTATATTCCTGATCGAGAATTCCTCTAATTTATTCTTCCATGTGGTTATAGCTTTTTCTGTTGATTTTTCGGGGATGTCACCACCAAAAAAAAGTCAAATTGTTTTTTGATTTTTTTTGTGGGAAAAGTAAATAAGTAAAGTATTTATTGTTTGAGAAAAAGAACCCGTTTCAAATGGACAGAATGTTCAATTAGGATAGGCGAAATACCCGAAAAAAGTAGAAAAATGGGAAAAAAATGGGTGAATGTTTAGGAGGATTCAGAAGACTTGCAGAATTCCTGACACTCCAGCCGATTGTTGAACTGATTCTGATTCCCGCCGCACTTTTGCACCCCGAATGGATAGCATTCTTGGGTGGCGACGTCGAAGTAGTAGCGGGTGAGAAGATCCATTTCGGAGGAGTTGGCGGAGGTGTCACAGAGGGCGGAATCTGAAAAATAACAAAATTCTGGCGGAAAAAACGATACCGTGGCGAGACCCAGAAAGGAAAGTTTCATTTTTGGGTCTCGCAACGAACTGCTAGGAAACAGTGTTTTTCGTGGCAAGACCCATGAGACAAATGAACCCATTTTGTCAGATGGGTCTCGCAACGAAGATCAATTTTTATTGTAATCCAAAAAAGAAAACAGTTCGTGGTGAGACCCAAAGAGCATTTTTTTCATTTGGGTCTTGCCACGAACTGTCATACTCTAAAATGCAATAAACATTGCTTTTCGTGGCCAGACCCATCCGACGAACCAATTTTGTCAGATGGGTCTCGCAACGAAGAGTAATGTTCCCTAGCCGTTTACCGTAAGCCAAAATTGAAAGTTACACTTCTCGTGGCGAGACTCATTCCCCATTCTCATTGAAAACCCACCTGGCGGCAAGTAGCAAATGCTTGGATAAGTGACTGGCGATGCGAAAACGGGCGGATCGGGCCATCTCGATTTGGCTTGATTCGCGACGACGGCGAAGAGAAGGAGGAGAATTGTGGAGGGAAGTAGCATATTTCTGGGAAGAGTTGTGTTTACGAATGGACGGAAGTGATAGAGGACAAGAGCCATCATCCGGTTGTAGTGATCGGAGAGGGATGGGCAAATATAAGGGGAGGGGAACTGATCAAAAAGTGATATTGTGTGATAAGGAAGGGATAAGGAACAAGGAAGTCTGCTCAAAGTGAGATGTCTACAAAAATGAGTTTTGATAAAAAATGATAGTGATAAGAGGGAAATTTGATAAAAAACTTCATATCACATTTAAAAATTCAAATTGGCGCGCACGATATCTCGAAGCGAAAGCTACAGTAAGACGTGCATTTTTCAGTGTTTTTGAGCTGTTTCCGAGTAAACTGTTGTCAAAATCAGAGAATGCGAAAAAATGAAATGTTTAATTCAAAAACAGTCTGAAAAACTCAAAAATAGCCCAAAAACACTGAAAAATGGAAATCTTACTGTAGTTTTCGCTGTGAGATGTCGTGCGCGCCAATTTGAAATTTTGAATGTGAGATGAAGTTTTGAGTTGCAACGATAACAAGAAAAGAGAACATTGCTCTAAAACTGCCAATTTTCAAGGTATTCTCTAGTTAGTACTGTACAGAAACTATGGGAGCAAAACCAGTCGGGGCCCCGAATTCGAGGAGTTGGTGTTTTGTATGAATGTATTTGTATTTGTCTTTGGTAAGGGATGGAAAGGTGGGAAAAGTGTCAACAGGAGAGCAAAGAATCATTTTCTGACGGGAAGGAACGGGAGTTGGGGTAATGGGAGGGCGGGGATTTGAAAAAAAAATGTTTTTGTGAAATTTTGAAATTTTGGGAATATTTTTGGCTGAATTGGGTCAAAATAAGGTGTTTTGAGTTATATTGAAAAATGAAAAAATATTTGAAAATTGAAAAAATATTTTTTTTTGAAATTTTCCGAAAATTTCGGAAAATAGTTTTTGTAGAATTTTGAAATTGTGATGTCATTTTTGGCTAAGTCGGGTCAAAATAAGGTGTTTTGGAGTTAAATTGAGATCTGGGAAAATTTTGAGAATTGAAAAAAAAATTTTCAAAAATTTTGGAAAATTTTTTTTTTTGAAATTTTGAAAAATTTTCCTGGAAATTTTTTTCCGGAAATTGTTACAAAATGGCCGATTTTGAATGAAAATTGATTAGAATAGTGTTTTTAAAAAATACGCAAAATTTGAAAAAATTGAGAACAGATTTTTGAAAAAAAAAATTTCCACAAAATTTCCAAAATTTTTTTTTGGAAAATTCTCAATTTTTCTCGATTGTTATCTGCTTTTCAGGCCAAAATTTCACTAGAAATACAGTTTTAACAATTCAGAAAATTTTTAAATTTAAATCTTTGAGATTTTCAAAAATCTAAATGTTCAAATTTCCAAAATTCTCCCCAAAAAACACAAAAATCAAAAATCCCTGAAGCCCTTGCAAACTTCTTTCCAGAACCAATCCGCTCTAAATTCATAAAAACTTCCTGAATTCTCCTAAATCCACACAATAGAGAAAGGAGGAACTATCGGAGGTCACTCTACCTTCTCGTAATTATCGCATTATTGTTGTGGATTTTTGGGCGGTAGGGCATCAAAACAACACGAAACTAGGTTAGGAGGCGGTAATTTGGAGGAAAAGTTGAAGAGGAAAAAACATGTTTAATGGAAGAACGTATTGTAAAAAGGGTTTCTCATCAGCTAGCCAATCATCAAAAATCTGTTCTTTCATCAATTTTTTCATTTTTTTCATTTTTTTTGCGGAAAAAAGAACAAAATGAAAGGAAAAAGTGATAAAAATGTCATATATGACAAAAAAAAATAAATCATAATGAAAAAAAGTCACAAGAAAAGACAAAAACGAAGCCAATCATCTCTATAAGACACAGCTTTCTCGGGGTGTCAGAGGGTGTGACGAAAAAGAGAAAAAGAGGATAGGTACCTGATTGAGAAGACATATTGTAATATTATTGCCATTAGTTAGATGAATGACAAGAATCTGATGAGATCTTGCTTAATTCTAGTTCTTCTTCTCTCGCGAGGAAATCTGTTTTTCAGGTGATTCGGCAGTGTAAACCATTTTTTTCGCATTTTTCTTGTGGAAAAGGTGACTAACCCCGCTAATGTTACATTTTTACACTTTTTTGTCTTGCGAAATTGACTTTTCTTCCGAGAAATTTCAAAAGTTTCGCGATTTTCGCAAAGAAAAACTTGCAGCTACAGTATGCCAAGTTTAAAGGCGCAGCAGAGAATTTGGCTATCGTTGTGGGTCTGGTCTTTTCAAATTTTAAAAAATAGCGCGTTTTCCAAGTTTTTTCAAGGGAATTTACTGGAAAACGACCAATAAAATCGAAATTTTCGTTTTTCGCTCACCTGAAGCTTATGACTTTTCAGTCCCTCACTGATCTCCTTCAATAAATAAAAACATTCAAGTAGAAGTGGAAAACAAATAAAACGAAACTGTCTATGACCGGTAAATAAGAAAAAAAAAAGAGAAAACTTTGAGAAAGGTAAGAATCGTCTGTTTTTGACGACCCGTCGTCAGTCCGGTGGCAATTTATGGAAGACGTCTCTAAAAGCGAAAAAAACACAGAAAACTTGTTTTCGTCTTCAATTTTGCCACAAGTTTTGTCGATTTGCCCTTCCTTCTAAAAATTGGGCTTATAAAAAACGTCTTTTGGGGCTTATATCCCTTTAGCCTCAGGGTCTTAAAATTGGAATGAAACGGCGATTAATGCTTCTGGTTCTTGGCCACAAAAGCTTGTGGTTGGTTTTCGGCGCGAAATTTGAAAAAGTAGGGAGGAAGAGTAAATTGGAAAATGGAAAAAGGCACTAATCGAATTAGACATTTTTCCCATTATTCTGGAGGTCTTCTGGAGACGCGAGGATCTTTTCCGGGGATCTTTCGGAGAACCAACGTTCAAAAATGAAAGAAGCCAGAATTAGAAGATTAGTGAGCAGAAAACAATTTTCTGATTTTTGAAAATTCAAAAAAAGTTAAAACTTTTCTCGATTCAATTGAAAAAAATGATGTTTTTCGTAGAAAAAATGGTGAAATTAAAAAAAAAATCAAAAATTCTACAAAAAACATTAAAGGCGCATGATGAAATGTCTACAGCTACCGTAGTAACTTTAAAGGCGCATAACGAGAATCACAACTCAAAAATTATTGTTTTTCGCCGATTTATCGCGATTAATCGCAATTTCAAGCCAAATTTTGCAAAATTCAGTGAAAAACCAAAAGATCGCTCTCGAAACATGTCTAACCGAACCAAAAACGTCCAGAATAACGGCGAGAAACCCGGGAAAATCCTTGACATCGTCAAGTGCAGAAAGTTGAGACATGGCGAAAGTGTAGGGCCTTATGACCGGCTTTACATTAATAATAATAACAATAATAGGGGGTGCGCGCGCCTGGACATTGTGAAAAAAACGGGTGAAAGTACAAATTGCATGTACATCCATTCCATTCGATTCGGCGGTCAAACACATGTTCTGAATAGCTCGATGGGCAAGCGGATACCGCGCGGTGGCCGCGCGGAAAGATATCTGATCTAGAAGGAAAGGGGGAAACCAAACCTTTTTCTTTTTTCTGCAAATTAATCTTAAATTACTAATTGACAAAGTCTGTCTGTGTGTCTGTCTGTCTGTCGTTCCGCGACCGTTTCTCAGCAACCAGTGAACCATTTTCGTCGTTCCTTCGCAGGGAAGTCAGGTCCTATTCATACTCGGTGCACGTCAAGTTAATAAGGAATCCTTATTCTGTGAATAGGTCAGGATCGCAAAATAAGCATTTTGGGCCCTTTTTCCCATATTCATTTCTAAAAACGCATATGTCGACCACGTTCAATTTTGAATTTCGCGCTTTTCAACGTGAAGAAACGGAGCCGAAGGCGACGGTTCGTACCGCCGAAGGCGGGAAACCAGGCAGAGGAGACGGCGTCAGCCGTCGCCGATTGCCTGGTTAATCTTAAAGTTAATCTTACATTCATTTTAATCCTTTTGGTTTGTTCTTCTTCAGTGAAGCGGAAAAATGGGACGAAATTGGATAAAACTAATTGTGAATTAGAAAAAGGAACAATCCGCTAGAGAAAGAGATCGGAAGTTTTCCCTCACAACATGCTGGGCCTTACTGTTTGTGTTTGCGATTCGTATTTCTTTTCGGCGCGAGCGAGCAGCATTGTGTTGGGTTGCTTTGAATTGAACGGAGCGTGTTCTTTTTGGATTATCATTAGCGGTGTCGGGTACAAAAAGGAACTTCCCATGCCGGGAATCGAACCCGGGCCGCGTGGGTGAAAACCACGAATCCTAACCACTAGACCACATGGGACTGCGGCAATGGCGCGGCGGAAGTGCGTATATGAGCAGGCGGTCGGCGTCGGTTTTCAGAGTTTTTGGGGCAAGCTGAAAGTAGTCAGGAGAGCCAAAAAAAGGCGTAAAGTGGTTTGGTTTGAATTTCACACTCTCTCAACCCCACTTGACACTGTGAGGAGCACACAGAGCCACCGATCGGAACGGTGAAAGCGATCAAATAAAGCGGCAGCAACCTATAGGTGTGTCCCCGCGAGGTGACAGGTACGATGAATCAATCGGGTATAGAAATGATATTATTATTGTTATTATTCATCCGGAAGACGCGGTTTTGTAGCCCCTTGGGCGTAGAAGAATCTGAAAAAAGGGTGAAAAACAAACACAAAAATATTTTCAATTTTACATTTCGATGGGTGGAAATGGGAAAAACGGCAGAAACCTTCCCGGTTATTACTGCAATTATGGAAGCTTTTCCCGTAGAATGGCACGGCCATTGTCTCCTTTTGTTCGCCGGTTTCCTTGGCATTCCCTTCTTGAATAGTGGACTCTTTGAATGGACAGGACAGAGCTGGGGAATGTGTAACGAGGCAGCAGCACACCAAATGCAATTTACCCCGCACCGGTCTTTTGGAAGAAACAACACTGACCATTGCACGCAAAAGAGAACTTCCCATGCCGGGAATCGAACCCGGGCCGCGTGGGTGAAAACCACGAATCCTAACCACTAGACCACATGGGATGGCGAGAGTGGCTGGCGCCAAGTGCGTTGAAGAGCGCGGTGGCGCGTGGGAAGCTCAAGGATTTCGCCGCTTTTGAAATGCACTTTTTGTCAGAGAACACATCGGGACAATTGCAAAAAAGACCTAAAAAAGCTGTTTCTGACACATTTTTCTTTCTTTTTTCTTTCACTTTTCTTTTTTCCAAGTTTCACGAGTAAAAAAAAATATATATCCTCACTTTTTTCAAATTTTTAAACGTGAAAATCATGCCTTCAAAACTGAAGAACTAGGTTCCAAACACGAGCCTTTTATGTTTATCTTGTTATCTTTATCTTATCACCTTATCACATATCATATCAGTAGGTGATGTTTGCCAGAATTTAGAATTGCAGAATCCATTCTCCATCAAATTTCACTCTCTCGTGC
>LR538955.1:326023-340354 GCA_900536315.3 Caenorhabditis becei | reverse complement strand
CCTAGTTCAACTCGCCACTTTTCATTTCGCCGTTTCCCTTTTTGCTCGATGAAAGATTTCATTTGCCACGGCCTCCATTTGCCTTCAGAAGGCGTCAGAAGACGTGCCGTTTTTCACGTGTCTTTCTCTCATCTGTGATCCTTCTCAGTGCATTACTATGATTGTTATTATTTGACAGATAGTGGAAAAAAGGAAAAAGCAAGAAGAAGGAATCTCAGCGAAGACTTCTGCCACCACTAATGATATTAGACGGCGTCGGCGGCGAGGAAGGCCCACAAGGTGACTATGATATTCCCTGAGCGAGTACCGGTTCTCAAAAGTTATTATCATCGACAATGGACCAGGTAGTAGAAGAGTTTCAGAATTCTCCCTCTATAAATAAGTCTTCATATTTATGAGTTTTCTGCTTGAATGAACAACTTCCTTGTCTAAGGGCCTTTAGACAAGGACTTTTAACCTTTGGAAGTTCAAGTTTGAGTTTTTATGAGTCATAGCTTTTGGGGAGCCGCGACGCAGCCGCAACGCGGCTGAAATTCAGAATGAAAAATAAAGGCGCAACTTTTAGAATTTAGGTGCGTCGCGGTTGCGTCGCGGTCAGTAATTTGTGAAATTTTGGGTTTTTGTGAAGTTTGAATAATTACTGAATGAGAACCTTGTTACTGCCGTTTCGCGGCGAGTCACCTGGCGGGTCTCGCCACGAAATTGGTTTCTGGCTAAAACTTGGCTTTTGGACAAAGTTTTCTCACTTTTTCTGATAGAAATAGGTGAAAAAGCATGAATCCGGCCATTTATCATGAAATTCCAGCAGTTTTCACCGATTTTTGCCGAAAATCATGTTTTTCAAGGTTTTTTGGCGCTTTTTCTCAAAAAACAGTGGAAATTGCTGGAAATCGATGGAAATTATGGAATTCACCTGTTTTCATCAGAAAAAGTGTCAAATCCTTGTCCAGAAACCGTATTTCAGCTAGAAACCATTTTCGTGGTGAGACCCATCAGGTGACTCGCCACGGGACGGCTAAAATAGAAACTCCGAGTTTTTGGATTCTGATGCAAAAAAATCTGATACAAATGAACCTCAAAATCCAAAAATTGCGCACGGACTTATTTTTCCGCGGTTTTTAGCAAACGCGCCCTATTGAGAACCACTTGCGGTGCTACAAAGACGAGATGTACCCGACAGAAAATACTGAATTTTCGGAAAATAGTTCTTCATGATGTTCTCTACCTAAATTTGTCCTGGCTATAGATACAAAGCCTCAAAAAATTAATTTTTGTCAACAATATTGGCGCGTACCGTAAAACCACTATTACAAGGGCACCCAATAGTTTGTCTATGAGCTTCACTATCTTAAAAACTAGAAGAGTTATCAAAAAGTTGTCAACTGCAAAATTGTAGACGAAGATTAGAACTACAACTTTGCAGTTGACAACTTTTTGATAACTCTCGTAGTTTTTGAGATAGAAAAGCTCAAAGTCAAACTATTGGGTGCCCTTCTAACGGTATTTCAAATCTAGTGCGGAAAAATAAGTCCTAAGATCCTGGAACCCCCAGTGTCACATGCTTTGCACTTACTTTGAGCTCCTCAAAGTGATAAGTGACCTTATTATGTTACTCATCCTCTCTTACACAAACAAAGGTAATAACCCGTCAGCGCCTTCCGCTTCGCTTCTCAAAACACACAAAAAACCTCATCTCGCATCCCATCCCATTTCACATCCCTCTTCTCCACCAGAAGCCATACTTCTAAGATTACACAGCACTAAAGTGTCGAGTTTCGAGAATTCAAGTGTGTTGATGACGAAACGCCTTCAGAATACCAAAATGTCCCCTAGCGCCAACCCATCAGGCGTCCATCAAAACACACGAGAGAAAACACTCGAAAAAGTGACAATTGCTTTCTTTTTCGAGCACTTTGAGCGTTTTAGCTCACTGAAAGAAGGTCATTATCATCGTAATAACCTTCCAGTTATTTCCATATTTTTATTTTTCCAATGAATATCTTTTCCATATAATTACCCTTTAGGTACCTCCTCCATCTCCCGTCACTTAATTTCAAAATGGTCGTCCGTCCGATCGTGGTGCTCCTGCTGCTGGTAGCACTTGTGTCGGCGAGTTATTCCAGATTCGGGAGCAATAAAGTGACCAAGTGAGTTATAATGGGTCTCGCAACGAAAATGGGTTCTTTTGGACTAGTTTTTGGCACTTTTTCTTGAAAAAATGGCTGGGAAATCATGATTTCAAGCAGTTTACCGTAAAACCTCTATTAGAAGGGCACCCAATAGTTTGACTTTGAGCTTCACTATCTCAAAAACTAAAAGAGTTATCAAACAGTTGTCATCTGCAAAGTTGTCGTTCTGATCTTCATCTACAACTTTGCAGATGACAACTGTTTGATAACTCTTCTAGTTTTTGAGATAGTGAAGCTCAAAGTCAAACTATTGGGTGCCCTTCTAATAGAGGTTTTACGGTACATTAACTTTTAGGAAAAAGCGTGGTTTTTCATTAAAACTGATGGAAAATGCTAGAAATTGAAAGAAATTGCTCTTCTGACTCGTTTTTAACTTCAAAATTGACAAAACATTGTCAAACTCGAAGCTAGGAACGATTTTCATGCCATCGATTTTTCATCGATTTTTTTCACCATTTCAAAATTTTTTTCAAAAATTTTGTTCAACTGCAAAGTTGATAAGGACCTTCTTATCTATGCGAAAAAATTTATTTTTTAATTTATTTCAAAAAATAATCCTCTTTCCAGACCCGATGAGTCGCACCCGAGTATCAACGACCAAATGATGCAGGGCTCTCAGATCCGCTACTACGGCCGCTTCCGAGATGGCTCCGACGATGTGCTCAATCGATATTTCAATCGACTCTGAAGCCCCTTATAACTGATAAGACCCCCTTGTTGAATATTTGAATCAATCATCCTGACCTAATTCTGACAAATCAAGCTCATCTCTTCTCCTGTCCTTTCCCATTTCTGTCCATAATAAACCGCTTTTGCATCACAACAAATCCATAAAAGGCACAAACTATATTTGGGGAAAACACGAAGCGGAGTGTGTGCTTCAACTGATAAGAGCACGCATTGATAAGCGGAGAAGGCTTCGACTCGCCATTGGTCTTCCAATTCACACTGGAAGATGGCGGTCATCAGGCCGCTCGTGCTGTTGTTGCTTGTTTTGGTGGCGGTGAGTTCTGGGGATTCAGATGGCTTCTGAGGACTCTTCAGAAGACGTCAGAGATCATCTAGTTTGTATTCTGAAGGATCTTTCTTGGTTCTAGAGCAAATTAGCGTCATTAGCGCTAGTACCGAACTTCCGCCGCTTGCCGGCTGCGTTGCGGCTGCGTCGCGGTTGACCAGTTGATCTCTGTCATCACCCCACTCCTTATCACTTTATCACCGAGCCTGGTACAGGGTTCCACGGGAGTGATAAGCTTTTTCAACGAAACCCTTAACCATGCACTTTACAGGCCACTCTCGCCGCGAATCACAATCGTCACCACAGGTAAGAGTGTTTACGCCGGTGTCACAACTCATAATCAGTGATAAGAACTTTGAACTGATAAGAGCACAGAATGGAAGGATCTGGAAAGAGGTTACGAAAGAACAAAGTCCAATGTTTCAGTTTCAGACACCGTCGAGAGCTTCATGATTGGCTGACGGCTGAGCAGAAGGAGGAGCTGAAGGATGTGGCTCAGGGCACCCCGGAGTTCAAGGAGAAGGTCGGAGGATTCTACAATCAACTGCCAGCGGAGAAGCGATCGGAATGGGATGCATTCTACAAGAAGCACTGCTTCGAGTGGTCAGCCAAGGTGCAGACGGAATCTGAAGAGGCGGACTTCCAGAAGCTGATCTCGGGGAATAATAAGGAGAAGGTCAAGGAGAGAGTCGGGGAGTTGAAGGAGAAGCTGGATGAGGAGGCGAAGAAGAATGTGGAGATGTGGGAGGAGGACTGCTACAAACTGCTGGTGCCGACTAGAAAGCGCAGGGAGATCGAGTCTGCATTCCAGGACTTTGTCAAATGGATGACTCCAGAGCAACTCGGAGACATTGCAGAGCTCAAGAAATCTGGAACTGATGCTGAAGTTCAGGCCAAGGTCATTGAGTACTTTGATAAACTGCCAGCGGATCGGCAAGCTACGTTGAAGGAGGAGTTCAAGGGAAAGTGCAAGACGTATTTCACTCCATTGATGACTTCTGATGAGTTGGAGAAGATTGAAACTCTGAAGGGAGATAAGGATGCGGCTGGAGCGTTGGTGAAGGGAGTTGTGGAGAGACAGGATGGCGAGGTGAAGGTGATCGCTGAGAAGATGCTCTCGGTGAGTTGGGGAAGGTCTGGGAAGGTCTGGAGAGATTCCAAGGGTCCTGTCTGGGTGTGAAGGTTCTGAGGATCTTGAGGAAAGCCTTCTAAGCTTCTGGAATGCTGAATTCTAATCTTGTCGTGTTCAAAGTTGAAATTGGCGCGCACGATATCTCGCAGCGAAAACTACAGGAAGACGTGCATTTTTCAGTGATTTTAGGCTATTTTTGAGTGTATTGCTGTCAGAAAGAGGAAAAACTCAAAAATTGCTGAAAAACACTGAAAAACACTGAAAACAGCACGTCTTACTGTAGTTTTCGCTGCGAGATATCGTGCGCGCCAATTTAAAGTTTCGAGTTTGAACGATAATACGCTCATTGCGGCATTGAAAAGGTCCCGGTGTTGGAGATCTTGAGATTTTTCATTCGTAAACTGTGAAATACGTAGCTGGCCTAGGAATCCGCCACTGGGTCTCGAAGCGAACAAAATGCGCATTCCGTGATGTGCCTTTGAAAAAAAAAACGGTACATTGCAGTGAAAACCGTAACTTGTTTAAAGGCGCAGCATGGAATGCGCTTTTCGCTTCGAGACCCGGTGGCCGAACTGAACAGATTCTTAGGCCAGCAACGCATTTCAGATTATACGAATAATATGAGGATCCAATGATTCTAGATGAATGTCTCTTTCTCCAGGTCTGCGGAGCTGTCTACAAGGAGTCGCGTAAACGCCGCAACATTGAGCCAGCTTTCCAAGAGTTTGTCAAGTGGATGACTCCAGAGCAACTTGGAGACATTGCTGAGCTCAAGAAATCCGGAAAGGAAGCTGAAGTTCACTCCAAGGTCAAGGAGTTCTTTGCTCTTCTCCCAGCCGACCAGCAATCTACCCTCAAGGAGGAGTTCAAGGGAAAGTGCAAGGTCTACTTCACCCCATTGATGACTGCTGATGAACTTGAGAAGATCAAGACTCTGAAGGGTGATAAGGATGCTGCGGGAGCTCTGGTGAAGGGAGTTGTGGAGAGACAGGAAGGAGATGTGAAGGCTGTTGCTGAGAAGATGATGGCTGTTTGTGGAGAGGTGTATAAGGAGAGCAGGAAGAGAAGGGAGATCGAGGCACCATATAAGGATTTCGCCAAGTGGATGACTCCAGAGCAACTTGGAGATATCGCTGAGCTCAAGAAAGCCGGAAAGGAAGCTGAGGTTCAGGGAAAGGTCAAGGAGTTCTTTGAGCTATTGCCAGCGGATCAGCAAGCCACGTTGAAAGAAGAGTTCAAGGGAAAATGCAGGACTTACTTCACGCCATTGATGACTGAAGCAGAGTTGGAGAAGATTCAGACTATCAAGGATGATAAGGAGGCGGCGAAGGCGTTTATCAAGACTGTGGTGGATAGACAGGAAGGAGAGGTGAAGGTGATTGCTGAGAAGATGTATGGGGTGAGTTCAAGGGATTCATAGGAATCATTGGATCTGTTGATTTCCAGATCTGCGGAGCTGTCTACAGAGACTCCCGTAAACGTAGAAACATTGAGCCGGCATTTGCGGAGTTCACCAAATGGATGACCCCGGAGCAACTTGGAGACATTGCAGAGCTTAAGAAATCTGGAACTGATGCTGATGTTCACTCCAAGGTCAAGGAGTTCTTTGCTCTTCTCCCAGCTGACAGACAATCTTCCCTCAAGGAAGAGTTCAAGGGAAAGTGCAAGGTCTACTTCACCCCATTGATGACTGATGCGGAGATGGAGAAGATTCAGAGTGTTAAGGGTGATAAGGAAGCTGTCAGAGCCTTGGTGAATGCTGTGGTGGAGAGACAGGACGCAGAAGTGAAGGCTGTTGCTGAGAAGATGATGGCTGTTTGTGGAGAGGTCTACAAGGAGTCCAGCAGAAAGCGCAGAGAGATCGAGGCCGCCTTCCAGGACTTTGTCAAGTGGATGACTCCGGAACAACTCGGGGAGATCACTGCTCTCAAGGCAGCTGGAAAGGATAACGCTGAGGTTCAGGCAGCTGTCAAGAACTTCTTTGGAAAGCTTCCAGCGGATCAGCAAGCCACGTTGAAGGAGGAGTTCAAGGGAAAGTGCAGGACTTACTTCACACCATTGATGACGGAAGCAGAGGTGGAGAAGATTGGGACTCTGAAGGGAGATAAGGAAGCGGCTGGTGCGTTGATCAAGGAAGTTGTGGATAGACAGATCGGAGAGGTGAAGGTCGTGTCGGAGAAGATGCTTGGGGTGAGTTGGGTCATAGGGTTCTAAAGCGCAGGGGTCCAGGGACCTGATAAGTGAGGCTGAAAATCAGCAGTGACAAGGGAAATCTGATCAGTACCCTTGTTGGAAATGATGAATGAGAGTAAGGAATTCTAAGCACTGACAATGAGAGATCCCGCGGCGAGTCACCTGATGGGTCTCGCCACGAAAATGGTGAAATACGGCTTCTAGACAAGATTTAGACACTTTTTCCCAAAAAAAAAAACGGATAAATTGACAAGATTTCAATCATTTCCAGCCAAATTCCAGAAGTTTCCACCAGTTTTCAGTACAAAAAACATGCATTTTTTGGTATTTTGCCGCTTTTCACCAAAAACACCTCATTTTCACTGAAAATCGGTGGAAACTGCTGAAATTTGGCTGGAAATGATTGAAATCACGCCATTTTACCCGTTTTCATCAGAAAAAGTGCCAAAACCTTGTCCAGAAGCCGTATTTCAGTCAGAAACCATTTTCGTGGCGAGACCCATCGCGCGGAACGACAATAATAGGATCCTGAAGCTTCATTGATTCTAAATTTCCCAATTCCAGGTCTGCGGAGAGGTCTACAAGGACTCTAGCCGTCGCCGTAGAGACATTGAGCCAGCCTTCCAGGACTTTGTCAAGTGGATGACTCCAGAACAACTTGGAGACATTGCAGAGATCAAGAAGACCGGCAAGGATTCTGATGTTCAGGCCAAAGTCAAGGAGTTCTTCGCTCTTCTCCCGGCCGACCAACAAGCCACCCTGATGCAGGAATTCAAGGGCAAGTGCAAGACCTATTTCACTCCACTGATGACTTCTGATGAGTTGGAGAAGATTGAGACGTTGAAGACAACTGATAAGGAAGCTGCTGGAGCCCTGGTGAAGTCAGTGGTGGATCGACAGGATGGGGAGATCAAAAAGATTGCTGAGAAGATGTTCGGAATCTGCGGAGAAGTCTACAAGGAGTCGAGCAAGTCGAAGAGAGACGTGGCATCCTCCCTTGAGAAGCATCTTTCCTGGCTGCAACCCTCCGAGAAGGAGGAGATTCTGAAGATGTCTAAGGAAGGAAAGAGCAAGGATGACATCAAGAAGCGACTTTTGGAGATTGTGGAGGCAAAGGAGAAGGATGCGGATGAGAAGGCGAAGACGGTGAAGTTGTGCTACGCGTGGATGGATGAGGTGGCTACGAAGGAGGAGGTGGAGAGTCTGCACCAACTGCATCACGTGGATCATGGAGCTTGCAAGAAGAAGGTCAGGGAGTTCATCGGAAGACTTCCAGAAGAGAAGCAGGCAGCTGTGGAGGCTTCTTTGCCGTTCTGTGAGAAGTTGTGGTATGGGGATCATGGGGATCATGCTGAGCATGGATCCGATCACTCCCACCACCACCACCGAATGCGCCGTCATCTCGCTGTCATTGAGAAGTACGTCCAGTGGCTCGATGCCTCCCAGAAGGCCACCATTGAGCAGCTCGAAGCTTCTGGAGCCGAGTTCACTGTTATCTCTGATAAGATCAAGGAGTTCTTCAAGTTGCTCCCTGAGGAGAAGCAATCCGATTTGAAGGAAAAGTTCCAGCATCAGTGCATGATTTGGGCTAAGGAGGTTTCGAAGCCGTTGGAGTGGGGGGAGATCAAGAAGCTGCACGAGTCTAGAGACTTCAAGGCGCTGAAGACGAAGCTCGTGGAGCTTGAGGAACGGCTCACTGAGAATCAGAAGCACACTATTGAGCACGTCAGAGGGGTCTGCTATCGGCTGTGGGGGATCAAGGATGTGGCTAGAAGGCGTCGGGTGGTGAAGGATAACTTTGATGAGAAGGCAGAGAAGTACTTGGATTGGCTCAATGAGGAGCAGCTCGCGGAGCTCAAGAGACTCAAGGATGATGGGAAGAAGGTGGAGGTGATGAAGGCGATTCTCAAGTTCTACGATGCGACATCTGGAGATCAGAAGGCTAGCGCTGAGGGAAAGCTTAAGGAGGCTTGCCGCGACTACTCGCTGAAGATCTTTGGCGCTGAGAAAGTTGGAGAGTTGAAGAAGTTGGCAGATGAGAAGGCTGATAAGGAGAAGATTGGGGAGTTGGCTGATAGCTACGTGGAACAAATCGAGGATGCTGGCGAGAAGGAGAAGGCAAAGGCGGTGGTGGCGGGGTGCAAGCATGTCTACGCGTCTAGCAGAACTCGCCGGGAGATGATCGCCAGGGAGGTCGCCGAGTACCTTCAGAACTAGTTTGATGATTGTGTATATTTTCAACTATATATCCTATGTTTGTGATAATAACTGATAAGTAAAAGTGATAATAATAATGATAATAAGTAAAGATTATTACACAGAGAACGGAAGGAGGACTGGAGAAGAGAAAAATGAAAAATAAGGGGAACAAAAAAGATAAAAACCCGAGAGAAGGCGAGATAAAACGAATGATTATATTATAATGTGATGTAATGTACACTTTGGTGATAAGGTGATGGGTGTTGTTAGAACTGGGGCATGACCTGAAAATTGGGATTTTTCAAGTTTGAAATTGAGCCAGGAAGTGCGCTCTAAAGACAAATTCAGTGGGTTGCCCCTAAAATTGCACTAGAGCGCACTTTCAGCATGTTTTTGAAGTGAACCTATGGTGATTCGCATTAGGGCGCATTTGCTCTGCAAGTCGAAACTTTTCGAGATGGAGCAACTTTAACGTCAAGTTGTACGATAGAGCGCAGTGCCAACATTCTGTTTTCAAATGTAACTAGCAATTCACAATGGAACATTTGCATTTGCTTGCAGTTGCGCTCTATCGGACTTTTTGAGGAGGAGCTCAGTTGCGCAGTAGAGCGCACTTCCCAGCACTCCTGGTTTTTCGAGTTCTCAATGGAGCGCAATTGGACAATCGCGCTTCTTCAGTTGAACCTGCTTGGAGGGATTTCTCAACAGAGCGCACTTCCATCTATCTTCTTTATTATTCCACAAATTTCACAACATCATCTAATCTTCACAAATACTCAAACCTTACCCTCTTCTTTCCATACTCCTTGGGCCTCCATTGCAGAGCGGCTGGATTGATGCGAAGCTTCCGTTTCGACGCCTCTATCCGCTTCTCGTAGACCTGCCGTTTCTCCTCGCTGATCACAATGATGTACGAGCCCTTGTAGTACTTGTACAGGTCCAGCTGCTGCAACGTCGAGACGACGTCTTCGCGTTTGATGGAGGTGTTCAGCGAGATGTCGTGCACGGTTATCTCTTCTTCGGGGCGGCGGCGTTTGAACGAGAACAGCTCCTTCATGATGGCCAGCGACCAGTAGGATCTGTACGAGAGAAGGCCCAGATCGGACAGTGGCTTCTCCGGGGAGCCCGTCTTCTGTTCTATCTTGGAGAGCTCATAGCTGAACTCGATCAGCAGACTTCCGTAGCCCTTCTTTTGAAACGGCGGCAACACCAATATACACGCGACGTTGTACTCCTCGGCCGACTCCTTCTCCTTCGAGAAATAGCCAACAATGTGATGGCCCTTCTCGTCTTCCTCGGTCAGCACGTAGAACAGGAACGGATCCGTGTCGTAGTAGAGCGTCTTGTGGTCCAGGAACAGTTTGGCCAGGAGGCACAGGTTCTGCGCGTAGCTCTTGTTCTTGCGGCCGTCGATTTCGAAGAACGAGAGCTTGTCGTAGCTGTAGATTTGGTTGCCCGGAGGGTGGCAAGAGGCGCATTTTTGCTGGAACATGGGATTTTTCACAGATTTTTGTGAAATTTTATCGATTTTCCAAGTTTGACACTAATTTCGGGCGGTTCCGAGCGAAAAACAACAGATTTCACAGATTCCTGGCTATTTTTTGTTTTGGAATGGAAAATTTGGTTTCGGCGACCGAAAATTTGGAATTTTTATAATTTTTCACGATTTCAGCACGAAAAACTGACAGAACCGGCCTTCTTCTTGATTTTCAGTGGAAATTCGAAATTTTTACATGAAAAACAGGCAAAATAGCTCGTTTTTGATGAATCTTCGAAGATTTTCAGTGATTTTCATAATTTTTCAAGGATTCAAACTCTAAACACTCACCATATGCCGTCTCAAACAAGTCGCCGACTTCAGATACTTCAAACAAAACTCGCATATGTATATGCAATCCAAATGAGTCAACTGCTGTGGGTACGGCGAGAAATACCAGGGTTGAATGCGGGACCGCCCGAGTTCAATGCACTCAATGTTGCGGATGCGGGTCATGGCGTCTTCGGAGTGTCCGACCATGGACATGGATCCTCGGAGACTTGGCGTGGATCCGGTCGGAGCTGCCGGCACTGCTGTCGGCGCCTCGGGCGGTTCGGTTTTGACCTCTTCGACGGGCAGCAGCATGACTTTGCGCTTCCGGCCGGCCTTCTTTCCCTCCATTGCGCTGGCTTCTTGACTAAATATAAAGAAAAACAGTACGTTTCTTTACGAAGCTTCTGCTGATGACTCACTTTTCCTCTCGCAAATGCGCCCCCTTCTTCCCGCCCTTTTGCGGCATTCGCAACGTCGACAAGTCGAGCAACTCCGACTGAACCCACTCGTCGAGACGTCTGTTGCAGTCGACGTAGTGCACGTAGAACTTCATCGAGCCGTTTGGCGCTCGGCATCGAGATATGATTTCTGCTTGTCCTGCAATTATCGATTTTTGGTAACTTTATTTGAATTTCCAGGCAAAAACTCACTCCACTCGTTCTGCGACGCCATTCTCACGTTCAACCGGCACCCTTCCACCACTTTCTCCAGCATATTCGGGTCGGATCCGTTGATTCGCGGTTTTTCAAACAATTCATCTTCTAATATCACCTCTTGTTTCGGCTCGGTCATGATACAAATCTGGAAAATAGAAAAATATTGAAAAGAGAAGAGAAAAAAGGTAGAATAGGAAAAACACCTTTAGAGGGCGAATTTTTGCGAAATATCGATTGAATTTGGTGTTAAATTAATGAAAATTGAATTTTAGGTCAAAACAATTGAATATATTTGTATTTTTATCTCGGAAATCCGCTGGAAAACACGAAAAATTGCGAAATTAATTTGAAAAATGCCGAATAAATACGATGGCCTAGAAAACTCACATGCAAAAGTTAGGCCAGCAGAGTTCGGCCATGACGACGGAAGCGGATTTTGCGCGTTTCGAAGCGATTTTCGCGTGGAACTCGGTCAAAAAAGCAAAGGAGAAAGATAATGACAATCTGAAAACAAAAATCCATCTGAAAATCAATAAAATCCTGCAAAAACCTGCAAAAACCCCGGAAAAAGTAGTTTTTCAAAACGTTGTAACACCAGCTGTATTCCTCTCCCTCGACTAAAATACCTCCCGACCAAAGTGCACTTCTCCCAAGATCAAAAGCTTCTTCTCAACCGACGGAACACATCAAAACACCTGTTCAAAAGGGGCGGCAGCGAGTGAAATGATAAGCGAGCCTGACGCGTCTCGTCACTTCCATCTCTTCTCTTTTCTCTTCATAACATGCATTCGACCTTCTTCTTTTCCTTCTTCTCAGTCTTATTATCACTATCACTATATCAGTAATTGATCATTACAGGTTTCCTTCGTCGCCGAATTACTTCGGGGGCAGAGACTTGACCTCTCGTCAGTCGTCATGTTACTCTCGTCGCTAGTCCCCCTGATATTCTTATCACTAATCACTTCATCACATTGCCTTACCCATCAAATCACTGAAAAAGAGCTTATCACCTTCCGATCCTCCATTTTCACCCGCCTCGATCAATGCACCAAATGGAAATCAGCCCTCCCTCCACATATCTCCTCCACCCTCGATCACTTCCTGGTCAACTCGAAATTCGCGGAATTCCGCCGAGCCGCACTTCCACTGGCTTCTGAATACAATCCGGAGAGCATTGATTGCATTGATAATATCACTAATGATATTGATAAGTATGAAGAGTTTGTGAAGAAAGGAGGAATGACGGGAGAGGTGGGGCTGAGGGATGTGCTGGAGATGGATCGGATTCTGGAGTTGCATATGTTGATGGCCAAGACGAAAAGACCGGATTTGATTGAGAAAGGGGTGAGTGAGGTGGGGCGTGTTTACTACTTTCGAGTTTTTCACTCCAAATCTTATTTGGAAAGGGCGTTGGGTAGAGCGCACTTCCACTTTGAAAGTTTTGCAATAGAGCGCACTTACAGCTTGCCAGATAAGTTCGTTAGAGCGCATTAGCTTTGGATTTACATTAGAGCGCACTTGCACCTAGATTTGAAAGTTTTCAATAGAGCACATTTACAGCTTGCCGGGTAAGTTCAGTAGAGCGCATTAGTTCGGGATTTTCTATAGAGCGCACTTACAGCTTGCAGGATAAGTTCGTTTGAGCGCAATCGCACCCCGATTTGAAAGTTTGCAAAAGAGCGCATTTGCATCTAGGCTTGGAAGTTTTGTGATAGAGCAAGAAGCAAGAAGCTTTCAAGATATGTTCATTAGAGCGCACTTTCACCAACAAACTCAATTTTCCCATTTCCAGCTCCACCAACACTTCCACGGGCTTTCCGAAAAGCGCCGTCAACAACTCCTCGACGAATTCTACGCCCTGAAACCTTCCCGTGTCCGTCGATCCACTATCAACCGTCCAATTGCTCGAGAGCCGGCTCCCTTATCAGCTGATATGCTCACCTGGCAAGGCCCCAGACACAAACATCTAGTTTCCAAGGCCAGAACTTCCAATGGTTCGAGATGGGATGTGATGAATGTGATCGGAGAACAGTATTATCACTTGAGGAAATCTGTGAGGGTGAAGTATGACACGTGAGTTAACGGGTTTTGGAATTCTGAATTCCTGTTCGTTTTTTTCAGGAAGTTCATGAAGTACTGTAACGAAAGTATCAAGGAGATCATTGGAAATAGCAGTTTTAAAGTTCTAACGGACATGTACCAGGATTCAGAGCAATTCGAGCACATTTCCAATAAATATCAACAGATTATAGGGTACTTGGGGAATGAGGAAGATCAGTTGACAGCTGGTAAGAATCAAAGTGTAAATGTGCTCCATTGACAAATATTTTTTCGGCGCAAAACGTGCTGCGCCTTTAAAACGGGGTACGGTAGTCTCTTTACACTAAATTTCCTCATTTTCATCAGTTTTTCACTCGATTTTCGTACGGTTTTCACGAAAAATACCTTTTTGTGCTTTTTTTTGACGTAAAAAGTGCGGAAATCGGTTGAAAAACCAATGAAAATGAGGAAAATGAGTGGAAAAGACGAAATTGATTATTGCGCAACTACCGTACTCCGCTTTGAAGGCGCAGCACGTTTTGCGCCGAAAACCCACTCCGATTTTGAGATACAACGATGATAATAGTGTTTTTCTAGAACATTACGGCCAGTTTTGCAAAAAAATCTATCGTCTAGTGCCCATTGAGCAGGCGGACTTAATGTCCTGGCTCAGTACCTCGCAGAGATTGGAGATGGCCGCGATGATCCAGAACGAGAAGGTGACCGACTCTGAGGTGTATGATAAGGTGACGTCACACATTCCTTTCTTTTTTTTCTCATTTTTCAAATCTCTTCAGCTCTACGAGTACTTCACTCAAGCAAATGGTGACGCCAAGGATGAAGCGGATGAGGTCATCACTCTCGCGTGTCGTAGGTTCATCGCTCATCACTTGGGCGACCAGCTGGCTGAGGTGACAGCAGGCAGGATTTCCGGGTGCAAAGAAGAATGATTTGCAGGACATTGAGGACTTGAGAGTCGCTGGAGCACCGGGAAGTCAACACTATACGGCGGCGTTGTTGGCCGTGAAGCATTATGAGTTGGAGGCGAGGGGGGAGGCGAAGCATCGGAGAAGGGTGGAGTAAGTAGGGGGGGGGGG
>LR538955.1:279723-312680 GCA_900536315.3 Caenorhabditis becei | reverse complement strand
CCTATTTTCTAATGTAAATTAGGCCGGCGAAGGTGCTCAAAGGCGAGGGAAAGATGCTCTTCTTCTTCTCCTTTTCTTACTGATTTACGACATGAAGAGCCTTGGTGAAAGAGGAGGTCCAATTTTCTCGGTGTTCTTGACTATTGTTCGACACGCGATACTATGAAGAATGTCGTGGGGGAGGCATTCCATGTTGAGATTCTTCTCCACTTTTTCTTTTTTGCTTTGGTATTGGCTTTTGGTTCTGGGATTCTAGAATTCAAGGATTCCGGGATTCTGGAGCCTCTGGTAGCCAGAGATTCATGGCTACTACATTAGCGGTCGGAATTTCATATCACATTACTGAAACTTTAACAACTCGGCTCAAAATGATCCGTTTCAGCTCAGCGTTGGATTTTTTGGGATTTTCAGAATTTCAGATGACGTCCCTCATCTGAATCTTCATGAATCTTCACCAAAAATGTGGACCGTGTTTCTGGGTCCTTCAGGTACCACATGTCCAAAGCTGAGCCCAAACGGATCATTTTGAGCCGAGTTATTCAAATTTTCGAAAAGGTATCTGATATTCTGACCGTCCGACATTGAGATTTGAGAGGATTTGGTCCTTATTGGATTCAGGTCTTCTAGTGTTCTGAGCTTCTAGACTTCCAGAATTCTGAATCTCCAGAGGCTCCAGAATCTCCAGAATCTCCAGAATCCATTTCTTCCAAAATTGGCACCTTCTTATTGCTCAATTGAACACTTTTTCAAATCATAGGTTCCCAAACCTCATGAAACTTTATTGCAATTTCACAAATCTGATGCTTTTTTTCCCAATTTCATGTTTCTTTTCATCAAATCTTGCAACACCATGCTTCAGTACGACACTCCGAAATCCCGCTTTTCCAAAACCGACCCAGAACTACTGTTTCGCTTTAACTCCTCAAACTGACCTACCTCCCGAAAAACCGAAAAGTTTAGGGCTTCTGAATTCATTGGCTTTCTTACCTCGCTAAAAATAGAAAAAGACCCTGGAGGTCAAGATCTGTCCCCTCCCTCTAATCCCTTATCTGCAACTCTGCTCCCTTATCAGTGATAAGTCTCTCACTAATCCCCAATTATCACTCTAAAAATACCCCAGTGATAACCCATCCTTCCCCAACCTCCTTCTAATCTTCCGCCTGTTTTCCTTGGAATCCATCCAATTCCACTCTTGTTTTCCCCATTCCTATCCGTGTCTAATTCTCGAATGTGCCAATTGGTTTACCTGTCTCCAGGCGGCCATTCTATTTGTTCACCTTCCCCCCCCCCCACTTCTTTGTATTAAATGGGGGCCCTATTTGAGCTTTTCCTTGGCTTCTTTTGTTGCCGTTTTCATTGGGTCCAACCTCCAATTATTCCACCTTCACACAAGTCTAACCCAACTTTTATATTTCTTGGTTCACCTTTTACTGACCTACATTTTACTGGTTATACTCGAATTTTTGTAGGTCTTGAAGCAAAAATTAGGTCACTAGGTCACTTGGCCAAAGCTAGACAACTTGAAAAAGTTCTGTAAGAAATTGTTGACACTCTACTGCATTTTTCAATTAAATGATGGTGACGACGATAAGGATTTTAGGTTTATTTACTCCCTTACTTCTTATTTTCCATGTTACATTACTCACATTACGTTTCGAAGGTTTTATAGCCAAAATAAGACTTTCAGATGGTTAGTCGAGCGGAATTGATTTTATATTTAAGCTTGATTTTTTTATCTTGATTTTTTTGGTTGGAATTGAAAAAAAAAGTTGACTGATTTTTAAATTTTTTGAAAATATTTTAACATCCCTGAATATACAAATTTTTAAAAAAATGAGCCAGAAAATTTTTGTAAATAAAAAAAAATTTTGAAATTTTTTGAATTTTTTTTTGAAAATTTGAAAACGTTCAAAATTTTTCAATTTTTCACCAATTTTTTTTTCTGAAAATTCATACTTTTTCAAAATTGACAGAATTTCTTCAGAAGCTCCTAATAATATTTTTATAGTGAAAATTAAAACAAAAATCGCGAATATTCAACAAAATTTTTTTTTTTGAATTTTTTGAAAAAAATGCTTCTCATTTAAAAATTTTTTTCTGAAAATTTGAAAAACTTCAAAATCCCAATAACATTTGAAAATTAAAAAAATATAAAAATAACTGAAATTTTTTTTAATTTTGAAAAAATGCTTCAAATTTTCAATTTTTCTGAAAATTTGGAAAACTTCAATAACGCTTGGAAAAATTTTGAAAAATTGAAAAATTGAAAAAAAAAACCTTTTTTTTGAAATTTTTTGTAAAATGATTCAATTCTTCAATTTTTCTTTTGAAAATTCGAGCAACTTCAAAATTCCAATAACACTTGGAAAAATTTTTTTAAAAATCAGAAAATTGAAAACCCCCATTTTTGTACCCAAAATCCCCTTTATTCCCTCTTATTATCGTTGCATCTCAAAGCTGCCGCTCGCATTCAAAATCTAAAATTGGCGCGCACGATATCTCGCAGCAAAAACTACAGTAAGACGTGCATTTTTCAGTGTTTTTGGGTTATTTTTGAGTGAATTGTTGTCAGAAAAAGCGAAAAATGCAAAAATGCGTTCGGAATTAGTCGGAAAAACTGCAAAATACCCGAAACTCACTGAAAAATGCAAATCTTACTGTAGTTTTCGCTGCGAGATATCGTGCGCGCCAAATTGAAAATTTGAATGTGAGCGGCAACTTTCAGATGCAACGATAATATCACCTTTTCCTATGATAAAACATTATCACTCTCTGATAAAACATGCCCTCTTCATATCCCCCGAAATGTCCGCCGGAAATGAAAGTGCCAACTTGTCGGAAATTGAATTCCAACCAACCCCTAATCCATCCTCCCCAAATAGATCCAGGTCACAAGACACCTTAGTCTAGATTCCCCACCTACCAATTACGAAATAGTACAGTGCCCCAACTTCTCTTCTAATTACCCTTCTCGTCTCGTCTCTCCTGAATCCCGGAATCCCGGAATCTTCATCGTTGATTCATGCCGCCTCCCGCAATTACTATCACATATTCTGTGTGTATATAGGGGTCTCCTAATCGTGTTACTCACACTTCTTTGCCTCTCCCCGGCTCTTCTCGACTCTTACTTCTTACGTCCTTACAGCTCACAGAATCTCGGGAATCTTCTGGAAACTTCTAGAAGCATCGGAATCTGATATTTCTGAAATCCAGGTCAGTTCAAACTGAAAATCAATACTTCAACTCGCTATTCTTTAGCTTTTCCCTCCAAAATGCGCCTTGAAAACCTGTCAATATGCCTTTTATTTCGCCTCCTGCTATTCTGGGATACTGTAGATGCGGCCAAGGATAGGACGAATACAGAATACTGGAAGGATCAGCATCCTCAGCAGAGATGGAGGATCTATTGTGAGTTATCAGTTATTGATAAGAAGATGGAGTATTGGGAAGGGAAAGTTGGGTCTTGAAGGGAAAAGAAGGGGTTTTGGGATTGAAGGTTGGGGATCTGGACTAATAGGCCTGAAGCTTGAAGGCCTGAAGCCTGGAAGCCTAGAAGCCTCGAAGCTTAAGGCTTGAAGGCCTGAAGCTTGGAAGCCTTCTGAAGCTTGAAAGCTTGAAAGCCTGAAGCTCTGAGGCCCTGGAGCCCTTGAGCCTGGAAGCCTGGAAGCCTGGAGTCTCAAGCCTGAAATTTGAAACCTCAAGTTTCAGGTCTTCAAGCTCCAGGCTTTCAAGCTTCAGGCCCCAGAGAGAGCTTGGAGCCCGGCCCGGAATCCCCGAGATGCCCACAAGCCTGAAACCAGGCCTAGACTCCTTGAAAAGCCTGGAAGCCTTGAGCTTGAAGTCTGTAAGCCCGAAATCCCCCAAAAGCCCACTCTTTCCATGCATTTCTCCCTTCCTGTCACCTCGAATATCTCAAACATTTCACCTTCTCCATCCCCCACTAAAACGTTCTTCTCTCATCATAATCTGCCTGCCTGCCACCAAAACCCGACTTCCGATTTCATGAATTTCCGATTGCCGTAGGCCCCTTCGGGACGTGTTGAAAGGCGTTTTTCATGTTGTCGTCGTCTCCAATTGCTCCCCCCCGAGGGCCAAATTTATTATGGTCATTCGTTCTTGGTGAAAAAGAAGAGGAGATATGTTTTGAAGGGGGGAGAGAGGGAATGGTTTATTTATCAGTGGCTATCAGGATTTTGGGGAAATCTGGAAGTATACTATACTAAAGGAGGGTCATTGGTCAAGGAGATAGAAGGTAAGGTTTCAGAATGCCAGGGTGTATGGATTCTGAAGTCAAATGAAGCCAGATGGGTCAGTGGGATTCAGAAGCGCAAAGACTTCAGAATCCCATGATCTTCAGAATCCTGAAGGCCTTCGGGATTCTATCACCTTCGTGAATGCTAGATATCCTGCTTCAGAAGCTCAAAGACTCCAGAATTGGTTTCCGCAATCCAACGTTCTGGTGCTTCGTGGTTTTTGGGATTCCTTGGATTCCTTGGATTCAGAAGCTAGTTCAATTCTAGTGAGACCTTGCGCCAATGTGCTTCAGAATCCTACAGGTTCCAGATTTCTATGATCTCCTGAATCCCAGGGTTGCACGTCGTACATCAAGGATTCTTCTGAAGATCTTGAAATGCTTCTGACTCCCCTGGACTGTCAATGGGCTTCAGAAGCTCAAAAACTGCAGAATCCCAGGATTCCTCATGGTTCATCAAAGATTTTTATGAAGATCCCACCATGTACCCAAAGCTCCTGGACTTTGTATCGTCAGTCATCTGTATCCTTGGGACCATTTGACCTTTGTGTGCTACAGAATCTCAAAAATTGAGAACTTCAGAATCCCAGAGCTCTTCTGAAGATTCTGACATCCTCCTGAATTCCCTGGACTTCGTTGTCATCTGAATCCCTGTAACCAGCCTATAGTTCTGATCCTTCCTCTTCCGCTTCCCCCCAAGAACAAAGACCATTTTGTTTCCTGCTTCTTCTCTCATGACGACACTGTTGCCCAACGGCCGTAAGCCCTTTCCCCCACCCAACAAGCTAATTTGTACGCGTTGATTAGCTTCATCGAAGTGTGAAAAACATGATGCAGCACCACGGGATTATTCGATTATTCCGCCTATCTGCCAGCGAGCAGTGATAATCTTCTGACTCAGAATCCTCGAGAAGAAGACGTTGGGACAAGAAGAAGAAGAAGAAGAAGATGTGCTGAATTGGATTCAAGTATCCTTCGTCGGTGTGTGTTGTGGCGAAAACAAAAAAGGAAGAAAGCTTCAAAAAATCTCCGGGCGTTTTTGAGGAAAGGGTGGCTCTAAGCGGGGGGCCTCTTGTGTTTCTTGTGCCCAAATATTTGGGAAATGCTTCGGGCCTTGTCCTTCTCGGCACATGTAGCCCCTCTTCTGCTTCTTCTTTTTCTCGCCTCGTCTACCTCGAAATTGGCTATGCTCCCCCGACGGCTCCGCCCCCTCCCCGCCACGGCTCCGCCTTCATTTCCATTCCACGTCGCAGCTCCGCGGAGCACCGGCTCAAAGCCATCTCAACAGCTCTGATAGATCCCATGAGCTAGGGCAGCCCGAACACCTTGACGATGCCCGATGACCTCCCAGTTCACCAAACTCTTCTCGTTTATTCTGGCCAATGTTCATGATCCGGCGGCTCCGGATGAAGGTAAGTAACAAATATGTGTATAGAAGGCTCTGGAAGACTACCATAAGCTCATCAAAAACTTATTAAAACCTCTGGGCTCTTGTTTGCTAAAGAACACCTTCTCCCTGCCTCAAAACAAGCTTCTTCCTCCGCCTATTTTGCGTGCCATCCGCTTATAATTCTTCTCCTTAGGAAATCCGCTAATCCCCTTCCCTTCATTCCATAAAATCGCCACCTATATAGTTCTCTTCCTCAATTTCACTCCCAATCATCATCAAATGCCCATCCGCCGCCCGTCTGGGACATCAATCTCAGAGTTGTGACAAGTTGCGATGGGTCACAACAATCGCGATGTGTTTTTCGAAAGGGGGTTTAGTATTATTACACCATTGGTCATTCCGATGTTCCGTTTTGACTCTAAATGCTCCTTTCACATGCTAGAAGTTCATGGCCTTTTCGGTGAGGGTGTAAGTGCGCTCTAATGAGAACATTAGTTCAAGGCCTGCAGTGATCACTGTCATAGAGCGCTCTTGCTAACTTTTTTGGATAATGCAAACGTGCTCTAGTGAGAATCTATGGAAAAGCATGTGTTGTTCGGTAGAGCGAACTTGCCTGTATGTACAGTTCAAAGTTCAATAGAGCGCGTTTGCTGCAAAGCTTCCTGTTCAATAGGGCGCGCTTGCTTTTTTGAAGCTTTTTGATTTCAAAATCACGCTCCAACCAGTTTTAGGTCCAGTAGAGCACATTTGCTTTGAAAATCAGTAATGTGTCCAGTGGAGCGCGCTTGCTCAACTGATCTATCCAAACCTTGCAATTGCGCTCGAATGAGAACATTTCGATTTGTTGTCTAGAGTTCAATAGAGCGCATTTGCATGAAGTGTCAAAGTTGTTCAGTAGAGCGCGCTTGCTCAACCCAATTTTTTCACTCTTTGCGATTGCGCTCCATTGAGAACATTCCAACTTGGTGTCTAGCGTTCAATAGAGCGCCCTTGCTCCAGCTCCCTAAAACCTCTTGAAAATTTCATTACCCATGGAGCGCAGTTGCATCAACCTAGCCTCTGTCCGGTAGAGCGCATTTACCTCTTGAGTTTCAACAAATTTCTCAATAGAGCGCACTTGCATGAAGTCTCAAAGTTTTTCAGTAGAGCGCACTTGCTCCTGAAAACCGCTTGAAAACTTTATTCCCATTGAGCGCATTTGCATCAACCTACTGTCCGGTAGAGCGCACTTACCCCAAGCTTACCTCAAGTTCAAACCAATTTCTCAATAAAGCGCACCCTATCCCTCCCAAAAGCACACATGCCCTTTCTCACTGTTCCTTCCCTCTCCCAATCAACAAGTCGTCAAAGATGAACGATACTTCTCCCCCCAGCTGCTCCCTCCCGGAGCAACCGGAACTTTCAGCGGAACTCGACGAACAATAGAGACGGGGTCTATGTCCCCCTTCTCCGAAAGCACATCAGTTCAGTTAGTATTCCATTTGCTTTCCATATCTGCCCCTGGAGAAACCCATTTCGAGGAGAGCCAGATTGTCTTTTTTGTGTGCTGGTGGAGTGAACAAAAAGACACGCAAAGATGCTTTCAAGACTTGTCACTCATCCATAGAGCCGCCCTTCCTTCCGTCCATATCCATTGGACCACTTTCACTTCCCTCAACATTCCCCAAGAAATACATTTCTTGCTCATTTTTCATTTTTTTTCTTCTTTCCCACATTCCAATCCATTCTATTTTTTATTCTCTCTCTCTATCTCTTCCCCCAGAATCTTCTCGATTTCATCCCCACCCAAATCCAGTTAGACCCTGGTTGCTCTTTTCCAAAAGTCCTGAGCCCCATGGATGGCGGCCGATGTTTTGCAAATTGTCTCTTATCTACTCGCTAATGTGTCGGATTTCAATTCGGGTAAGTTTTGTCTGGGGAGTCATTCATCTTCGTGTTAGGTGTGTGTACATTGTCAAAAAGGAGGACCCCTGGTAGGGGCCTGGGGTTCCAGGGACTTTGGCCAGTAGAGCGCAGTTGCATAGTCTGTGCAAATGCGCTCTATTGCAAAGCATTATGTTCATTTGGGACATTCCAATAGAGCGCACTATTCAATGTGCGCTGGAGCACACTTGCAACTCTACAACAGTCCAATAGAGCGCATTTGCAAAGCCTCATGAAACTTGTGAAGGAAACTTATGTTGGAAATGCGCTCTACCGCAAACTGTTGACTTTAAGCTGCTTAGTCCAATAGAGCGCACTTGCATCATTGTTCTGTAGAGCGCACTCTCTGAAATTCCAGCAAGCTACTTGTTGCAAGTGCGCTCTATTGCAAAACTTCAATCTTCTCGAAAAGTTCAATAGAGCAAACTTTCTCTGGCAGTACAGCAAGCTACTTGTTGCAAATGTGCTCTATTGCGAACCTTCGATTTTCTTGGGAAGTCCAATAGAGCAAACTTTCATCACTGTTCAGTAGAGCGCACTTTCTCTGGCACTCATGCAAGCTATTTGTTGCAAATGCGCTCTATTGCAAACTTTCTCGGAAAGTCCAATAGAGCGCACTTTCTGTGTGCTGACGTCGCAAATTCGCTCTATTGACAAAGTTCTTCTCATCGTAAAGAACGGCTCTCTACAGCTTATCCATTTTTAGCCATATTATCCCCCTTCCTCCTCCTAATCACATTAGTACACCACCCCGGGCCTAAAAACGGGATTTCATGCTCCAGCTCTCTTGCTCATTACGAAATGAGTCCGAGTCAAGTCGGCGGGAAATTTGAAAATTCTAATTTCGACTCTCAACGATGTCGAGTTCGAAGCAGTCACTTGTGTGTGTTTGAGATGGCGTGAGCGGCGAAACGTCCCAAAAACAAGTTTATCTGTCCATCTCTTGCTCTAGAGCGGAGAGCGGAGAGCCCTGCCTGCTTCTATATTAGTTTTGGCGCCCGAGCAGATATTCCCTGGTGGCCCTCCTAGGGTCCCAGTGTCATGATGAATATGTACCGGAAAGGCTGGACCCTGGTAATCGCCGGGTGTTCTTCACTATACGAAGAGATAAATTGCCACGTCACAAAGCCGCTTTTTTCGCGGATTTGGCTTTGGAAAGTAGTGGGAACGCGGCGATTTTCGGGAAGAAAGAGGGGAGAGAATTTGCATTTAGAAGAGAGAAAGTAGGCCGGTTTGGGACAGAACGAGCTTGACGAAAATCTAGGCCAATATAGGTCAATCTAGGTCAAATTGAGCCGGTTAAGGCCGGAGCCATTGTCAAGCCGATCTAGGCCATTTCAGGCTCAAAACAGTCCAATTGAAGCTTAGTTTGGACCGAAACAGGTTTGACTAAATCTAGGTTAATATAGGTCAAATTAAGCCAGTTTTGGTCAAGTTTGATAGATTCAGGCCGGGTCCATAGTCAAATTGATTTAGGCCTAAGCCCACTTCAGGCTCAAACAGGCCCAATGAAGCCTAGTTTGGGCCAGAACAAGCTTGACAGAATCTAGGCCCATTTAGGCCAAATTGGGCCAAATTGAGCCGGGTTTAGGTAAGTTTGTTGGATTCAAGCCGGATCAATTGTTGAACCGATCTAGGCCGCTTCAGGCTGAAAATAGGCCGAATGAAGTCTAGTTTGAGCCGTAACAAGCTTGACAGAATATATGCCAAATTGAGCCAGATTTGATCAAGTTCGATGGATTCAGGCCGGATCCGTTGTCGAACCGATTTAGGCCGTTTCAAGCTCAAAACAGGTCGGAACAAGCTTGACAAAAACTAGGCCAATCTAGGCCGATCTAGGCCAAATTGGACCAGATTTGGACGTGGTTGATGGACACCACTGTCAAACCGATATGGGCCATTTCAAGCTCAAAATAGGCCAAATAGAGCCTAGGCGCCACTCTTACATTTGGGCTATGTTTGGGCCGATTCAAGCCGATTCAAGCCAACACTAGGCCTGTTCAGGCCTAGTTTGACCTTTTTTGCAACACTCTCGGAACCCTTTTCTGCAAACTTCCTCTTCCCGTCCAAACTTCACAACTTCCCCTCCCATTCTTTTCAACAAGCCAAAGTGCACGGGGGCCAATTTCCCGCGCATACACATTTTTTCCTCGCCATTTTCTTCTGCAAGAAACAGGGACCTCTCAAGTGTATATAGGGACATATCACGACTCTTCGGCGGCTCTTCTTCTTGCTCCTGACGATATATTGAATAACTACTGCCTTCTTCTTCTTCGTCTTCTTCTCCTTTCGCCGCCGCCGCCGCACAGGGTTAACTCGTTTTGTGCGCGGAGCCCGAAGGTGCACAGTGTGTGTCTAGTGGCCCGGCACACTCTCTCAGTGACACAAATTTCGACCAAACGGTTATTAGATTTGATTGTTGTATGTGAGAAGCGGACGGGCGAGACGCAGATGGAGAGGGGAATGGCGATGTGCACATGGGGGTGCGAGAAGTAAAAAAGAGCTGCTGCTGGAATGGAAGAAGTGGGTTGAGGGGGAGAGGGAACATGAACATGACCTAGATTTGGAGGAAGTCTAGGCCTGTTTCAGCCTGAAGTAAACCCAAAAAACCAGTCTGGATTGACCTCTTTTCAGCTTGTGAAAAGTCAAATGTATCCTGCATTTTCCAGGATTGGAAATAGACTAAGTGACAGCTTGGATGACCTAGTCTGGCTTGAAAAGCCTGAATCCATGTGTGGCCTGAAATGACCTAGATTTGGAGGAACTCACCAGCTTGATCTAATCGGCTTACTTCTAGGCGTGCTCCAGCCTGAAACAGTCCAAACAGGGCCCAGATTGACCTGAAGCAGTCTGAACTGAACGGAAAATTGGCAGCTCGGATTGAGTAGTCCGGCCTGAAAAGCCTGAATCCAAGTAGGCCTGAAATTTGGCCTAGATTGGTCGAGCTTTCAACTCCATCAATTCCAGCCCAAACCCGTTTTTGTTTGGCTTGGATTGACCTACTTTAATCTTGTGAAAGTTCAAAAACCCATACTGTGACCTAGTCTGGCCTGAAAAGCCGGAATCCAACTATGGCCTGAAATTTGGCCTAGATTAGCCAAGCTTTCAACTCCACCATTTCCGAGCTTCGATTGACCTATTATCAGCTTGTGAAAGTTCAAAAACCTACACTAATTGTTAGCTCGGATGACCTAGTCTGGCCTGAAAAGCCTGAATCCAAATCTGTCCTGAATTTTGGCCTAATTTGGCCTACTTCCAGCTTGATTACAGGATTCTGGAGCATCGTACCAATTCCAGCACCAACCTAATCTTTTTCCTTACTCGTTTCGTTTTTCTGCTGAAATTAGAACACTAACAAGTGTAAAAGCGGTAAATAATTAGCTTGAAAAAGGAAAAACAGAAAAACATGCAGAATTGATGCTTTGACCCTGATCGAATTAGTCATCTGGCTGGTTTGTGACGCCTTCCAAAAGTACAACGTCTTCTGACTTCAGAAGCCTCCACGTCATCAAAGTCATCAGTTCAAAGTCGTAAATAAACGCCGCTAAAGTTTGAATTTCAATTTCCCGCCAAAGCCAACACACACCCATAAACACGTCGGCTCAGCTTTTCTCATTTTCTAAATTAAACCCGCCGGCGCGTCCGGTCATAAATCTTTGTGCACTTTGGCGAAAAGTGATGAATTGAAACGGAAATTGGGGGCGAAAAACGGGATGAATTAGGCAAAGAGTAGTAGTTGAGACTCTTGAGAGAAGGGCTCTTCAAAGAAGAAAAGGGAAAAAGAAAGGGATTATCAATCAAAGATTAACCATCTTTCAGCACTCCGTCTACCATGCTACTCGTGTATGAGCCCGTATCTAGAAGACCACTACCCATACATATCACATTTGTACCGAAAACCGCTCTCTTTCGACATTCATTGCGATAAACACAGGTTGGTAGGTTGGAATTGATGAAAATGGGTCAAAAATGGAGAAAATTGATGAGAAATGAGCCAAAATGAGACAAAAATTACGAAATTTGACTAAAAATGAGCCAAAATGGGTCAAAAATGGTCAGAAAAGCACAGAAACCATCAGTTCGAAAGAATTTGAATGAAAATGAACCAAATTTGGCTCAAATTGAGCCCAGATTGGGCCAGAAAAGGCCGAAATTCGACTGAAAATGTGGCCAGCTACATAGGGTCAGTAAAGACAAAAATTGTTTAAAAATGAGCAAAAATGGGTCAAAATTAGTTGAAAAAAGCACCGAAATGATCAATTTGAAAGAATTTAAATGAAAATGAGCCAAATTGTGGCGATTTCTGCCAAAATGTTCAGTTTTTGATGGAAATTTGCCTAATTTTGGTTTTAGCTCAAATTGAATCAGAAATGGTCAAAATTTGACTGAAAATGAGCCAAAATGGCTCAAAATCGGTCAAAAATGAATGAAAGAAGCCAAAATGATGGAAATTGACTGAAAACAAGCCAAAAAGTTCAGTTTCTGAAGGAAATTTGCTAAATTTTGGCTCAAATTGAGTAAAAAATGGCGAAATTTGAACAAAAGTCAGCAAAAATGAGTAAAAAATGGTCAAAAAACCTCAAAAATCATCTATTTTCAATGGAATCTCTCCTGATTTTGGCTAAAATCTTCCTTTTTTTCAGCCTAGATCAAAGTTACTTGTACTCGAAGAATTGCTCCGACATGTGTGTCACTCTTAGGATCAATGATGTTGTTGGGGGTGAGCCTTCCTTTTTCCGCAAATCCTAATGAAAATGACAATTTCAGGGAGGCGGCGGCACGGTTACATGCGTGGTTGCTTGTCAGATCTACACGGATACAATCATTCACTGATAAGGACGTTGGCAGAGAGGCAAGGGTGTTTGGGTGAGTTGATAAGAGAGTTTGAATTTGATAGGGGTCTGGCTTTCTGGAGGTTTGACCAGGAGGATGAGCAGGCTTCAGAAGGTGTTACTGACTTCGGATTCTGAGCATCCATTCCAATACGTCTTCAGAAGGTGTTACATGATTCTGGCGTTCTGTTAGGTCTTCTGGAGGCTTGACCAAGATGTTGAGAAGGCTTCAGAAGGCGTTACGGACTTGGGATTCTGAGAATCCTTCCCCACATGTCTTTAGAAGGTGCCACAGGATTGTGAGACTCCATACGTCTTCAGAAGGCGTTACACGATTCTGGAGCTCTGTAGGGTCTTCTGGAGCTTCGACCAGGAGGTTGAGAAGGCTTCAGAAGACGTCACAGACGTAGGATTCTGCGAATACTTCCCCATACGCCTTCAGAAGGCGCTTCAGGATTCTGAGACTCCTTACGCCTTCAGAAGGTGTTACAGGATTTTGTAGCTCTGTTGCTGACTACTGGAGCTGCCTGGGATTCTGGAATTCCGGGCTTTTAGGATTCTTCTGAAGCTTCTCCGACCCTAACCCTACCCACATCTTCCAGACACCACCGCCCGCGAGCTCTTCCTTCCAACTGCTCAGCGCCAGGAACTCGAACCTTCCCGGCTGTCCCTGTGTGCCTGTCACAGCAACCTGTGCAATATCTCCGTGTCGCCGCCGTGTCTCTTCATCTTCCTCTTCGTCATTCTGATCGTTCTCCTAATGCGTTGATAAAAAGTTTATCTTGTATTTTATCATTTACCACCACCTTCCCCCATCCCACTTCTCATTTCAAACGGGTTCACAAGTTTTGCCTCCAAGTTTTCTCTCTTAAAATGTTTTTCTTTTCTTTTTTCTTTGAACTTTTACTTTTACTCAAATAAAAATGTAGTAATTCAAAATTCCAATCTAGAAAAACCATTTATTTCGCAAAAGAAACAGTCTTCTTCCTGGGTCCTGTCACCGACACCACACTGATCTCACTCTTCTCCTTTATCAGTTTAGTCCTTATCTCACAGTTGTAGACGATAGTGAACAGTCCGTCGATCATGGCAATGGCACACCAACTCATGACCGACATGAAGAATGCCACGTACTTGTTCGTGTTCATTTCGGGAACCATCAGGTACGAAGTGTAGCCCATCAGGTAGCAGAACCCCTGACCGCAGCATTGTTTCAGGAAATCCGTCTCTTTCTTCGTGTAGTTCTCCGATCTTTTGCCACTTCTGAACTGTCTTCGCATCCTTTGAACTTTCAGCAGGGTCACTATGTCGATTGCGAAATCCACGAATACCAGGCACAAGTTCTTGAGGAAGTCGAGATAGATGACGTACCAATTGCAAATTGGAATGGTCACATCATAGAAAGCAACCCAAGTTTCAGAATCATACTCGATTCGGCAACCTACTGAAAATGGAACAGAATGATGCTAATCAATCAATAATCAATCTATCACTTACAAACATAAATCACAACTGACATCATAATAGTTGAGAGAAGCGCAGCAATACCAACATAGATCCGGGTTGCTTTGATGCTGAAAACCTTTAGAATGCACTCAGAACCTTTAAAAATTGGTACCTGAACAAACTCTTATAAGAAATTGGAGCAAAAACGGCTGCGAATCGATTCATGGAAGTTATGAAATGAGTGTGGATAGAGATTTCATAGCAGACCATCAGCACGTAACCGGCGGTGTTGGAGTGGGTGACGAGGAAGGCGTTGTTTCTGAAAAGTACTGGATTTCAAGCTCCGGTCTTCTAAGTCCGCGGGTTTTAGGCTTTTGAGCTTTCAGGTTTATGGGCTTATGGGCTTCTGGGCTTCTTCTGGGCTTAAGTTCCAAGTTTCAGACTTCCAGCATTCAAAATTCAAGCTTCAGATAAACTACTAGCCACAAGCTAAGGATTAAAGTCTCAGGGCTTCAGGCTTTTAGAGTTCAGATCTTTAGGCTCCAGGCTCCGGGCCTTTAGGCTCCAAGCCTTCAGGCCCCCTGGGCTTCCAGGCTTTCAGACTTCTACACCCTCACTTACAGTATGACCATTGGCGTCAAATACAGCAAATAAACTGTCAAGTAAATGGAATCACAGAGGGATTTCACAAAAGTCAGAAACATAAATGGGCTCTTCAATGTATTTTCCTTCAAGATAATAATGACCACTATCCAATTGAAAGATGATCCGAAAAGGGACACTGGGAGAAGGGAAAGACCCACGAGCACGTTTTCTTGCATGGTATAAGCTTCAGAATGAAAGGGATCTCCGGTTCTAGAAGGTGAACTCCTTGTAGAAGTGGAATAGACCAAAATTTGATTCAAGTGTCGGCTGGCGGCCCTGATTCTTGTTCTTTTTGTTGTTTTCGATGAAAAACTCCCCTCCCAAGACAAATTTCATTTCACACACATGTTCAGACACTGATTAATTCTCTGGCTTCTCCATCTTGGTCACCGAGATCCGATACGACTTCTTTCGCTTCTGAAGTTTCCTTCTGATCTCCGAGTTGTAGATCAGTGTGATGATTCCCTCGGCGGCGTGGATCGAGCACCAGAGGAAAGTGGAGAAAAGGAACGAGATGTAGTCGGTTTCGATGCGGGAGGGGAAGGTGTAGGCGATGATTTCGATGGTTACGAGGATGGTCTGGCCGAAGGTCTGAAGGGGGAAAAGGAGGATCGGGGGAAGGATCAGAGGTACCTGTTTGAGGAAGTAGGATTCTTGGAGGCTGTATCCTTTGGATGATTGGCTTTGTTTCTTCTGGAAAAAGGGGAGAGATTAGGAGCTTGGAAGCGAAGGGGCCTAGAATCCTAAAAGCCTAGAATCCTGGAAGCCTGGAAACCTGGAAGCCTAGAAGCCTAGAAGCCAGAGAGCCTGAATGGCCTGGGACTGGAGCTTGGAGTCTAGGGCCTAAAGCCAAGGGCCAATGGCGAGGAACCTGGCCCAGAATCCCCGAAAAGCCCTGAAGCCTAAAGGCCCTGAAGCTCAAAGGCCTAGAAGCCCAGAAAGCCCAGACCCTGAAACCCTGAAACCCAAAAGCCTAGACCTCCCCCCCCCCCTTTGAAGCCCAAAAGCCCCCAAACTCACACTTTTCTTCATACTCAACACCCTCAGAAACGTCACGATATGCATCACAATATCCACAATCGAAAACGCCAGATTCTTCCCGAACAACATTGACCATCCCAACACCAAGCACTTCTGACTATCAGTCACCAAAAACGTCCATTGATCATCGTCATATTCCAGCTGGCAATCCATGATTATCACGTAGACCACTGTAGTGATAGTCGAAATGATAATCATCAAAGGAATAATTAGTTTGGTGGTTCGTGGATTGAAGACAGTGTTGTAGGAGAGTGGAGCGAAGACTGCGATGAATCGGTTTATGGAGATGGTCACATGGGTCTGGGAAGTGATCTCGTAGGTCAAGAGGACGATGAAGCCAGCGAAACAAGAGTTCTCCTTGAGAGATGTGATGTCACTGGAAATTCAAGGGGTCTCTTCTGAAGCTTCAAGGCCTCGGACTCACAACACTATCATTGGGATGATATAGATCAATCCTACAGTTAGGGAGATTCCATGACACGTGGCAAGAGTGGCGGTTAGGATGGCGAACGGGCGGTGGAGAGTTCGGAAGCGGAAGACCAGGACGACGATGGTCCAGTTGAAAAGAACACCGAAGATGGAGGGCTGGAAGGATTCTGGGGTTGAGGGGGATTCTGAATCCTTGCTTTTGAGGGTTCGGATAGTCTTGGAAGCGTCAAAGTCTTGGAAGCTTCGAGAATCCTGAGTCCTATGGATTAAAGATTCTGAAAGATTCTGAAAGATTCTGAAAGATTCTGAAGGCTTCTGAAGTTTAGAGAGATTCTGAATCTTGAGGTCAAAGTCTAGGAATCTTTTAGCATCCTGAATCTTTCCTATCGAGGATTCTGAAGGATTCTGAAGGATTCTGAGGGATTCTGAAAGATTTGGGGGATTCTGATGGATTCAGGAGGATTCTAGAGGATTCTAAATTATTCTGAAAGATTCAGAGAGATTTGCGGTCATCTTGCGGTCAAAGTCTCGGAATCTTTGAGAATCATGAATCTTTGCTATTGAGGATTCTGAAGGATTCTGGAAGTTTCTGAAGATGAGGGGGATTCTGAAGTTTGAGGTCAAAGTCTTGGAATCTTCGAGGATCATGAATATTTGGTATAAAGATTCTGAAAGATTCTGGAGGATTCTAACGGATTCTGAAAGATTCTGAAAGATTCAGAAGGAAGGATTCTGGAGATTGGGGGATTCTGAATCTTGAGGTCAATGTCTAGGAATCTTTGAGAATCTTGAATCTTGGTTATTGAGGATTCAAAAGGATTCTGAAGGGTTCTGAAGTTTGAGAGATTCTGAATCTTGATATCAAAGTCTAGGAATCTTCAAAAACCCCTGAATCTTTGCTTTTGGGGTTTCTGAAGCTTCTGAAGAATTCTGAAGATCCCTTACCGGTAAAAGCGATAATCCGATGAGTTGCTGACGTAGCATTGCAGATTCTTGGAATTCAGAATCTCGGAATAATAAGAAAGTCGAGTCAGCATTCTGACTTGACTTGACGGAAAATTAATCAATTCTCTCATGAGAATTCTCCCCCTTCTCGTGAGAATTCGAATTCACAAAGCCCACTGTTCTTTGTGCGTTTCCCTCGGTTTTATTTTGAGTGATAAGACTGATAAGAGAAAGAGTAAGATTTATTGAATGTATTATGCAGTCCCTGTCGTCGTATCCTCTGCTTCTGCTCTCTTCGTCAGCTCATTCACCCAACTCATCGCCTTTGTCAGCATGCTCCCCAACATCATCCCGATGACTCGACGATATTCAGCAACCATATACATTAGAATCACACTGTCGATTGCTGGATAGACACTGAAGAAGCAGACCATAATGCCTGATGGGAAACTGATAGTGATATCCAGATAAGGAACCATGTAGAGAATGAAAGCGGGGACATGGTAGAAGAGAGATGGGGCGGTTATTTGGATGACTAGGGTTTTGAACAGCTGGGATTGGACTTTGTACTTTTTGCAGGACGTCGATTCGATGCTTTCACGGATCTTGAAGTGAATCTTGAAGCCACAATAGATAATGATAACGTATTGAACCAACAGAGCTGATATCTGGCTAACGGTGCAGGTGATAGAGTTGATACGGTAGCTTCTCAAAGGACCTTGATAAGCGACGCCGAAAAATCCACCAATATCAGCTGAACTTTGATTGTATTGAGCTGCCATCTCTTCTCTCAAGTACTCAATTGCATACTCGTCTGGGAACACTAAATAGGCGGTGTAGGACCAAACAGAGATGAATACTGATAGGTAAAGTAACCACCAGATTGAATTGTATTTGGAGAACAGCTTGATGTACTTGGAGTTGGTGATAACTAGGAATCGATAAATGAACTGGAGAGCTATCACGCAAATGATAAGGAGGTAGGTTACGGCGTAGAGAAGGACCATTGCTGCTTTGAACTCTTTGGATGCTCCGAACATGTCACTAGAGCTGAAATAGACGAAGCTGGCGTTGAAGGAGTGGAAGAATGGATGGACGATGGTCTCCATGACGGCAAATATCATTCCAAGGACTGCTAGCAATAGAACTAGAAATTTGTAAGCTCCTTTGATGTTTTTGATGTGATAGTTAGTGATATAGATAAGCAAAGTGTTAGTGATAAGGGTCAGGACCATTCCAATCTTGGCGACATCACCGACCAAGTTGACGTAGGGAAGGGCTGACATCACAAATGAGCAAGGTTTTGGTCATGATGGTATAGCTTCATGTACCGGAAATTGGGAGTGATAAGGATATCAGCTGACTTGTCTGGGGGTTGATTTCCGGCTTTTGTTATCTGTTTATCAGGTCTTCTATGAATGATAAAGAGGAACTTTATGCAGAGATCCGATTCTTCGGATTTTGTCATGAAAATGAGGAAAACATGATCAAATTTGATTAGTGATAACACTGATAAGACCCTAACTAGTCCCTGTCGTCGCTGTTGTCACATCCCCCTCCGCTTTGCTCGTCAGATTCTTCACCCAATTCAGAGCTTCGTTCAGCATTTTCTCCAGCAACTTCCCGATAACTCGGTGGTATTCCGTCACCATCCACATCAGAATCAACGTGTCTATTGCGGGATAGACACTGAAGAAACAGACCATGACACCCGATGGAACACTGACTTTTAGGTCCAGATAGGGAACGAGATACATTAGAAACGCGGGGACATGGTAGAAAAGGGATGGGGCTGTGATTTGAATGACTAGAGTTTTGAACAGTTGGGATTGGACTTTGTACTTTTTGCCGGAAGTCGATTCGATAGTTTCCCGGATCTTGAAGTGTATCTTGAAACCGCAATAGATAATGATAACGTATTGAACCATTAGAGCGGATGATAAGCCCAAGGTGCAGATGATAGAGTTGATTCGGATGCTTCTTTGGGATCCTTGATAAGCGACAATGTAGAATCCACCAATGTCAGCTGAACTTTGATTGTATTCAGTTGCCATTTCCTCTTTCAAATAATCAATAGTGAATTTGTCTGGGAGAACTATAAAAGCTGAATAGGACCAGACAAAAATGCAAATTGATAGAAACAGTAACCACCAGACAAGATGTTTCAGGGAAAACAGACGGATGTACTTGGAATTGGTGATGACAAAGAATCGATAGATGAACTGGAAAGCTATCACACAAATGATAAGGAGGTAGATCACTGAATAAAGTAGGACAATTGCTGCTTTGAGTTCTTTGGATGCTCCGAACATGTCGCCATAACTGAAATAGACGAAGCTGGCGTTGAAGGAGTGCATGAAGGGGTGGACGAAGATCTCCATGACGGAAAACACAATCCCCAGGCCTGCTAGCAGTAGAACCAGAAATTTATATGCTCCTTTGATGTTTTTGATGTGATAAACTGTGATATAGATAAGCAAAGAATTAGTGATAAGGGTCAGGACCATTCCGATTTTGGCAACTTCACCGAACATGTTGACGTAGGGCAGGGCTGACATCACGTGGGTAGATGAGAATGATGGTCATTGTGGTTTTTGTATTGCTTCAGAGACAGGAAATTGAAAGTGATAAGGATGTCAGCTGATAAGCTCTCAAGATCTAAAACTCAAGTTGTAGACAGACACGATTCACAGGAACTTGTCTGTGTCTACAAGCCTGTTTTCGTTTTGTTATCATGTTTTCTCTAGAGACAATCAGGTGATAAGGGTAAAAAAACATAAAATCTAGGTCACCGGAATTGTTTGGAATTGCAAGATTCTAAATCCTCTGACTAGTGTTTATGTAGGTCAAGCGCACAGAAACGTTTTACAGTAAGCCTAGGTTGAAAATTCGCGGACGGTTTGATAATTTGGAACTTAACCAATAATCTAGGTCAAATTCCCCGAAATATCAGGAAATCATTTGCTACAGTAACCCTAACCCCCTCCCCCAAAGCCTTTTCATGCAGAAGAAATAGTTCAATTCGTAGTAAGGAGTCAAGTCGAGCCTTCCGATCCTTGAGCACCCCGAAATGCTCCCATTGAAGCTCCATGGAGATTTCAATCGCCGCCCGTCTTCCTTGTTCGCTGAAAATTTAGAAAAACGAGACAACGACCACGAATGTTCCATAGATTTTGAAATGTAGCTGGAGAATCTTCGAATTGCCCAGAGATCATGCCCGGAAGCAAGTATTCCCTGAGCGATTCAATCTGGAACATTTTGAAAGGAAAAGCTTACATGAAAATCAAAAGAGCGGAAGATCGGGGATCCGAACGCAGCGCTGAATCCTTCCGAAGTCGTTGAGCGAGTGAAGTTGAAGAGAGGATCCAGAAGAAGTCGATCGAATCCAATGGAAATCCTTGCTCTTCGTTCGCTGAAATTGAGAAAAACGAGACAAAGCCAGGAAACCTTCAGGAAATTTGATGATTTCAAGAGATTTCCGACATTTGCCCAAGAGTCATACCCGGAGGCAAGCACCCCCTGAACTGTCGGAAACTTCTAGAGATTGTGAAGGTAGCTTACATTAGCATTCAGGAGTCAGAAGCCGAGCGGATAGAGCAAGGAGTAGAGGAGGGATGAGTTGGAAGAATAGAGGAATGAATAGATTGTGAGGAAATTTTGAAAACTGATTGCCTTATCTCTGCCCTAGATCTACAGAGTTCAGTTCACGTTTATGTGAGAATCACGGGTAACAGTGTAGAACCTTGTTTCAGTCATCAGAGTCAACACCTGGAGATTCTCTTTTACAGATTCTAGCTCGGAGACCTTTTTTCCCGTTTGAACAGTCGAAAAAACATTTTTTTTTGTTTGGATGGATGTTTCTTTGATTTTCATTTTGCCCATCTTGACGGAGCACCGCGGCAAATTATGCGAAGCTAGCGAAACAGAGTTTTTTAGATTTGAAGAGATGTGATTATTATGGAAGTATACGAACAAGTGGGGGTAGAAATCAGTGACAGCAAGAAGAACGAATGGGTTGGTGAACTGAAGTGAAATAAAATAGAACACGAAGAAAAATGGACAAAAGAAGTGATGAACATAATGAAAATTAACAGAAGAACTAGCGACAATCTAATTATTAGTGAGAAATCACATTCCGAAAAAATGATTCCACAAAAATTGAGGATTTTGGTAGCTTGAGAGCGGAGGAAGCCTAGAGAATAAAGCTGGTCAAGTGAGAGATTAGAGTACTCGAGCGGCGGACAAATCCTCTGTTTAGGGAGGACTTCCCACAGCCGGCTGCGGGTAGAGATGTTTTTGATGATGAAGGCAGATTTTTAGAGGGATGAGCAACAGAGGTGTACTCGAGCGGCGGTCAAGCCCTCACCTTCACAAGGAAGACTCGTCCAGCCGGGTACAGGGTTTTCTGAAGAAAGGATAGAGAGAGAGAAAGGATAACAACAGAACTTGGAATACAAAAAATAATTTATCGGCTAATTCTTCGAGCTGTACTGCTCAATCCGTTGCTGAATCGGCGAGCTTCTGGCGGCGTCTCTGATGAGGATTCCTGAAAAAAAACGAATGTTGTAAGAGCAATACAGAGTGAATGGAAGTAACAAAAAGAGAAGTTGAAGATTACGAGATGACGAGCGATTCCTACTTTCGCGCGCTTTTGACTCGCAACTTTTGTTGGATAAAAATAGATAAAGAGACAAATTAACTGCTTGCGAACTGCATTAGCGCATACAAATGTGGAAAAACCGTCGAAAACGAAAGAAGCGAAACTCTGAAGAAACAGGACGGCGAGGATGGAGGTAACGAGACGAAATGTGAAAAATTGTGGATAATGGCTGATTTTTGCATGTTTTGTTGACAAAGTACATAAAAAGACAGAGGAGAAAGTTGCGAAAGATTTTCGAAAAAAAATGGAAAAAAAACGAACGAAAACGAGTCAGAAATTCAACGTTCAAATCGAAAATCAGCGCAAAAAATCACGGGCGGCGCGCTCTCCTCTACCGTAGTCTGCAAAGTCGTGGCGAGACCCATGCCCATTTTGGCGCATGTTCCTTTAAATTGCAGTGTTAACTTTAAAGGCGCATGTCTTTTTCTGGCGCCCGGGTCTCGCCACGAACTCACTTTCCACGTTTTTTTCGAATTATTTGACAGTTTTTTGAAGCGCGCGCGGCAATTTTCAGTTTGTTTACTTGTTTTGTTGGTTTTTTCTGGAACTTTTTTGTCTTTTTGACATTTTCCCCATTCATTCCGCCAATTCCGTTGTCAAATCGCCTAATTGCTGCCGGATTTCGCTTTCTACTCGTCCTTTTTGATTATCTTGAAGCCGGCTTGCATTTCGGTCTCTTCTACTTATTCTGTTATTTTTCCCTGCTCCTTGCTGGTAATTGAGCTGATTTCCTACCATTTTCTCCGCATTCCCACTGTTTTTCTTCAATTTTTCAGCGATTCGCCCTGTTTTCAGGCCTTTTTCTCTAATTTCTCGCGTTCGCACACACTATTCTCAACCGCTGCGTCGGCTATTTCTTAGCGATAATTGCGGAATTCATAATATCAATTCTTCATTTTGTCCCGTTTCGTTCAGGAGTCCCAGAGAGCGGAAAGAGACGACTCTAAGTGTTCGCCCCAGTTGTGTTCACTTACTTACCGTCTCTCTCGGCTACCAGCGCTCTCTATTCCTCATCTTGTCCCGTTTCGTTCAGGTATCCCAGAGAACGGAAAGAGACGACTCTAAGTGTTCGCCCCAGTTGTGTTCACTTACTTACCGTCTCTCTCGGCTACCAGCGCTCTCTATTCCTCATCTTGTCCCGTTTCGTTCAGGTATCCCAGAGAACGGAAAGAGACGATTCTAAGTGTTCGCCCCAGTTGTGTTCACTTACTTACCGTCTCTCTGGGCTACCAGCGCTCTCTATTCCTCATCTTTTCCCGTTTCGTTCAGGTATCCCAGAGAACGGAAAGAGACGATTCTAAGTGTTCGCCCCAGTTGTGAACACTTACTTTCCGTCTCTCTGGGCTCCCAGCGCTCTCAGTTCTTCATCTTGTCCCGTTTCTCAAATTTTGCAACGATTCGTCCTGTTTTTAGGCCTTTCTTCGAATTCCTCGCGTCTTTCGACCGTTCTCACTTGTTTGATTCCCGTTCGCTGCTCTCAATCTCTTTGTAGGCTATTTCCGAGCGATAATGTCGGAATTCATAACTTTCATAGGTTTTCCTTCAGTTTCTAGTGTTTTTTGCTCGTTTTTTCCTCTTTCCCGTCCCAAACGCCAAACACTCGTTTTCTCATATTTTCCACAATTCTATCCGAAAGTTTCATCCTTTTCCTTAATTGTCTTGCCTGACTCCTCTCTAAATTCCTCGCACATTTCAGCCTCCTCACCCACCTCGCCGTCACCCCAACCACCAATGTCGCACCTCAACTACGAGACCAGGCTCCCACTCGGACAGGCCGTCCGTGACCAATTCCTCGGTCTGCCGGCTCACCCGACCAAGTGCCAGGCCACGTACGTCTGGATCGACGGAACCGGCGAGCAGCTCCGATCCAAGACGCGCACGTTCGAGAACGGAGCCCCGAAGAGCGTCGACGAGTATCCGTTGTGGAACTACGACGGATCGTCGACAGGACAGGCGACCGGAATCGACTCGGACCGATACTTGCGGCCGGTGGCTGTCTTTCCGGACCCGTTTCTGGGTGGCCACAACACACTGGTGATGTGCGACACGCTGGACCACGAGATGAAGCCGACAGGTATCATAATGCAGTGAAAATCTTCAATTTCTATAAACTTTCAGCCACCAATCACCGTATTGCGTGCAACGACGTCATGCAACAAGTCTCCGAGAAGCGTCCATGGTTCGGAATGGAGCAAGAGTACCTGATCGTCGACAGGGATGAGCACCCGCTCGGATGGCCGAAGCACGGATACCCAGCACCACAGGGCAAGTACTACTGCGGAGTCGGGGCGGACCGCGCATTCGGAAGAGAAGTCGTCGAGACGCACTACCGTGCCTGCCTTCACGCCAACATCAACATCTTCGGTGCTAACGCGGAAGTCACTCCTGGACAATGGGAGTTCCAAATCGGAACTTGCGAAGGCATCGAGATGGGAGATCAACTGTGGATGAGCAGATACATCCTGCACCGCGTCGCGGAGCAGTTCGGCGTGTGCATCTCGCTGGACCCCAAGCCAAAGGTGACCATGGGCGATTGGAACGGTGCCGGATGCCATACGAACTTCTCGACGCTGGAGATGCGCGCACCCGGCGGACTGAAGATCATCGAGGAGGCGATGAGGGGACTCGAGAGGACCCACGAGGAGGCCATGAGGAAGTACGATCCGAACGAGGGAAAGGACAATCTGCGACGACTCACCGGGCGGCACGAGACAAGTTCGGCCGACAAGTTCTCCTGGGGAGTCGCCAATCGCGGATGCTCGATTCGGATCCCGCGACAAGTGGCCGAGGAAGGAATGGTCAGTGATCTATTCAAATAACTTGTACTTATTTCCTTATTTCAGGGCTACTTGGAGGACCGTCGCCCATCATCCAACTGCGATCCCTACCAAGTGACAGCAATGATCGTGAAGAGTGTGCTGTTGTGACAAATCAATGTGATAAATTCCCCCGTTCGAATTGCAATCAAATTGTAAAATGTGTGTCTTGAATCCCCCCATGTACATTTTTATGCACCCCATTGAGCAACTAATCTGAAAATAAACTAACTGTACACTCCCTTAATCCAGTTTCCAATGTAAATATTCTCTTTCCCATTTCCCTTTCGCTTATCTCCTTCTCTTCTCTTTCCCTGATCGATTAGTTGTGGGCCCAAGCTGCTAGCCCAAGTCGTCTGAAAGCTTTCAAGCTTTCCAGTGCTAACCTTTAGTCAGTCTGTCCATAATCGGAAGTGGTTGAATATTCGCATAACCTGAAGCAACAGCAACAACTTGCTTGCTTGAATCATTGGGAACATACCGAACGACATGCAAGACTGGATTGAGAGTACGACAGGACATGGAAGGGGGATGCAATGCAATGTCAGATGTTTTCTCTGGGTTCGGGGATCTTGTATTATTGTAAAGTCTGAATTTCGAAACTGTTTCGCAGCACAGATTTCCATGATTTCGCAATCGATGTTCAATCTCTTCAAAGATATCTTTTTGCGGAGGCGTTTTCGCAGCCTCTTCCTGCAAAAGTTAATTCAAAAATTCTTGTGTAGGCGTTTTCCCAATTCGCAAAAGAAAAATGGCTATCTGATGACGCATAGTTACACAAGCAAGCCTTCTTTCCACCCGCCAAGGCTGCTTTACTCTGGTCATTCTTCCCTTTTTCCCTGTCGCCAGAAGGTGGCAACTCTGATTTTCTTGAAGTTTCTGCTGTATTCTCTACAATTTTCTATTTTCTTTTCTGAATGAAAGTCAAGACCTCCCATTCCCCAATGCAAGGTTCGCCTTCGTTGGAGATCATCGGCAGCTTTAGCCGTATTACTCCAAGCTCCTACCAGAGAAGCTGCGACTGGTAGCCGTCGGAAGGGTCATGGAGTCGTTGTCCAGCAACCAGGGCCTCCCATTGATAGACTTTGCGTCTGTACGAAGCTGCCCGCCGTTGGTCACAAACTGCTGTTCCCGACTCTTCTACGACGTCCGTCTACATCCAGAAGTCACTAGAGCTGCCATCGACCAGTCCACTCCAGGTAGTCTCCCACAACTACCAGCACGCCCAGATCTGTTTTTCCTCCTTTCTTTGTTGTTTTACTAGACTGAATAAACGCTTCTCCAAGATCAACTGTGTTTGCTCTTACTTAATCAATGTGAGTCGTCTTCTTCTCAGGCCACTGCTTCTCCAAGGTCCTCTTCTTTTAGATATCGAAAGTCTTTCATCCGACCAATGCCCAGCTTCACCTCCACATCTATACCCTCTGATATGTTCTGTTTTGATTGTATCAAAACTCCAAAGACAGTCTTTGAGCTCTGGTTACGTTGCTTCCACCTCGCCCTTCTTTTCGTTCATTTCCTTGGCCGAAGAACCTTATATTCGGATCAACCAGGTGTGAATGTGCAAGTTAACAAGTCAGCTAAGTGTTCTCTCGGCCAAGAGGGTGTTAGTTCATATTGAATAAAAGTAAATATTACAATTAGAAAACAGTTGCTCTGAATTCAAACTCTCAATTTCAAAAGTCTTTATTTACAGTCAAACTAACCGAATCATCGGATCTGCATGGCCTCAAAAATGGAGGAATGCCTCTCATACAAGTTATAAACCAACGATATCTCCCTTGTCTCATGCATCATGTTCAAAGTCCGTTGGATCACCTGCAGTACTATGACAATCTGACCGACTCGATACGAGTGATCCTCATTGATTCGAATGTTCTTCTCGTAATCAGTGAGCTCCTCGAAGATCTTGGAACGCATCCGTTTGCACACTTCGATACACTCATCCGATTGGTCTTGGAGGCCTGAAATGTGTCTTGGGAACTCTGGATCTCATGAAATGACATACCAAAATCCCAGAAAATCAGCGCAGTCACAAAGAGGAACTCGGGAAGATCCAGCTGAACATCATCCAAGTGAGTCTTCAGTGATTGCCTGTGAAGCTTCCAATACGGTTTGAATACTTCCGCTGCAGCTTTTCCGTCATCGTTGAGGTCTTCCGGGTTACGGTAGTACTCTTCGATTTTGTTCTGATCGATGTAATCACCACTGGGAAGGATGAACAGTTCACTGTCTGGAATTCAGAAAAGTTTTTAGAATTCAGAGCTACGGACTCACTTGTAGACTTGAAACCGCCTTCTAGAAGTATAAAAGGAACCATGAAATGAACCAGAAGAAGTTTTTGTTGCTCCTTTGTAATCTGAGAATCCTCGGAAAACAACGGAATCAGATTCTCCATGACCATCTTGACATCTCGGAAGAACACATCATTCATCTGTTTGTAGTTGCAAAGCTGCGGAATATGCCCGTCTTCGATGCTGAACGTCTTCTTCCTCGCGTTCTCCAGATTCTGATACGCATTCTGAAGCTTTTCGAGCACACTTGTGGCTTCTGAAGTCGACGGGCTGTCGGTGCAGTCATCTGGAGAGGGCGGCTTCTTGTAGTTCTGATTCTTCTGAGCGAGTCGGGAAAGAACTGCTGATTCTCGCATTCCCATTTTCAGGCATTTGTCGAATCGACAGCTGGCACACAGCTTACGCATTCCATTGTCGACTTTGCACTGGCGATCGCAACGGCGGAAGATGTTACGGCGGCCGGCGACTTTTCGACGGAAGAATGCGGCACAGGCTCTGGAAACAATGGGAGATAAAGTTCATCTTATCATATTATTGCCATCCCGCAACGAGTCACCTGGTGGGTCTCGCCACGAAAATGGTTTCTGGCTGAAATGAGGCTTCTGGGCAAGGTTTTGTCACTTTTTCTGATGAAAACGGGTGAAAAGGCATGAATTCAGTCATTTACAACCAAATTCCAGCATTTTTACATGCATGTTTTGTAAATAAGAAAGCCAGGAACCATCTCCGTGGCGAGAGCCATTCGGTGACGGACGGCAATTATAAGGTTTCTGAATTCTAGAAGGCGTACCTGCATGACAAGGCTCCAAAATGCAGCGAATCCGCCGAATCGCTGCAAATCAAACATCTCTGCGGCGACGATCGGGTCATCTGAATGAAGAACAGTTCGAAAAGATTATGAATGTTTCGGGGAAAGAGAGTTACGGCATACTGGCACGAGAGGCAACAGACAAGGCAAATAGAGGACAAAAAATCGAGTTTCTATCGGCCAAACTTTCGTCCTGGCGCGATAACATGTGTCTCTTTCACCGTGTCGATTATCGATTTCTAGTCGTCTACAAACTATATTCCAATCACTTTTGTTCCAATCTTTGAGCTCGGAAAGGTGATAAGAAGGAGTGGTTGGGGGTGAAATCTATTTAGAAAAGGCTAACTTGATGAATGGGAGAGAGAGGGGAGAAGCCGACGAGAGAGTGGGGAGACGCAGACGGTGAGAGAGATGAGGGAGAGAGAGAGAAGGTGTACTTTACGTGAGGCTGATCGTCAATCTTTTGGTTGTTTTTGAAAAGAAATGACATTGAGGAAGTGCGCTCTAGTGATAAAAGGATTCTTTATCAGTAGTCTAGGATTCAGAAGCTTCAAGATCTCAAATCTCAAGTTAGACTCGCCGGGCTCTCATACTAGTAACTGAGCACTTGTGGCGACTTGTAGTGAACATATCCCAATGTTAGCCTCATGTGAGAAGTGCGCTCCACTGAACTATGTCTAGTGTAGAAACAAAAGGATAAATAAATAAGGAGCAAGACTACACGAGTAGCCTATTTGCATATGTTAGGAGTCAGAAGAGCAAAGTACAAGGCTCAAAACATGGAAATATGTACAAAATACGGTCTTTAAAAAAGGGAGAACCTCATTGTAAAATGTTTATAGATCGTTTCGAGATCATAAGTTTCTTGTCTTTTTCTCTATTCCTCTCCCCCGTCAGAGACCACACTTTCTTCCCATTTTTGACCCAACCGGTTGTTCCTTTTTCTATCTTATAGTCTTTCCTTGTTTTTAGTGTTCCCGAATTCCAGACATTCTCATATTCCTTTTCACTTTCCCGGTGACCACCATGCCAAAAGAGACGTCTTCCTGTATGGTTTGCAGTGGCCCATCGGCTCAGTACCATTTTGGAGCAGTGGTTTGCCGGGCGTGTGCCGCGTTTTTCCGGAGATATGTGAACACGAAAAAGTCGACGATTGTGTGTAATTGTTATGCGAAACGAGGTGAGTATATGTTGACTTTGGCCGCCGAAAGTGATCAGTTGGACTTTTGTTTCGGCGGGGGAGACAGGGGGGGGGGGAGAAGAGAGAGTATGAGAAACAGGTGAAGGCGCAAGAGTCAGAAGCTGGAAGCTAAGATATGAAGCTTGAGGCCCGAAGCCTAGAAGCCTGAAAGCCTAGAAGCCTAGAAGCTTAAAAGCCTAGAAGTCTGAAGCCTGAACCCTGAAGCCTAAAGCCTGAAGCTTCAAGTCTCAAGCTTCAAGCCTAACGCCTAGAAGCCTAGATGCCTAAAAGCCTAGAAGCCTAGAAGCCTGAAGCATAAAGCCTGAAGCCTGAAGCCTGGAAACCTAAAAGCCTGGACGTCTAGAAGCCTAGAAGCCGAATAGCTTTAGCCCTAGAAGCCTCAAACTTCCAGCTTCAAGCCTCAAGCTTCAAGCCTCACGCTTCAAGCCTCACAAGGGAAGGTTGTAGGGGCCTAAACTTGGAAAATTCTGAAAAAAATCTCAAAAATCCGATAAATCGTCCTGAGCACGCCAAAAATTTTTTTCCTCACACTCGCCACTCTTGACCCAGATATGATGGCTGAAAGTGCTTTTCAGTACTAAAAATTCAGTACTAAAAAAAAAAAACTAAAAAAAAAAAAGTAAAAAAAAAGTACTGTTTTCACGCGAAAAACAAGAAAATAGAAAAAAAAGATGAGTTTCGCGTGCAATTAGCATGCAATTAGCACTGCTTTTTTAGTACTGAAAATCACGTTCAGCCATCATAACTGGGTCAAAAGTGGCGAGTGTGAGGAAAAAAAAATTTTGGCGTGCTCAAGACGATTTATCGGATTTTTGAGATTTTTTTCAGAATTTTCCAAGTTTAGGCCCCTACAACCTTCCCTTGTCAAGCTTCAAGCCTCAAGCGCCTAAAGCCTCAAGCGCCTAAAGCCTAAAGCCTGAATCCTGAAGCCTTAGGCCTGAAGCCGGAAGCCTGAAGCCTGAAGCCTGAAGCCTGAAGCCTGAAGCCTGAAGCCTGAAGCCTGAAGCCTGAAGCCTGGAGCCTGGAGCCACAAGCCTTTGTTGTTCATCTGGTCCAATTCCAGCTGTCAACCCGAATAAATCAGAAATCAGACCCCCTAATCCTATCAAATTACAGAAAGCCAATACCCTTGTCGACTATGTCGAATGAAAAAGTGTCTGGCGATTGGAATGCAAAAGTCCAGTAAGTCAAGGGACCTTCTCTCCCGAGAGAATTCCGATTCCAGAAGTCCAAGGCCCCCGTGACATGAATACTCCGTCTCCGAAGCGAGCCCTCGGCACTTCATCTCCCGATCTCCCTTCCATCGAGGTGTGTCTATCGGATTGTCTTTCAAATTGTCCTTCTACAGATTGGTATCAAATTACGGAACATGGACAGACTTCTCAACACGTCACTGTCCTATGCGAACTTGGAGACGACGAGGAAAGCGATTTTCGAAGGCGATGGGCAGACCGCAGATGGAATGAACCTTTTCGAACTCTCCCTGGAGATCAAGACGGATGCGAAGCTGTTATGGAGATTCTGTGAGATGGCATTTCCAGAATTCGACGGGCTCAATCGGAATGACAAAAAGACGCTATTCTTCAACTTCCACACCAAATGGAGTGTAGTGGAGATGGTCATATCAGCAGTGAAATACAATGACTCCCTGAAGTTCTTCGGTCCATCAGGGACCCCTAGCACTCCTGTCGAGAAGTTTTATGAGAATCGAGTGAAGGAGAAGAACACATTGAGTGAGGAGGATGTACTGCGGATCTTCAAGCCTTATTGGAACTTTCACACCCAGAATATCATACAGCCACTGGCAAAGATGGAGTTTGGGAGGATGGAGTACATGGCGTTGTTCGGGATACTGTTGTGGGATGCAGGTTAGTGAATGAACATGGAAACGAGCTCATCCCTCTTGTCAATAGAGCGCACTTTCAATCTCACCAAGATTCGAGCTTCGTTCGGATCTTTCTGGCTTTTACTTTTTGCGAAGCCTGAAGCCTACAGCTTGAAATCTGAAACTTTATCACTAGAAAATTATTATGTGATATGTGATGGGTCAACTAACAGGGGGACTGAACTGACATAGGGCTCCAGACTTCAAGCTTTAGGTTCTACCTGTTATCAGTCCTTATCACCTCCGAAAACTGAAGTTAGCCGGCGGGGAAGATCATCCTAGAGACAAAGTAGACGTAGCACTGAAAATGCGTCGAGGATCGAGAATGGCGCCAGGGGCACAGGGGATGCGTCAAGGCACCAAGATTGTGCCAAAACAACGCAACTGCGCTGGGCCCGAAATTGCGCCAAGTCACTTTCCATGAAGACAGACATGATGCACTTCCCTTGTTAGCAAGCCAATAACTTTGTAAATCAAAAGTTCACCCCGCCATTTCCGACCTTTGCCCCTAACCTTGTTCCACTGATCCATACGGACCATTCCGCCCGTTCTTATCTAACCATTTGATCGCTGGGCATGTCCAAGTACACACGTCGCCGGGTACTAGATGTGAAAGAGATTACTCTTCTTTTTGACCCTACCGTCTTCCTCTTCGTCATTCTGAATGTTCTTTGAATCATTCCACATTCCAGGCTATGCCAATGTCAGTGACTCACTCGGCGAGATCTGTCGTGCCATGCGAACAATCATCTGTCGAGAGCTAAAAGTCCATTTTGAAGAAAACGAAAGTTCCGAGAATCGATTATTCGAGACTTTAAACACGTTGAGTGTGGTTGAGGTTAGTCCAGTAGAGCGCACTTTCCAATTCACAGAATTATTACAGAGAGCCGAGAAAAAGTGTCAAGAAGAGATTCAAATGTGTGGAATGTACGATGTCGAAATGGATGAGGACATGAGAAACTTGATAATGTGGGAGAAATATTAGCTCTTTTTCCAAAAAAATGTAATGTAAATAAATCCCTGTGATCTTTCGTCGTTGTTTCATTGTTTCATTGGTTTCCATGACCACCCGACTCTCTCTCTATACTTCTCCCTCTTCCCCCCCCCCCTGACCACAATTTCCTTTTAGATGCTGTGCCGGGTACTCCTTTGCCAAGTTTGCGGCGCTCAAGGTGCTGAAAAGCACTTTGGCGGGGAATCCTGTAGGTTGTAATGGTAAAATCTGATCTTTACTTGAAGAAATTGGTTTCAGAGCTTGTGCAGCATTCTTCCGGAGGTATGTTCACTCGAGGAAGATGTCAATTGTGTGCACGTGCAGTAATCGGCAGGATAACAGTCATCCGTGCAGGCATTGCAGGATGTTGAAGTGTCTCGCGACGGGAATGGTCAAGTGGAGTGAGTTTTTGATAGAATTGGCTGAAAAACCTATTAAAAGTTCAAAAATTACCTTTTTTCGGTCAAAACACTGATATTTCCAACTTTATGAGGTTGCTTATCAGTAATTTGTTATCAAATTTCAAATCTGACAGCAGAAATGAATAGGGAATTGAATTCTGATCATTTTTCCAGTTTATCACTTTTCGATAGCTCCCCTAGTTCTCAAGATATAGCTGATTCCCTGGAACGCACCTAGGCGGCGCCAAGACTGGTATTGTGAAATAGGGACTTGCTACAGTAATCTCAACGTGTCTTTATCACAAACTGATAAGTGATAACAAAAACCTGAAAATTTGCTTTCAGAAGTCCAAGCAACTCGAGAAAAGACCAAGGATATCATCACGTTCCCACCAATTTCATTCATGCCCATTTCCCTGCTTGCTGTGAGTTTCAAGAAGCTGTTTTTCCCACCAATTACTCCCTCTTTTGCAGTGTCGGATAATCCCTCGCTCCTGTTCCAACATCAGTTTCACAGTTGACAACTGGACGGACATTGATAAGAAACGACGGGATCTTTATGGTGATAACATATTCGATCTGAACTTTTTTCAAATCTCCGAGAAAGCCAAAGCGGAAGGGTTATTGCTGTGGAATCTCGGGGAAATGGTGTTTCCCGATTTGAAGAAGTTGAATGAAGCTGACAAGCAAGCGATCCTCTGCAACTTCTTTCCCCGATGGATGATGATGTGCTCGGCGATGGATTACAGTGCCAACTACGAGAAGTTCAACAAGTTCGTGGGGACTGATGAGTATTACGATGCATTGGGGAAGTTCTACGGGACATGTATGCCGAAAAAGAAGAGGATGGAGAAGTCGGAGTGCATCAAGATATTCTCACCGTATTGGGATTGGCATTATGAGGAGATTGCAGAGCCGATTTATAAGAAGAAGTGTGATAAGGTGGAGTATACGGCTGTGTTTTTGCTGTTGCTTTTTGATGTTGGTGAGTTATT
>LR538955.1:261784-279682 GCA_900536315.3 Caenorhabditis becei | reverse complement strand
AGGCTTGAGGCTCCTAGGCTTCTAGGCTTCTAGGTTTCTAGATTTCTAAGCTTCTAGGCATCCAGGCTTCAAGCTTCCAGCTCTGAGCTCTATTTTCCAAGCTTCAAATCCCTGTTTTCCAGCCTACACGAACCTCAGCGAAGACTGCATAGAAATCCTTTGTAACATGAAAAAAGTGATTCTTCGAGAGCTGAAAGCCTACCAAACCGACAACAACTGCTCGGAAATGCGATTCATCGACACCCTGGACACCCTTATCATTCTCGAGAAGGCCGAGATGAAGTTCCAGGAAGAGTATTTAGTGTGCGGGTTGCATAATGTAAATTTACACGACGATTTCAAGACAATGATGCAAGTTAGGAAACTTTAAGTTTATCGGGTTGTACATACGGATATGAACATTTCAAGCATTCCATTTTGGAAAAAAAACATGATCTTTTTCTTTTCAATACGCATAACAATGTAAATAAAATGGTTCTTTTTATCACTTGTCTCGTCTTTATTGGTCTTGCTCCACTCCATTATCTGAACAAATAGTGTGTCTTTAATCAATTTCATTTTCGTCTTTTGTAGCGTTGATTCCGTGATGGGTTTGTGTACAGTTTGTGAGTCAGCTGAGGCCGAATTTCATTTTGGAGGATATAGTTGTAGGTGAGTAGTTATCAGCTTATCAGTTATGGTGATAACTATGAGCAGTCATCAACTTACAGTTCGTAGTTTCTAACTTTGAGCGCTGAGCTTCAGGCTAAAGAATTTCTAGCTTTAAACTATGACCTTTGAGTTTACAGTTATCAGCACCTGACTATCAGCTTGAAACTCTCAGCTGAAAGTCATAACTTCAAAGTTGCCATGTCTAACAATGACTTCTAAGTTCAGAGACAATAATAAGGTCATTCATTAGTTTGGAGCTCAAAGTCATCACATAGTTCCTAACTTTGAGCTCTTCACCTTCAACTGACGATTTCCCAGCTGTTAACCATGACCTTTGAAGTCACAGCTATCAAGTCCCAGCTTTTGACCAGGAGCTGAGAGTTCCCAGTCACAAACTTCCAGCTCGAAACCTTGTGAGCTCCGAGCGGTTGGCTGTGACCTCCCGATTCCCAGCTCCAGAATTCCCAGCTCCACCCCTGATCTTTCCAGAGCCTGCGCCGCCTTCTTCCGTCGCTATGTCCACTCCAAAAAGCGATCCATCCTCTGCGTCTGCAAATCCCAAACCAAATCCGTCCATCCTTGCCGTCACTGCCGAATGATCAAGTGCCTGAAAGCTGGCCTACAGAGGAATAGTGAGTCTTCTGAAGGAGTCCTCTGATACCGAATCTTTCCAGAAGTCCAACCTTTACGAGAGCCCAACTCCCCTTCAATATCAGTTGAAGAGGTAGGTTCCGAAGCTCTGGTCCCTTGCATATCAGTCAAGAATCGGATAATCAGTCGGGGATGCTCAAAGATATATGAGACAGCTTCACAATGGGGGAACTACAACGCGAGAAGGAAGTTGTTGTATGGCGAGGATGCGGAGAGGCTGAACTTCTACGAAGTGTCATGTCTGACAAAGACCGATGCGATGATCATGTGGCAAATGACTGAAGAGCTGTTCCCGTCTGTCAAGAAACTGAAGATGTCTGATATGGTATCCTATCATTTGTATTATTTTCAAATCAACAATTTTATCAGGAATCACTAATGTCCAATTTTATGTCAAAGTTCATTCTAATGGAATCAGCTCACGAGGCAATGCTCTGGTTCCGAACGCCACACGAGTACTCGCAGTATACAGAGGAGAATAGAGAGATGCTTTACAATTTTTATAATGGGGCGATTCCAGAAAAACATAAGATGAAGCGGGATGAAGTTGAAAAGTAGGTGATGAACCTTATCATTTATTACCAATTATGTTTTGCAGGATATTCTGGCCACTTTGGGCGCATTACTATGACAAAATTATCATCCCGATATACGATAAAAGACATGATTTGATGGAGACCATGGCTCAACTTCTTCTAATCCTCTTCGATCCAGGTAGGTTCAGGCACTACCAAAAGATCAAAAAACCTTATCACCTCTAATCTTTCCAGCCTACATAAACATCAGCGAGGAATGCGCCGAGCAATGCCGAAGTCTCCGAAACATGATTCTTCGAGAGCTCCGCGGCTATCTCACTGATAAGAATCAACCCGAGACTCGATTTTTCGACGTTCTAGACAACCTGAATCTTATCGAAAAAGCGGATGCGAAATTCCAGGAGGAGATATTGATTTGTGATATGTATAATGTAAAGTTACACGAAGATTTCCGACGGATCTTTGTCGTGGAAAAGTTGTGAATCCATTTGTTTCAAAAGAAGTGTTCAATGCTCTGTGTGATGTCTAGTCAATTTCTCCGCCCGTCTGTTTCTCTCACTGATAACCCGCTCTTATCATATCTTTCTCTTTCTCCTTCCTCCTCTCATCGATTCCAATGCCTAATTGTCAAATTTGTCTCTCCGAATCCCCTCAATCGAACCATTTTGGCACTTTGTCTTGTAGGTCAGTACTGTATAAATATAAGTTTCTTTTTCTTTTCCAACCCAATTTATAGAGCTTGTGCCGCATTTTTCCGCCGCTTCACCACCACCTCCCAAACCATTTTCCACTGCACTTGCGGCCAGAAATACCCTCCAATTTGCCGAAAATGCCGAATGGAAAAGTGCAGGAAAATGGGAATGAGACATGAATTGGTGAAAGGGCACAGAGATCCAATCGGGGTACGTGACAAAAGTTCAAAAGATCATAAGGTGACGTCATGTCTATGCACCTAGGGGGCTTACCAACAAAACAAAAAGTAGTCGAATCGTACCGATTTCTGATTTAGAAAATGATGACTGTGAATTATGTGAATGAGAATGATCAATTGAACAGTTGAACATGACGAAATTTAGCTGGGGGAAATCAAAAAATCAAAAAGTTTAGGATTTGAAGATGACAATAATGATAGGCTTAAAGTAGTCAGAGAAGCTTCAGAAGAGCTTCAGAAACGACCCAAGATTCTGGAGTTCAGAATCTCACGTCATCTGATTCCTGAACTCCAGAAGACCTTCTTTAGAAACATCAACTATGTCCTAGGGCTTCTAGATTCGTCACTCACATCACCATTCTTTCAAAAATAGCTTCTTCCCGTTCAAAAAGTGGTACATTGAATGTTTCCTGGCCTTCTGTGGCTTCTAATCCAACTTTTCCAATTGCAAAGCTCCTAAAAAAAGGCTATGAAGGGCTTCCTTATCAGCCCCGCCTCCTGGCAAGCTAGAATCATTCCTCCAATCAGTTATCACTTTCTCCTATCATTTGAGCAAACTCTATTTCTTTCGGAGAGTATGTAGCTTGCTTCTCTCTCTCACCTTTTTGACCTAGAATGAAACATGAGAAATTGGGTCACTTGGGATTTAGTTCACGTGAGAACTAGGTCAAAATCTTCAATTTTTCTCTGATTTTCCAGAAATCCATCACTCCAAAATGCCTCCACCGCCTATCCCAAGCCTCTCATAACTATAAGATTCTCGAACTAGACCGATCCAATGTCCACCAATCCAAATCCACTGGAATTGACATGTACCAAGTGTCATGTGTCATCAGAAAGGATCTGAAGCTTCTCTGGAAAATGCTCGAGAGCTCATTCGCCGAGTTCCGAGACCTTCCAGCTCCCGCCCAAAAGCAGCTCTTCTCAAATTTCTACCTGAAATGGAGCCGTGTCGAGTCAGCGATCCTGGCTCAGAAGTACAGGGATCCCTCGAAATGCTACTTTCCATCTGGAGAATTCGCCACTTCCATTGATAAACTGTACATTTCTTGTGTAGACGGAAGCTCACATCTAGATGGGGAGAAGCTGAAACAAGTCTTCGAACCCTATTGGAAGTACCATCGACGCTGTGTGCTCCAGCCGTTGCTCCAGAAGAGATTCGACTCTTCTGAATACATGGCACTGCTAGGACTCCTTCTCTGGGACCCTGCTTACAGTAATCTAGCAGAGGAATCTGTGGAAATGTGTCATTCGATGAGGAAAGTTGTGCTCCGCGAGCTGAAGAGCTACTGTGAAGAGGGAAGGTTTCTGGATACGGTAGACACGTTGAATCTGATAGATGTGAGTTATCAGTTGATAAGGTCTTGCTTATCACCACTTCAGAAAGCGCAGTTCAAAGCTCAAGAGGAGATCCAGATGTGCAGTTTTTACAACATCAAGTTGGATTATGAGTTTCAGACTATTGTATTGGAGGCTAAATTCTAACTTTTGAATCTTCATTGATCTTTGTCTTTTGGAACATGAAACATTTCCATTTACACTTTCCAACTTTTAATTCTTCTTTCTCTAAAACTGGTTACCCAACCCAACCCCCGCAGTATATCTCGATCACGAATCACAATTGTTCTCTCTTTATTCAAATCCTCTACCCTTCTATTCACTTTTCGCAATGCTCCTTCAGATGCTTGTCCCTTTGAATCGCCCGAAAATGCGATGTGAGATATGCACGACTCCGACTCTGGAACATCACTTTGGCGTGCCGTCGTGCAGGTTTTTCCTTGAATTGCGAACTATTCCTCTAATTAGGAGTTCTTTAGAAAGTGTGCAGCGTTCTTCCGAAGATATGTCAACTCGCCGATTCCGTTGAAAGAGTGCAATTGTGCAAGGGAAAAGTTTCCATGCAGGTTTTGTAGGATGGGAATGTGTTTGCAGGGAGGCATGAAAAGAGAAAGTGAGTTTTTGAAGATGGGAGCCTTCAGAAGGAGTTTATGAGTTTCTTGGGGTCTTCTGAATCTTTCTAGATGACGTGAAGAGAAGGCTATGGTCTGAGAAGACGTCAGAAACTTCAGAAGTTTCATGGGATCTTCTGAATCTTTCTAGGTGACCTGAAGAGGGAACTATGGTCTTGGAAAGTCAAATGAGCCTTCAGAAGACGTCAGGCACTTCAAAAGTTCTTTGACGTCTTCGTCTTCTGAACGTTTTTCTAGAGGTTTTGTCGGAGTCAGAAGGCGTTACAGGATTCAGACATCTTCTGAATCCGTCTAGAAGGCCCAAACAACAATGATATGGTTTTGAGAATTCTAGAAAGCTTCAGAAGTCGTCAGAAGTTTTGTAAGAGCATCTTGAATGCCTCTAGGTCTTCAGAAGACGTCAAGCACTTCTGTGACGTTTTCTGAATTCTAGTAGCATTCTAGAAGTTTTCAGAAGGCGTTGCAAGATTCAGAAGTACTTTGTCAAGCTTCTGAGGCTCTAGTGAGTCAACGTTGTGCTCCTGAAACCCATTCAAAGCTTTCAGAAGTTTAGGCAACATGCCCTGATTCCTGGTCATGTTCTAGTTTGTAGGGTTCAAAATTCTCCATCACAAAACGTGACATTTACCAAGTGTACCTCTAATCTTTCAGAAGTTCAACGGAAACGCGACAATAATCCGGGTAGACCCCCTCCGGTCCAGGTAATCCCTTCTGCTTTCCAAATTTCAATTTCATTGTTGTAGACCACCCAAATCGCACTCCGCAACAATGAAAGAATCGACAGAGCCATCGGGAACTACAAGGTGTTGGCTCAAGAGCGGAAGGTTGTTCATGAAAGGACGCCAACCAAGAAAGTGGACTTTTATGAGTACACCAGAGTAGCGATCATCGATTCTCAATATGTCTGGAAGCTTCTGGAGAACACGTTCTTGGAGCTTCAGGAGCTGGACGCCAAGGACAAGTTGAATCTATTCTCCAACTTTTTCCCCAAGTGGACACTTTTTGAGTCAGCGATCCAAGCTTTTCAAAAGTGTGAAGCTAGAACTTTCTTCGCAGCAAATGGGAAACCAGCCAAGAGGATCTCAAGGTTTTACAAGGATTGCATGACGATTGACATGAAGATGAAGGATGCAGAAGTCCTGCAGATCTTTGAGCCTTACTGGCAGTCTTACTACAAACACGTGGCTTTCCCGTTATTCGACCTGAAATTCGATCAAGTGGAACATATGGCGATTCTAGCGATGATGCTTCTGGATCCGGGATACACCAACATCTCCGAAGAGTGCTCGGCCATGTGTCACGGGCTTCGAAAAGTGATTCAGATGGAGTTGAAGGGGTATTATTTGGAGAGGAACAAGCCGGAAGAGAGATTGTTCTTGACAATGGAAGCACTGCTGTTAATGGAGGTAAGAATCGGATTTCATGAATGGCTCCAGGTTACTGTACTTCTTTCAGAAAGCCGATCGGTGGTTCCAAGAGGAAGTTCATGTTTGTGGGGTGTACCATGTTTCGATGGACGAGGAGTTTCGAAGGATGGTGGAGACACAGAAGATCTGATACATATGAGAATGGGAACATTTATTTGGATGAATGAACCTGTATTTATTTTGTTCACAAGGGTTACTGTAGCCATTATTCTCAATTTGACCTATTTTTCAAAACTTTGCCATTCAATCAATAGTTTACCAAATTTGAATGATTAGATGTGCAAAAGATAGGAAATTTCATTCTGAACAACTTTCCAGTTGATAACTTTTTGATATCTTTACTCCTTATCAAGTTATCAAGCGTTTTATCAGGTCTAGCTGTTCGAGTTACTGTAGCTCTTACACTTTTCTGATTTCTGCTCTTCTGCTTGTTTTCCAATTAGCCCCCCACTCTTTTAGCTCTCCAGAGCCATTATCCTAGCCACTGTACACATTCTGATAAACACTCGCATCCAATCTCTGGAGATATCTCTCCTTATCATCACACCCACTTACTTCACTACTCTTCACTTTACGATGCTCCTCATCCACCACTTCAACTTGACCCACTTTCAAAATGATACCAGATACTATCCCCTTCTTCAAACCTATCTCCTCGCCGAGTTTGCCTTGTACATTGGAGAGTAAGCCTTCAGAATCCCCCGGGATTCCAAGAACTTCCGATTTCCAGCATCTTCCAAATCCTCTTCTTCATATGGGTCGTTCTATCAGCTCGTCAGTTCCACGTGAACTTCACGTACATCTTGGTGTACCTCTACGGGATCCACGTGGTCGATGACGTGGCGATTCTGGTGATGAGGATTCAGATGTTCAATTCTATAGATGGTATGGCTAATGGACTCTGGGATTCAGAATTCAGAATCACGTCTTCAGACCACCACCTAACCTCCAACCCGAATTTCCTCTACCTCATGAACATCTCTGTATTCGCCATGCTCACCGCCATGTGCATCATGCCATTCCTGATCCTCGAACGGTGTTTCGCAACCATCTTTCTCTCAAATTACGAAACCAAACCGCGCAAATACATCTCCCTGATTCTCCTTCTGATCCTAGGCATCTTCGGCTATTTCGCATGTGTTCATGTCCAGGAATCAGCCAACATTGTGCCGATTGTAGTGCTGATCATGTCGTTGAACACTGTGGCGCTGGGGGTGAATATGTATTTGAAGTATTACAATCGGAAGCAACATCAGAACTTTCACATTGGCAATTCGCAGTATTCCCTGGCAAAGAGATTTCAGATTTCTGAGAATATAAGGACACTTCATGTAAGTCTAGGGGGTTCTAGAGGTCCTGCTGAAGCAAGGGACGTCTTCTGAACGTTTCCAACGTCCTAGAAGGCGTTCCGGACTTCAGAAGCTTCACAATAGCCTAATTCAGCTCTGGAAGCTTCCAGAACACTTCTGAAGCCAGGGACGTCTTCTGAAGATTGTTCAGAATGCGTTCCAGACTTCAGAAGCTTCACAATAGTCTAATCCAGTTCCAGAAGCTTCCAGAAGTCTTAAAAAGAATCAGATTCTCAGAGTAAAACTTCTGAAGCCGGAGATGTCTTTTGAAGGTCCTCCAAAGAGCGTTCCGGGCTTTAGGAGCTTTACAATAACTTAATCCGGGCCTAAAAGCTTCCAGAAGACTGGGACGTCTACTGAAGGTACTCCAGAGTGCTTTCCAGGCTTCAGGAGCTTCCCAATAGCCTAATCTAGTTCTAGAAGCTTCCAGAAGTCTCCTGTAGCCAGGGACGTCTTCTGAAGGTTCTCCAGAAGATTAGCCCAATCCCTTGTTCCAGATGCTAAACCTCATCATCTTCTACATGGGCTGCATGAACTTCCTCGTCGTCATCAGCGTCATGATCTCCGGCTTTCGCGGCCTCTCCCCCGAGCAACAAGCCGTCTGCTCCATCGTTCTGAACGTGTCCGTCTTCGTCTACAGCTACTCGCTCTCTCACATTATCGCGTGTTGTTGCGACAAGTGGAAACGTCATCTGGAGACGACGATGCGGAAGGTGTGTAGGTTCCCACGTGGAGCTTCACGAGCTGTACAGGAAATTGATAGAGATACGGATACTGAGAACCAGGGACTGTTGGGCCGGAAATGAGATTCAGAATGGTTTTCGTACCCAAAGGTCTAGACAAACATTAATGTCTTCAAGATCAGGTTCACCTACTGACCTAGTTCAATAGAGCGCACTTCCAAAACTCCCCAAATTCCAGGTCGGTTGCTCCAAAAACGTGGTCCAAGTGGTGCCCCTTCGTGACACATTCGGAACCGAGATGACCGTCAAAGTGAGCGCCGATTCGCATTTCCGAACGCTGCGATCCACGTGGAATGTGTCGGCGAAGGCGACGATGGAGAACAATGCGGATTATGCGATGGAGGATTATCAGATTTGAGTGATAAGAAGATGAAGAAGAATGATGTGCTGATAATGATAATGATAATGGTTTTCTATAGAAATGTGAACAATACATGGATATTTGTGTGAAAGAATAAATGAATAAAATAATCTGTAGAAGAAAAAGAGGGTTTTCTATTTTTGTTACGAGTGAAATCCAGGTCAAGAGGAGTCTAAGTCACGTGAAATCTAGATCACGTGAAATCTAGGTCACGTAAAATCTAGGGTCACGTAAAATCCAGGTCACGTAAAATCTGTGTCAAGATTCAGAAGCCACCAGGGTCTCCAGAATCCTCGAAAACTCAGAAGCCTTTAGAATCCAACTGCCCATTGTGCTCCAAACAAATTTTCCCGGCTCTAAAGTGTATGTAGGTCAAACTTTCGCACTTTTTGACCCTCCAAAAGTCACGTGTCGTTTTACAACCAACTTCTTTCAACTTCCTGGAGCATCGTCGCTTTCTGGATCGCCACCCAAAATGAAACTAATTCCCTGCTCGCTATCCTCATCTAATCCTCCCTCCTTCTTCCCCTTCTAACCACTTTTTTGTAGTGTGAGAAAACCGACAGACACGGCGAGTACACCGCCTTTTCCTGCTCATTTCCTCTACCTCTTCTCATTTATTTTGCCATTCCTCCCCTCAACCCATCACAAAATGCTTCTAATTCACTTCTTCAACATGTCACATTTCAAAAAGACCAACCAGTTTTACAACGAGATGAAGTATCTGGTTTATGGAGAGACTACACTGTACATTTTTGAGTGAGTACTACAGTGCTCCACATAATGATATGACACCCCCCTGATTTTTATAGAACTTGGGAACTCACTATGATTGAGTAGTGATGTCTCTTGAGAAAAAGTCCGTAATAAGTATAAGATTAATGATAGCAACAAAAAACCAAGCTCAAAAAAATAGAAAAAAAGAAATTTTAATTTTTCGAAAAAAAGTGAGAAAAATTTTCCACATAATGATATGACAGGGTAACAGAAATCAACAATAACAGAAAAAAAAAGGAACAATGTGGGTCTAATAATCGATGGGAGCACCATTTTGACGAATAACATTGAAAACGCGAGTGTCCATCGAAAGATACAAGTTATCCAACAATGTCTGATCAACTTTATGCCATGCGTCAATGATGGCGATTTTGAGGTCGGCAACGTTGTCAAAACACTTGTTTCCTGCGTAAATCTTCCTGACCATGAATCCCCAAACGTTTTCGATGATGTTTATGTCCGGTGAACAAGATGGCCACTCGAGAACCGGGACTCCTCTGTCAGATATCCATTTGATGGAACGACGGGCACGGTGACAAGGCGCTCCATCTTGCTGGTACGTGAAGTTTTTGCCTCGGTTTCGATGGATAAAAGGCATCAAACCACGTCTCATCACATATCGGTACTCGGCTCCGTTCATCTTCTTCGATACGAAGCACAGCTTCACACGACCTTGAGCACTGATCGCCGCCCAAGTCATTACTCCACCTCCCTTGAAATTTCGGCGAGAGAAACGCATTTTCTCTTTACGCAAATCATGCCAGTAATCTCTGTAGCCATCCGGACCATCACAATTGAACTTTTTTTCGTCACTGAAGATGATCTGGAATTGGGAGCTTGCATTTTACGGAGTTACTGTAACCCTTACCTGTTTCCAATCAGTTCTTTGGTTCTTTCGAGCGAACTCAACTCGATTTTTCCGGTGTTTTTCAGTGATCCACGGAGCTTTTCTCATTTTTTGTCTTCTAATGAACTGAGACTTTGAAAGCACGCGTCTGACCGTCTCCGAGGACACTGGCAAACTCAGTTCCGATCGGATTTTTGAACAAGTGGCCGTTGAGTTCGAGGCGCGACGAATAATTCGTCGCTTGTCACGGTCCGAAAGAAGCGATGGACGACCAGGTGACTTTTTGGTGCCATAAACAGCCGGATTGGAGACATAATTGGTGATAGCACCTCTCGATCGGCCTATTTCCTTAGAAATTCGCTTGATTGAGAATCCTTGGGCCCTTTTGGCGTCGATGAGGCCTTTTTCGTAGGCGGTCAGAGGGGTTCCACGACCCATGGCTGCAAATGATGGAAAATGATCCAAAATTCTGATTTATGATGAAAATCCGTACAAAAAACGGTTAAAAACACAAAAAAATAAAGGGTGTCATATCATTATGTGGAAGAAAAATAACGCAAAAAGCAGAAAATCGATTTTTTTTTTCTTGCTCACTTTAGTCTAGATTTCGCTCTAGGACCCATAAATGTAATTCTTAAGTGCAATTTAACTCCATGGAGATAAAATTTGAAAATCCTAAAATTCGACTAGTTCACCAAATTTCAAGGGGTGTCATATCATTATGTGGAGCACTGTAGTTCCGATTTTTGAAAACAAGTTCCTGGAGTTCCAGTACAATAAACATGCTCTTCTACATGTGGGTGCTGTTCTCGGCTGCTCAGTTTCACTTCAACTTCAACTTGGTGTCGGGGGTGCAGTATGTGATGCACTTTCTAGATAACTTGGTCATTTTGGCGATGAGATTTCATTGGATTTTGGGGTATGAGGAGGAAGGTGAGCCCAGGCCCAAGCCCATAAACCTAAAAGCCCTATCCGCCTTTCCAGACTCTTTCGACCCTCTCTCCAGCCCTCTCTACCAATTCCTGATGACATTCTCCATCTTCTGCATAACCGCTGCCATGTGTTCCCTTCCTTGCTTCATCCTCGAGCGATGTTTTGCCACTTTATACCTCAAAGACTACGAGAAAAACCAGCGACGCCACATCTCCTATCTCCTTGTTTTTCTGCTCAACGCAATCGGCGCTTTTGGAGCGTTTGCACTTCAGAACAGTGAGTTCTTGAGGGGATTCTGGTTCTGATTCTGATTCTGACTTCTGACTTCAGAAGACAACACCATCTACATTGTCATCGGCCTAATCGTTCCAAATGCGTTGGCAGTTACTGTGAGTGAGATTCAGATTCAGATTCAGAATTCAGAAGTCAATGACACCCTTTCAGTTGAACCTGTTCCTAAAATGCTGGAATAAGAGGAAGTACGACGAGTGTCAGAACATGGAAAAAGGGAGTTATACACTGGCGAAGAGGTTTCAAGTCACTGAGAATATCAAGTCATTGAGTGTGAGTAATGGGATAGGCCCGACTAGAGAAATAGGCTTGAGAAATATGACAGGTCTGAACTCAAGGCCTAGAAAGACAGGCTCGGTCTAAACTTGAGGCTTTACTTGGAGCTTGGCGCTTAAATAGGTCAAGCTGAACTGATTTCGTCTAACCCGAGTTTGGCCCAGCTTTCTCAAAGTCGACTTTCCATAAACCTCGGTCGGAACTTGGCCAAAACTTTTAGGTCATGTTTAGTCCTTGGCTTTGTAGTCCTTCAACAATATAGGCCCAAAGTGTGCCAGCCTGAATTTGTTTTTTTTTCAAATTTCTAGCCAACAAATCTGTGACATTTTTCTTATTATGACGGAAAAAGTCAGAACTTTTGTGATCCCACTACAATCTCCCCTCTTCCAGATGCTCTACACTATCGTCTTCTACATGGGCTTCATGAATGTCATCCTGGTCGCCTGTGTCCTTGTCTCCAGCTTCGACCTCTCCCCAGAACGCCAAGCCATCTGCTCCCTAGTCCTCGATGGCTCCATTTTCCTCTACAGCTTCATGTTACCCCAGATAATGACATGTTTCTGTCATAGATGGAGGGCACAGACGGAGGTGTTCAAGATACGGATCGGGTGTCAGAAGCGGAAGCCGACGAGTGTTAATCCGATGAAGGACGCCAGGGCGAGGGGTAGTGATGAGCAGAATGCGCATTTTGATCAGTTGAAGTCGACGTGGGAGAAGGATTGATAAATGTTAGCTGATAGTGATTACTGATTGATTTCTTGTTGATATCACTTAATGAATTTGTCTAGAAGAACATGAAGATCAAGGTTCAGAACCTCCAGAATTAGCCCTCCCGACGTGAGATTCTGAATCCTCTCAAGAGTCCAACTTCCTCTAACCAATCAGACCAAATCCAAATTACTATGCTTTAGATATTCGTGGGAACAACATGATAAGGCACTGGTTCATTCGAATCAAGAACAAATTCATCACGTTCTCTGACTTTTCTCCACTACACTAATGAATGAGGTCTTGACATTTCGATTTTTGAGTTTCCGGAGGCTCCCGCGGATTTCAGAGTTGTAGATCAGGACAGCGATGCTGGAAAAGGGGAATTGGAAGGTTCTGGAAGCCCAGAAGACTGACCCATTACTAGTCGACAAACATCCCCATAAAAACGTTGTCATCATAAACGCAATGTACATGTTGGTGATGAAATATGGCACATTGAAGTAGACAGCCAATGCGAAAAGAGAGACAATCCCTTGGAAACATGTCTGCTTGATGAAGTCGATCTCTCTTTTTCGGATTGCTGCGGACTTCTGGGAGGACTTTTGAATCTGCACTTTGAATTGGCTCTTTTGAAAGTCACTGAACCAACCTGTTTCCTGGTCGATTGGACTTTGAGAATCGTCACAATATCAATGAAAGCGTTGAGGGTGGCACCTCCGAGGTTCTTCGAATAGTCTGCTATCCAGGAGTACTCTACGCAGAGTTGGTCTTCGACATTGAAGTAGAACATCCAGATGGAATCGTCGTAATACGTTTGACAGCCGACTGATAAAATGATAAAGAGTAGGTGATAAGAAATGCAAGACTACTTACAAATCTTTGAATACACAAAAAGATTGGCAAAGCTGAAGGTGAAACATAAGAAGGCGTAGAATTTGGTGGCTTTCAAACTGGAATCAGAGCCTTATCACTGATATCACTTATCACTAACTCGAACATTCTCCTGTAGAGAACTGGGGTGAAAACTGCGAAGAAGCGATTCAAAGAGATGACCAGGTGAAGTTCCATTGAAGCATCGTAGCAGATCATTAGGAGGAAGCCGCATTGATAAGAGTAGTACTTGAGGAGTTTGATATCACTGATAAAGGAACTGATAAAAACTATCACTCAAACTGATAAGCTTACAAGACAATCATAATCCCAACATATCCAAAGTAGATAAGACTGAAAATCGTGTCAAAAAGTGCCAAGCAACCAGTGAGAAGGGCGAATGAAGGACTCAACGATCGGATTCTGTAGGTCACTTGGAGAATGATAAAGTTGCAGATAAAACCGGTTAATGATAACTGAAATTGACTGATTTCTGAGGGAATTTGATTGGGAGCTTACTGGAAGAATTGTCAAACCAATCAATTGCTGGCCAGTCATTTTCAAGTTAGAAACGAAGGGACGTGGAGAGGAAGTTGATTAGAAAAAAGGAAAACCAAAAAAAAAGGATTTTCTGGTGATGAATCAGGTTGGACACACAAAAACACAAAGTAGGAACACGTTGAGATCTTGCTCATTATATAGTGTTACTCATAACACCCAAAGAAGGTTGTGTAAGAAAGAGAGACCCCCCAAATTCCGGATAGTAGGAGCCCACTACGCTCGGCTCTTCATAATCAGATCATCATGATACTGTTCATGGTGTTTAGTGACTTCCTTGTGAATCAATGTGAGATGACTTCAACTGAACACATGATTGGTGATAAGGTTTTATGTAAATAAGATACTAAGGCCCTCTTGGCCGAGAGGGTGACTTAGTGTTCTTGTGACTTGCTATTTGACAACTAATTGGTCGACAGAAGATTATTAAACGGGCAAATTACTATGGGGAAAAAGGGGGAAGGGAACAACAATGACCCGGAGCACCGGGTCGAGGCCGGTGCTCGGGTAACAGGAATCGCCTTGGGGCTGTGGAAGGGGGGATTAAATACAGTACAGAGGAATTTATCAGTGGGAGAAGCTGCGGTCGAGGGCGTCGTCCGGATTCCAGTGACGGTGACGAGGCTGGATCTCGGGATCTGGAAAAATGACGTGGGTTATGATAAGGGAGAGAGAGTGTGGAGCCTTTTTGAAAAGTTTGTTATGGGAAAGTTGGAAATGACCTCCAGCAATGACTACTTCTAGTGAGTGTAACTTTTTTCTTCCTTTTTTTTTTGGGTTTGAATGGGTGGTTTGATTTTCGACTTACCCAAGAGGAGAGGAGGAAGAGCAACGAATTACGAGACCGGAGTCCGCGGTTAGCAGTGCTCTTCTTCCGCTTTTTATTCTGCGTGTTGCAGGACCGGACGCCAGTGAGTTGCCGAGTTGAGGAAACCCCAGTTTCCTAGGATCCAGATCTTGTCCTTGGCGCGGGAGACGGCGACGTTGAGACGTTTGGCATGGCCCACGAAGCTGTTTGGGAGGTCCGAGTTGTCAAGATGAGGACCATGTCGAACTCTCTTCCTTGAGCGTCGTCGACTGTCCCGAAGAAGACAGGGTTCCTGCGCTGGTGTCCGTACTCGTGCATGACCTTGACGATCTGGGCCCTGTAGAATTCCAGAACTGCGATGGTGGCTCTGGGGCAGCTGACGGCAAGGCAGCGGGCCAGGTCGACTGCTGCGGTGGCCTCCTCGTTGTTGGTGAGACTGCTTCCAGCCTGGTTGTGCTGCTCGTTGATGTTCCACAGCCGGATGGAGGAAGTGGACGGGTGTGGAGGCCAGATGTCTTCCGGCAAGGCGAAGGAGTTGCCCTCGGGGCGCTTCGAGACGAACTGTCCTTGGTAGAACATTCCGGAGAGCAAGTTGGTGACGTCTTCTCGGCAGCGGCAGCTCTCGAAGAAGCTGACGATGGGGCATGACCGCTTGGATGATATGATGTCCATGATGCTGTTTGTCCCCAAAAAGGAGACAAAAGAGCTTAGGTTCTCGGGCTTGAGAGACCAACGACGAGTCAAGGCGGTGACTGCCTTGACCGCCTACTCTTTGAGCGACGAAGAGATGGGTGGTTTTTCCAGAAAAGGAAATAGAAAATAGTAGAGAATACAGCAGAAACTTCAGGAAAATCGAGACAAAGTTGTCACCTTCTGGCGACAGGAAAAAGAACAAGAATGACCAAAGTAAAGCAGCCTTGGCGGGTGGAAAGGAGGCTTGCTTGTGTAACTATGCGTCATCAGATAGACATTTTTCATTTGCGGATAGGAAAAACGCCTACACAAGAATTTTTCTATTAACTTTCGCAAGAAGAGGCTCACATTGTAAAAACGCCTCCGCGAACAGATCTCTTTGGAGAAATTGAATTTCGATTGCGGAATCATGAAAAATTTGAGATGCTTCTCGTGCCGAATCCGGAACGACCGGCGTGTTTGTTCAAGTCAGAGTTCAAACCGACTGAAAACAGTGGAAACCGCAGTTCGGCGACGCGCCGAGCAGTTTGGCATCGCTCGACCCCAAGCCAAAGGTGACTATGGGCGATTGGAACGGTGCCGGATGCCATACGAACTTCTCGACACTGGAGATGCGCGCACCGGGCGGACTGAAGATCATCAAGGAGGCGATGAGGGGACTCGAGAGAACCCATGAGGAGGCCATGAGGAAGTACGATCCGAACGAGGGAAAGGACAATCTGCGACGACTCACCGGGCGGCACGAGACGAGTTCGGCCGACAAGTTCTCCTGGGGAGTCGCCAATCGCGGATGCTCGATTCGGATCCCGCGGCAAGTGGCCGAGGAAGGAATGGTCAGTGATATATATTCAAATAACTTGTACTTATTTCCTTATTCCAGGGCTACTTGGAGGACCGTCGCCCATCATCCAACTGCGATCCCTACCAAGTGACAGCAATGATCGTGAAGAGTGTGCTGTTGTGACAAATCAATGTGCTACAGTAATCTGAAGGAACACCGCCCATGTCAAGGCAAAAAGGAAAAGCTTTATTTTGTAGGGAGGAGAGAAATCACATTTGGAACTAATGATTCCTCGAAAATGAATATTTTGACAGTTTGAGAGCGGTGGAAGCCTAGAGAATAAAGCTGGGCAAGTGAGAGAAAGAATACCCGAGCGGCGGACAAGTCCTCTTTTTAGGGAAGACTCCCCTCAGCCGGCTGCGGGTTTCTAGATGAAGGGATGGTGCAAAGAGATGAACAACAAAGGTGTACTCGAGCGGCGGTCAAGCCCTCACCTGCACAGGGAAGACTCCTCCAGCCGGGTACAGGGGTTTCTGAAGAAAGGATAGAGAGGGAGAGACAAAAAATGGAAAACAAAAAAGATTTATCGGCTAAATCTTCGTGCTGTACAGTAAACCACCCTATAAGTCAACCACCTAGAGAAGAGCCTCACAGGACAGCAACACAGCTAACTGATAGCCCCTCAGCTCTCCCCGACCTTAACAGTAAACCACCTTATCATTTAATCACATACCTCATCCGTCTCTAGGCACCCCGAATCGAACGTTTTGCAGATGCAGTGTGTGGTGGTGGGCAGTGGTTCGTCGAATGTCTGCAATTAGAAGATTCTGGATGACCTAGAGGATTTGTTTGCTAAACATCTGGCAAAAAAGAGCAGCGAGCGAGTAAGACACGAAAAACGGAGAGATTAGAGGAAAAAAGAATGAAATTCCATGAAAAATAAAGAAACTCTTGAAAAGAGAGGAAGGAAAACACGAATGATGACAAATGATGATGATGATGACACACGGGCGGTCCCATGCTCCCTTTTCGCGCGTTTCAGGTTTTCGTGGGCTGGAAGGAGGTCAAAACGTTTTTTTCAGCTGGAACACACACTTGCGAGTGAGAGACCGTGAGCAGCCAGAGAGACGCCAGACGACGAGCGTTTCGCGCGCTGGCGCACTCTTCGTTGTGTAGATTTACGGGGAGCGGCCGCTATTTTTCATTTTTCCGCTTGTTCACAGAATTTGGACGAATTGCGACAAAGGCTGCACCGAAACGACAAAAAAATAACAAAATAGTGCAGCGATCCACGTGGAACACATGTCACTTCCGATCCTTTCTTGTATATCGTTCTGTACTAGTGCGAGCTCGATACCCAATCCAACTGGTCCAAATGAGCGGGCAATGGAGTGAAGCGTCGATATGTTCCCAATGATTCAAGCAAGCAAGTTGTTGCTGTTGCTTCAGGTTATGCGAATATTCGACCACTTCCGATTATGGACTGACTTACTAAAGGTTAGCACTGGAAAGCTTGAAAGCTTTCAGACGACTTGGGCTAGCAGCTTGGGCCCACAACTAATCAATCAGGGAAAGAGAAGAGAAAGAGATAAGCGAAAGGGAAATGGGAAAGTGAATGTTTACAATTGAAACTGGATAAAGGGAGTGTACAGTTAGTTTATTTTCAGATTAGTTGCTCAATGGGGTGCATAAAAATGTACATGGGGGATTCAAGACACACATTTTACAATTTGA
>LR538955.1:240069-259234 GCA_900536315.3 Caenorhabditis becei | reverse complement strand
CTCCTTCCGTTCTCTGGGACTTCCGAATGAAAAAGGGCAAGATGAAGAACTGAGAGCGCTGAGAGCCCAAAGACACGGAAAGTGAGTGTTCACAACTGGGGCGAACACTTAGAATCGTCTCCTTCCGTTCTCTGGGACTTCCGAATGAAAAAGGGCAAGATGAAGAACTGAGAGCGCTGAGAGCCCAAAGACACGGAAAGTAAGTGTTCACAACTGGGGCGAACACTTAGAATCGTCTCTTTCCGCTCTCTGGGACTCTTGAACGAAACGGGACAAAATGAGGAATTGAGAGCGCTGGTAGCCGAGAGAGACGGAAAGTAAGTGTTCACAACTGGGACGAACACTTAGAATCGTCTCCTTCCGTTCTCTGGGACTTCCGAATGAAAAAGGGCGAGATGAAAAATTGAAATTATGAATTCCAACATGATCGCTAAGAAATAGCCTACGCAGCGATTGAGGATAGTAAACGCAAACATAATGAGTCGGGAAAGTGCGAAGACGCGAGAAATTGGAAAAAAAGCTTGAAAACAGGACGAATCGCTTCAAAATTGAAGAAAAACAGTGGGAATGCGGAGAAAATGGTAGGAAAGCAGCTCAATTACTAGCAAGGAGAAGAGAAAAATAATTTTAAAAAATGAGTGGAGGAGCCCGAAATACATGACGGCTTCAAGAAAATCGAAACTACCGAGTAGAAAGCGAAATCCGGCAGCGATTCGGACACGGAATTAGCGGAATGAGTGGGAAAAATGTCAAAAAGACACCAAAGTTCCAGAAAACACCAACAAAACAAGTAAACAAACTGAAAATTGCCGCGCGCGCTTCGAAAAACAGTAAAAAAATTCGAAAAAAGCGTGGAAAGTGAGTTCATGGCGAGACCCGGGCGCCAGAAAAAGGCATGCGCCTTTAATTTTAACTCTGAAATTTAAAGGAGCATGCTTCAAAATGAGCATGGGTCTCGCCACGACTTTGCAGACTACGGTAGAGGAGAGCACGCCGCCCGTTGATTTCAGCGCTGATTTTTGATTTCAACGTTGGATTTTTGACTCGTTTCCGCTCGTTTTCCCTTTTTTTTTTGTTGAAATACCTTTTGCAACCGCCTCCTCTGTCTTTTTATGTACTTTATCAACAAAACATGCGAATATTAACACGATAAATGTAAAAATCAGGCATTATTCACATTTTTTCACATTTCGTCTTATTGCTTTCGTCCTCGCTGTCTTGCTTCTTCACAATTTCGCTTCTCTTGTTTTCTCCTGATTTTTCTTTATTTTTATGCGCTATAGCAAAGCGCAAGCAGTTAATTTGCCTTTTCATCTAGTTTTCCAACAAAAGTTGCGAATCAAAAGCGCGCGAAAATAGAAATCGCTCGTCATCTCGGAATCTTCAACGTTGTTTTTGTTTCTTCTATTCACTCTGTATTGCTTTTACAACATTCGTCTTTTTTCAGGAAACCTCATCAGAGACGCCGCCAGAAGCTCGTCGATGCAGCTACGGAGTGAGCAGTGCAGCTCGAAGATTTAGCCGATAAATCTTTTTTTGTATTTTAACTTTTGTCTCTCTTTCTCTCTTTTTATCCTTTCTTCAGAAAACCTTGTACCCGGTTGGACGAGTCTTCCCTGTGAAGGTGAGGGCGCGACCGCCGCTCAAGTACACCTCTGTTGTTCATCCCTTTGCACCATCCCTTCATCTAAAAACCCACAGCCGGTTGAGGGGAGTCTTCTCAAAAAAGAGGACTTGTCCGCCGCTAGGGTATTCTATCTCTCACTTGACCAGCTTTATTCTCTAGGCTTCCACCGCTCTCAAACTGTTAAAATATCAATTTTTGAGGAATCATTAGTTCCGAATGTGATTTCTCGCTAATAATTAGATTGTCGCTAGTTCTCCTGTTCATTTTCACCATGTTCACCACTTTTTCTGTTCAATGTTCATCCGTTCTATTCTATTTCACTTCACCTACCCATTCTTTCGTTGTGCTTCCATTTCTTTCCATTCCCACTTGTTCATATACCTTTGTGTCTTGACCTTTGTCTTGTTTTCCCATTTTTCGGCTAACTTTTTTTTTTCATTTGCCTGGAAACCCAATGACTGTTGGTCAAAATGTAAGCGGGTTTCTTCAGTAAAGGATCGCGGTAATATAAGACGAGCCGTTGATGTTCTGAATGTTCGCAGCGGCGGGCTTGTGACGGTCTCTGCTCGGACTGGAATCCGTTGGGCGAAGCCTTTTGACCGCGGACTTCTGACGGAGCGGAAGTGCGATCTGAAAGTTATGGAGTGAGAGAGACAACTGCGCGGAAGCGTGGGTGTTGCGAAATGTTAGCGGGAAGCCATGGGTCCGCTGACTGAACTACCCGGGGGGTTCTTAAACAAAAGCGGGTGGCTACTTACGGACGATTGGCGGTAAGAAGATCCGATTGATTCCAGAGCTTCAATAGGTCGTCTGCGGGAGTCGCATTCAGACCTTAACAGGGCTACGTTGATTTGTCCCGCATGGGGGGTGGTCTGGAATCCGTCGGTTCTTGTGGCACAGACGATCGTGGTTCGCGTCGCTGGCGTCGAGTCGATGGTACCCAGGAATGTCTCGTCGTGTCTTCCGTCATACCTTCTTCTGAAAATGAATTGAATAAGTAATTGTAAGCAAATAAATTGCGATCCGACTACTCACCTGTTTAACGTTGACATCACTCTGATTGAATCCATAGAAAAATCAGAAAAATAAGAGCAGGAACTTCAAAAAAATCAATACGAAAAACGGTAGTCACCTTCTGGCGACAGGGAAAAAGAGACGAATGACCAGAGGAAAGCAGCCTTGGGGAGGTGGAAAGGAGGCTTGCTTGTGTAACTATGCGTCATCAGATATGAACTTTTCCAAGGTGGATGGCGGAAAAGCCCCCGCAAAAATGTCTTATTGTTATTACGGGTGGACCTATTCCACAGACCTATTTATCTACAAGACAAACAGTGCACATGATGGGAGTCTTCCCTAAAAAGAGGACTTGTCCGCCGCTCGAATACTCAACTCTCACATAATCAGCTTCATTTTCTAAAAGTGAAAATCAGAAAGTTATCAATTCAAGAACGGAAAAAATATTTGTTTCGACTGTTCGAACTGGAAAAAAGGTCTCCGAACTAGAATCTGTGAAAAAGAATCTCCAGGTGTTGACTCTGATGGCTGAAACAAGGTTCTACACGGTTTCAAGTGATTCTCACATAAACGTGAACTTGAACTCGGTAGATCTAGTGCAGACATAAGGGTATCAGTTTTCCACATTTGCTCAAAATCTATTCATTCCTCCAGTCTTCCAACTCATCGGCCTCGCCTCGGCTTTTGGCTCACTTCTGGCTTCTGTCTCCTAATGTAAGCTATCATCAGATGCTCCAGAAGTTTCCGACAGTACAGGGGTGCTTGCCTCCGGGCATGACTCCTGGACAAATGTCGGAAATGTCAAGAATCCACTAAATTGTCTGCAATTTTCCTGTCTTTGTCTCGTTTTTTCCAACTTTCAGCAAACGAGGAGCAAAGATTTCAATTGGATTCTCTCGTCCAACTTCACTTCTTCAACGACTCCGGAAGGATTTTGATGCCAACAGGTCTTCTGGAGGTCAGGAGAGGTTGGAATCGAACGACTGTGACCTGGAATCGAACCACTGGGCAATTCACCAATTCTCTAGCTAGATTTCAAAATCTATTGAACATTCGTGACCATTGTCTCGCTTTTCTAAACTTTCAGCGAACGAAGATGACGGGAGGCAATTGGAATTTCTGTGACCCCTCAATGGAAGGATTTGGCTGGATTTGAGAGACATCTCCTTTTTACTACAATTTGAACTATTTCTTTTGCATAAAAAGTCTTTGGGGGAGGGGTCAGGGTTACTGTAGCAATATCTTTTCTGTCATTTCGGGGAATTTGGCCTAGATCAAAGTCTCTGGATTCCTGAAAACGATTCAGGAATCCAGAGACTTTGAACTCGGTGACCTAGATTTGAAGTGTTATTCAAGGGGCACCGATCCGATTCTAGAATCGTTCAGGGAATACCTCCCAGTGCGATTCCAAGATTCTCCATCTAGAGATTTCAGAATTGTTCTCAACTTTCCGGCATTTGTCCTGTTTCCCTTTCAGCGAACAACTTCATCGGCCCAGGAACTCAATGACTGACATGCTGATGGAAGCGTCTCGATGGCTTGAAGAATCAGATGTTCGGAAGGACTCGATTGGACTGAACAACGTCTTCTTACCTGATTGTACTGTTAATTTAAAAAAAAGGGTTTTGGTTTACAACAAGGGGTTATTGCAAAACTACAAGTTCAAAGTTTTTTTTGCTTCACAAGGGAACCTTTTAAGTCAAGGTCCAAACTTTGAGAAAAAAATTATATAGGGTGACAGAGGATCCTTTGGTGAGTACGAATAAACTTTTGAAATCTGCTGAGGAGACCTCTAAGTGGGTCGAATACTAATTTGAAAGCTCAAAATTGCAGTGAAAATGACGTGAAAACTGTTGATTTTGGTTTTTTCACCGTTTTCACGTCATTTTCACTGCAATTTTGAGCTTTCAAATTAGAATTTGACCCACTTAGAGGTCTCCTCAGCAGATTTGGAAAGTAGATTCGTACTCACCAAAGGATCCTCTTTCACCCTATATAATTTTTTTCTCAAAGTTTGGACCTTGACTTAAAAGGTTCCCTCATCAGTAAAGGTTTATAGGCTACTGAAGAAGGCTTTATTTTGGCTTCATGAATCAGAACAACTAAAAGACGGACAAAAGATTAAGTAAAGGTATATGGGCAGGTTACTGATGAAGACTTTATCAGGCTTCCAAATACAAACAATAAGAGACAGGACAAAAGTTAGACGAGCCCTGATCGTTCGTAGCTGACGGCTTTTGTATCGGCTTGGCTCGGGCTGGAATCCTCAGGGCGGGGCCTCTTGACCGTGAGCTTGTGACGTTGTGCTGGAGCGATCTGTAAACCGTCGGTTATAGAGTGTGGAGTCTGAGGATAGAGAGACGAAGACGCTTGCGGCGATGGCTCTCTGGTCTTGAACGCGGGAGTGTTGCAGAATGCCGGCATGGAATGGCGGGCCGAAGTCCGTTGGATGAGTCACCGGGAGCTCTTCGCCCTAAGGCGCAGGGTGCCTTTACACCTCCCCCCTTTAGGCAAGGACCGACCCTGGTCCTTAAGATGGGCGATGTGTTGACCTACGGGATTGTTGAAATCGGAGGATGAAGCTGGGTAATTGGAGGGGGAACAAGCGACGGGGCCGACGCTGGACCCTGTGTTGTTTTTTTTGAAAAGTGGGTTCGGACGAAAGGGCCGAGGAGAAATGACTAGGACGTGGGTGCTAGTCGAACGGTTAGGATGGTTGTTGTTAGGGGGTGGCTAGGGGACCTAGTCGCAATTGTGGGGGGTGTGGGGTTACTCACTGTCGGTCCTCGTGGTGCAGACGATCGTGGTCCTCCACTCGCGTCCTTGGGTCGAGGGTCCCGACGAAGGTCTCGTCTGTCGGAAGGTGGCCGCGGGCGTCAAGGTGGTACATGACGTCGAAGAGGTCCGGGAATTTCCTTATGGTCCGGCCGTTTGCCAGGCGTTCGGATGTAGGCGACGAGCACCGGGATGATGAGCTGGGGGAAGATCGTAATCGGTGAGATGTTCCGGGTCCATGCGGGCCTGGTTATCTTCTGAGATGAGTCGGACGAGGGGGACGGTTCCGTGAGGATCCACCCTCTACCATGCCTTGACGATAGCCGTGGCGGCGGCGTTGGTGACTCCTGCTGCGACGTGGAGGTGATCTCGGTACCCATAGTGTGCGGATTCCATGGCGGCCACGGCCACACTTACTCCCGAACTTGACGAACTTGAACGATGAGTGCGGGAGCTCGGAGCAGGCCTGGATGGCGAGGACACCTTCTCCCAGGTACTTCGCACTGACGTGTGCCTGGTTCAGGAACTTGCTGCGTGTGTTGATGAAGAGGCAACGCTGTGGATCAAGTACGAGGTCGGCGAATGAGGGAGGTGTGCTTGGTGCGGGTTGGGTGTTCTGAAAATGAATTGGATAAGTAAACAAAGAGTCAATTGTTATCCGACTACTTACCTGTTGAACTTTTACATCAAAAATCTGATTGAATCCATAGGAAAATCATAACAGGAACTGCAAGAAAATCAAGACGAAAAACAGTAGTCACCTTCTGGCGACAGGGAAAAAGAGAAAGAATGACCAGAGTAAAGCAGCCTTTGCGGGTGGAGAAGAGGCTTGCTTGTGTAACTATGCGTCATCAGATAGACATTTTCTCTTTTGTGTGGATAGGAAAAGTTCCTACACAAGAATGTCTCTATTAACTTTCGCAAGAAGAGGCTCACATTGTGAAATCGGCTTATCTTTCTCTTTATCAAACAATCAATTTTATCAAACAGGCTTCAAGCTTCTCATGCTCAATTTCCTATCACTGATAAAAACCGAAGACGTCTTTTCATCCTTCCTTTTTCCAAAAAGGTAGCCTCGAATCTCTGAATTGTAAACAAGGGCTGCAACTCTAAAAACACCGGGATTGCGGAACGTCGTAGCTTCCAACTTACCCATCAGTCATTGAAAGATTCGGCCAAAGGAATGTGGTCATCATGAAGGAGAGGTAAATGTTGGTGATAAAGTTGGGGACAAAGTTGTACATAGTCAAGGTGAGCAGGGAGACAAAGCCTTGGACACATGTTTGCTTAAGGAAGTCGATTTCTTTTCTGCGGATTGAGTTGGATTTGGCTTGTTGGAGCTGAAAAAGGAATAGGAGTCAGGATCACGAGAAGCTCTGTCTTCTACCCGTCTTATCACAAAAACCATGAGAGATAGTGAAAAGTGATCAATTGCAAACTTGTAGAGCAAGTGGTTTTCTACAAGTTTGCAATTAATCACATTTTGATATCTCTTGTCAGTAGCCTAGAAACCTCACATGTTTCCTCATAGAGTGAACTTTCAGAATCGTAACCACATCTATGAAAGCGTTGAAGTATGCCACCACAAGATCCTTGGCATAGTCTGTGATCCAAGAGTATGTAATACAAGTTTCGCTTTCTTCTCCAAGAAAAAACATCCAGATTTCATCATTGTAATAAGTCGTGCACCCAACTGAAGAATCAAAAAGTTAGAAGAAGTTTCTAGAAGCTTACGGATTCTAGTGTAGATGAATAGGCACGTGAAGCTCATAGAAAAACATATCAGTGTGTAGATTCTAGTGAGGGAGATGCTGAATGATTATCAGTGTGCTTATCAGTTATCAGTTATCACTAACTCAAACAATCTTCTGTACAATATCGGTGTGAAGACTGCAAAAAACCTATTCAACGAAATTATCAGGTGAATGTTGATAGTTGCGTCGTAGAAGATCATGAGCACAAATCCACACTCGTGAGACCACTTTTTGAGGAATTTGTTATCTCTGAAAGGTTACTGATAACACTGATAAGAAAATGATAACTGACAAGACAACCATAGGTCCCACGTATCCCAGGTAAGCAATACTGAAGCATCCATCGAAAAGGGCAAGGGAACCGGTGAGAAGTGCGAATGAGGGGCTCAAAGATCGGATTCTAGAGGTTATGAAGAACACGGACCAGTTGCAGATGATACTGATAACGCAGATCTGGAAGGGTGCAGTAATCAGAAAGAAATGTGAAACAGGGAATAGGCTAGAGCTTCCGTATCTTCCGGCTGCCTTATCTCGGAACTGATAAGAGATATCAAAAAGTGATCAGATGCAAACTTGTAAAGTGAAACCTGCTCTACAACTTCACAGTTGATTACTTTTAGCCATCTCTCATAGTTATCAAGATAACCCAGTCAGAAGTCAGGAAACTGTAAAAATGTTAGCTTACCGGTGGGAAAGTGAGTCCAATGAGCTGTTTTCCAAGCATTCGAGCAACTGGGAATGATTTCTGAATTGCGACAAAAAAGGAATTAATAACAAAACACGAAAAGGAACAAAAACACACAAGATGACAAATCCAATTCATTAGTCTAGCCATTCCCACATCAAACGTCAGACCGAGTAGTCACCCTAATTATGGAGGTTTTGGCGACAAGTTGCTTACAGAAGTGGAACTTTTGGAATTCAGAATTTTTTAGATAATAAACGACATCTTTTGGCTCATCTTCCGACTGCTAGTACTGACGCTGACTTTCCTAGTCTCCATGGACCAAAGGCTGCTGTTCGTATTTCAGAGTTGTAGATTATCTAATCTGAAAAAAGTTTTCTTCTCGAAACTTCTCAAAAATCATCAGTTCCATAATTCCATTTCTCGCAAACCCGTCACATGTCAACAAAACTTTATGGGCATGTATATGAGGAAAAGTTGCTTATCACTCCTGTCTTATCAGCTCCATCATGCCTTCCCGCTTCATTCCCATCAGTTCTCTTGAAAACTTGAGTAGAATGCCTTTAGGTTTGTCAGTGACTCCTAAAGAACTGGTTTTTGTGAAGAATAAAAGTTCAACTCAAGTCTTGAAACTTGCGCATACTTTGAATCTTACTGAATATTTGATTACCCTTTCATCTAATGCTCCAAAAATTTTGAAGTTCAAAGAAGGAAAAGGTGAAAAATAAACTGCCTTTGGATACAGTACTTACTCCATAACTTTTTCAGAATGTTTTTCATGTATTCTTACAACTGTTGTTTTACCGAAAGAGAGTGTTGCGGTGGAAGTAGATTACACCCCAGGTTCCATCGATTTGAATGCTGTTTTTATTAAAATTCGGACGAATGGGGAAACAATGTTAGTTCCAGTAAAATTTGTTGAAAAGTAAGTCGAGATTCTCAATAGAGCGCATTTGTTTGTTCTCGAATTTCAGAAATGATCGTTCGATCGATTGCGAAATTTGCTTCGAAATGTTCAATTCTGATGACCGAGTTCCTCGAATTCTCAACGCATGTGGACATTCTCTGTGTCAGAAGTGTGCAAAGGAAATGATAAAAGATAAGGAAATCAAGTGCGGTGTTTGTAGGGAAGTGACGAAAGTGGAATGTGAGTTGGGAATAATTAAATGTTTAAATGCTTTTTTATCAAACTGAAATTATCAGATGACGTCACGAGTCTTTTGAAAAATTTTGAAGTCATGAAGCTATTGGATGAGTCAAACAGTGTATCAGTTACTGAATCTGAAACAGAGCATGAAGCTGAGAAAATGGTCCAAAACCAGGAAGAATATCGCAAATGCGATTATCATCCCACAGAAGCTATCAAACTTTTTTGCAGAGTGAGTTTTTAAGGTTAAAAAAACGGTATTACACGGGGTGTTGAGAGCGACCTGATGTAAACGAGCTCCTGTTCACTGAAAAAGCCACGCCCATTTATGAGCATCGCGTACCGTAGTTTAGTATGAGAAAAAAGTACAAAACACGATAAATGCCGTAACTTTGGATGCTTTTGGTGCAAACACTGTAAATGCTCAAAAGAATTTTAATGGCTGCGTATCGACGGTATATGATGAAGTTAGATACGCAGGGTCTCACTGAGTAGCGACTCAAATCCTCGTTTTTTGTTTCAGCGTCGCTCTCAACACCCCGTGGTATTATCGTTGCAACTCAAAAGTTCACGGAGTTACGGGTCTCGCAACGAACGAAAGTTTTCGGCGCAAAACGTGCTGCTCCTTTAAAGCGGGGTACGGTAGTTGCGCACAAAATAACTTCGTCTTTTGCCACTCAGTTCTCCTCGGGTTTTCAACCGATTTTCTAAATTTTCTGTCGAAAATAGAACAAAAAGCGTATTTTTAGTGTAAAAGTGCGAAAATCGGTTGAAAAAACGATGAAAATAAGAGAAAAAACTTTTTTTTAAACTCGCCAAAAGCTGCGATTTTGAACGCGAGATGAACTTTTGAAATGCAACGATATTACTATGGTTCTTGAAAAATACTGTTGCAGTTACCTTTTTTATTATCTCCCACAGTAACCTCAAGAAAAAGCTTCATAATTTCAGAGCCCTGATTGCTCGGCGACTGATGAACCAATGTGTTACAAGTGTATTGATGAAGACGGGAAACATGAAGGTCACAGTTCGGAACCGATAAGGAAATATGAGGGGAGACTAATTTTGGAACAATACCAGCTACTCATGGTCATGGCGACTGAAAAACAAAAAGGCAGGAGAGCAGGATTCAAATTTCTATGGCGGAACATGAACTATTGAGTGAAAAAATCGAAATGGAAGCAATGCAGATTAGAATGCAATTTGATGAGAAAATTCATGTTCTCGAAATACTCAAAGCGACAGCTCAAAAAACGATTGACGAGTTTCAACTTGCGAAGAATAGAGATGCTATTCGACATTTTACTAATTTAACCGATGAATCCAAAACTTTGAACAATGCAAAGGACACCTTGGAGAAGTTGATATTTGAAGCAACGAACTCAACGATTACGTCACATTCCCATGAAGAGACTTGGGAAAAGCTCAAACTGGTTGTGGAAAATTTCGGTACTTCTGAGATGACCTTTCTATACGACCAACTTCCCGATGAATTATTCACTTTGACTGATGATATGGAACTGATCACTAATCTGTAACTTCTATTAACTTATCTTGTCAACTTACATCAAATAAATTCTTATCAATATCTTCATTCTCTTATCACAACATATTATTATTGTTCAAAGTGATAATAGACATCCTCTGACTGATCTTTCGACTGCTGGTACTGACGCTGACTTTCCTCGTATTTATTGACTTCTTGGTGCCAAAAGCTGCCGCTCGGATTTCAGAGTTGTAGATGATAACGGCCAGTCTAAACAAAACCATAACGTCTTCTAGAAGCTTCAAGAGGCTTCTGGAAGTTTCTGAAGACTTCTAATGGCTTTTATAGGTTTCTGAAAGCTTTTGAGGCTTCTGGAGACTTCCGGAGGCTTCTGCAAGCTTTTGAAGGCTTCTGGAAGTTTCTGAATGCTTCTGGAAGCTTCTGAATGCTTCTGGAAGCTTCTGGAGGCTTTTGGAAGCTTCTAGCAGCTTCTGGAAGCTTCTGAAGGCTTTTCAAAGCTTCTGAATACTTCTGAAGGCTTCTGAAGACTCTTAGTGGCTTCTGAAGGCTTCTGAAGGCTTTTCAAAGCTTCTGAAGGCTTCTGAAGGCTTCTGAAGGCTTCCCAAGGCTTCTACAAGTTTCTAGAAGCTTCTGGAACCTTCAGGAACCTTCTGAATTCATACCTACCCATCAACAATCGGCAATGACCCATATAGAAACGTGGTCAACATGAAAATGACATACAAATTGCTGAAAAACCCAGGAACAACATAATAGGCCCCCAGTGCTGATAAGGATAAGCATCCCTGAACACAAGCTTGTTTCAAGTAATCCAGCTCTTTTTTCCGAAAAGCTACTGATTTGGACTTTTGTGATGAGTTTTGGATCTGAATCTCTTATCAGCTTATCAGTGACACTTTACAAACCTGTCTGCGGGTCGCGCTAACTTTGAGGATAGTGATAATATTGATAAAAACATCAAAGATCCCAATGCCAAGATTTTTCAAGTAGTCAATGATCCAGGAGTAGGTCACACACATTGGATTGGATTCTTCGTAGTAGAACATCCAAATTTCATCGTTATAGTACATTTTGCAGCCGACTAAAGATAACTGATAAGGGAAGTGATAAGAACGGGCTCACAAATCTTGGAATATGCTGTCAAGTTCACAATGCTGCAGATGATACATACAGTTGCATAGACTTTGGTGTAGGGTAGTCTGGAAAGATAGTGATAAGGATTATCACAGATACCTTATCACTAACTCAAACATCTTTCTGTACAGAATAGGGGTGAAAATTGCAAAAAAACGATTCATAGTGATAACGAGGTGGAGTTCCATTTCAATGTCGTAGAAGATCATGAGGATGAAGCCACATTGATAAGAGTAGTCTTTGAGGAATTGGATGTCACTGATAAGGTCATTGATGAGGTTGCTGATAAGAAAATGATAAGGGGGACTCACAAGACAATCATAAAAGCCACATAAGCAAAAAACATAAAGCTAAGGATCGCATCAACGAGTGCCAAGGACCCGGTGAGAAATGCGAATGAAGGGCTCAGAGATCGGATACGGTAGGTTGCGAAGAAGATGGTCAAGTTGCAGATGATACCGGTTAGGCTTAACTGGAAAAACGGCTGAGCTGATAAGATATCATACCAGTGATAACTCACAGGAAAAATGGTCAGTCCAATGAGTTGTTGGGCATCCATCTAGGGGGAAACAACTGGTTGCTGGGTAGGATTTTTTCAATTTTCAATTTTTCCAGATTTCATTCATTCAATTTCGGCTCCAAAATCTCATGAGAAACTAGAAATCAGAGATCAGAAAAAACAAATTGAAAAATGGGAAAAAAACAAGCAAAACAAAACACAGAAAGTGAATCATGCTTCAGAAGACGTCATGGGGTTCAGAAGTTTGGGAATGACTTCTGGAGGATCCTGAAGGATTCTGAAAACTCCAAATTCAAGATTTATCCCTGAAAAGCTGAAATTTTGTTTCTTTTATTCGAAAACAACAAGAAAACTTCAAAGTTGTAGCCATAACTATCAAAATTCATGACCTTTTTTTCAACGATTTTTTTCAAATCTTCAAAAAATTTTTCAGCAGTTTTGTATAACTAAAAAGATGTTTTAAATATGTCTTTCTAACAGAAAAAATTTATTTTGAAATTTAAAAGTTCATTTTAAAAGTTTTCTATTAGGTCAAACTTTAGGCTCTAATTGTCATTTTTCAACGATTTTTTTCGCATCTTCAAAATTTTTTTCTGCATTTTTGTTCAACTGAAAAGTTTTTTTTACACCTTCATTTACTTGAAAAAATTTATTCAAAAACCAAAGAAAAATATTCGAATCAATTTCATCAAGCATTTGTCAATGTCATCCTTCTCTGGCTGCTAACACTTGCCACTGAAGACTTTGCCTTGTCCTTCTTCTTGAACACCCCATTCCGAATCTCCGAGTTGTACACAAGAGAAGTGATTCTAAAAAAAATTGACACATATTTCTTATCACCTCTTATCACCTAACTAACCCATCACAAGTAGCCAATGAGCAAAGAAGGAATGTGGTCAACATGAACGACAAATACTTGTTGGTCACATTTTCCGGAATGAAATAGTAGATTCCAGTGGCAAAAAGAGAAACAAATCCCTGAATGCAAGTTTGTTTCAGAAAGTCCAACTCTTTCTTCCTGTTTCCACCAGATTTCCCAGCATTCCGCGCCTGAACTTGAAATCAAAAGTAGTCTTTCTGGTCGTGGGCCTACTTGTTTCTTAGTCGCCGCCACTTTAATGATAACAATAATATTGATAACAGCGTCAAGGCAAAGTTGTCCGAGACCTTTGGCATAGTCGACGATCCAGGAGTACGTGGCACACATCGAGTCCATCTCATCGTAGAAGAACATCCAGAGGTCGTTGTTGTAGGCCATTGTGCAGCCGACTGGAAAATGGGGAATAGGGCCTGAAGCCTAGAAGCCTGAAGCCCAAAAGCCTAGAAGCCCAAGAGCTTAGAAGCCTAGAAGCCCAGAAGCCTAGAAGCCCAAAAACCTAGAAGCCCAGAGGCCTAGAAGCCTGAAGCCCAAAAGCTCGAAGCTGAAAAGCATAAACGCCCAAGAGCCCGGAGAGCCTGAAGCCTGAAGCCCAAAAGCCCAAAAGCCTAAAAGCCTAGAAGGCTGAAGCCCAAAAGCCCAAAACCTCAAAGCCCTCCCGCCCCTTACTCACAAACTTTCGAGTAGAAAGACAGATTCACAACTGTGAAACAGAAGCAGAATGCCGCATAGAACCTTGTCTTTGGAAGGCTGAAACTGTCATCTGTTATCTCTTATTATTCGTAAAATCTGAAATGCGTTGCTGGCCTAGGAATCCATTCAGCGCGGCCGCCAGGTCTCGAAGCGAAAAAATGCAAATTCCGTGCTGCGCCTTTAAAAAAGCTACGGTAAGTGCCGGTGAAAACCGTAGTTTTTTTAAAGGCGCAGCACGGAATGCGCATTTTTTTCGCTTTGAGACCTGGCGGCCGCGCTGAATGAATTCCTAGGCCAGCTACGCATTTCAGATTTTACGAATAATATCACTTATCACTAACTTGAACATGCTGCTATACAAAAACGGTGTATAAACTGCAAAGAATCGATTCAACGAGATGACCAGGTGAAGTTCCATAGCTGCATCGTTGAAGATCATTAGGATGAACGCGGTTTCGTTGGAGTTGTCTTTGAGGAATTTGACGTCACTAAAAGAAGAAGAATCTTTTGAGGTGATAGTGATTATCAGTGTGATAAGCTTACAAGACAATCATAATGCCGACGAAGAAGAAGTAGAGAACGCTGAAAATGGCATCAAAGAGGGCCAAGATGCCAGTGAGGAATGCGAATGCCGGACTGAAAGATTTGATGCGGCAGGTGGAATAGAAGACTGTCCAGTTGCAAATGGAGCCGATGATGGTTTGCTGGAATGAGGGCTTTTCGACTTCAGGCTTCAGGCTTCAGGCTTCAAGATTTTTGACTTCAAGCTTCAAGAATCGAGCTTCAAGGCTCAAGTCTCAGGGTCCAGGGGCTTGAGGCTCCTAGGCTTGTAGGCTTTTAGGCTTTCAGGCTTTCAAGCTTTTAGGTTTCTGGGCTTTCAGGCTTTCAGGCTTTCAGGCTGCAGGCTTCAAGATTCAAGGCTCAAGTCTCAGGGTCCCAGAGCTTGAAGCTTGTATGTAGGCTTGTAGGCGTTCAGGCTTCAGGCTTCCACACTTCAAGCTTCAAGCTTCCCCTTCAAGCTCCAAACCCCAACCTCCTAACTCACCACAATCACTGTAAGACCAATGAGCTGATGACCATCCATATTGAACATTGTTATCAGTGAAATCACTGATATGCAATTCTGTTGTCTGGAAGTGTCTTTTATCTGATTTTCCTGCAAGAAATTGAGGGAACAGCTACAAATTTTTCTTGTTCAATTTTGCGAGAAATCAAAATATTGGAATGGAATCGAAATAGAAGACGAAGTGACAACAGTGAAAAACAAAAAAACAAAAAACAGAAAGCTAGACGGTGTGAGTGTTCGGGAATCATGAATCAGTGAGAATTTGGAGAATTCACACTGTGAGGAGGCCTATAATAAAAAGTTGATTATATAGGGGTGTGGGGGGGGGGTACTGGTGATTTGAGGGAGGTTCGCAGAATGTCGGTGAGACTTTCTGTTTGTGAATAGACGGTGTGAGAAATAAACAAGAGCAGTGTCCTTTTGATTTGCATTTGAAATTTCTGGTTCCGGGAGTGTGACACTTGTTGTCAGGTGGAATTCCTCAAGAGTTAACGAACGGAAATTGGAAGTTGTTTTCTGAAGTGTTCAGACATTGAATTGGCTGCCAGGCTTCCAGGCTTCCAGGCTTCCAGGCTTCCAGGCTTCCAGGCTTCCAGGCCTCCAGGCTTCCAGGCTTCCAGGCTTCCAGGCTTCTGGGCTTCTGGGCTACAGGACCTCTTCTAAATGCCCCAAATTCGCCACTGTTATTCTCCATCTCCCGTCTCAAACATCTCCCCGTCACGCTTCGTCTACCCAAGCGTTCCGAAATTCTATAATTCTGTTATTCAAGGTATCATCATCTCTATAAACAAATAGATTTTTTTTATTGAAACAGACGTCAGAAAGTCATGAGTCAGTCGAGGGAATATGGGACTTTTTCTCTGTTTTCCAAAAAGGAGGCGGAGCATAGAAGTGATGATAGATGGCTTATCAGTAGCTTAAACTTGGCAAACTCTGATTCTACTCTTCAGCTCTTATCAGTGATGAGTTATCAGTCTTTCTTGCACAACTAATGAACCATACAAGTTCAACATTTTAGCTTCATCAAACTTCATCTTCAACTTCAAAATGCTCCTAAACGACATCCAACTCACCGGTTTTGTCCTTTTCCCAGTTGCACTGATAGGCGTTATCAGTAACTGGACAGCAGTGATTATCCTCAACAAACTGACAACTTTCCGTCATTCCTTCGGGTACCTGTCGTCGAGTCAAGCCATCGCAGATGCAATTCATTCCACGTTGTTCTTGACATACTTTTGTCCAATGGTGATAAGGTAGGGAGTGTTATCAGTTGAATGATAAGATCATAAGGACATTGTTAGGTTACTGTAGCTTTATGTAGGTCCAGCATAGATTCACGAAGCTTCATGTAGATTTACGGAGCCTCAACACCAAAACACGACCCCGGTACATCTCCAATACTCTATGTACATTTCCAGCGGCAGCCAACTCCTCCAGGAATACTCTCGCCACTGTGGATTCCTGCTCCTCTTCAGCTATGAACTCTCAGTTCAGATTCACTTGGTCGTTTCGTTGAATCGCTTCTTTGCCGTATGGACTCCTTATAAGTACGCGACATGGTTCAGTGAACGGAATACTAAAGTTATTATTGGATTCGTGTGGGTGGTGACGTTGACGACGACAGTGGTGTTTTATGAAGGTGAGAGGGGATTCTGAAGCTTCTAGATGTCTAGAACTCCTTCAGAAGGCGTCCCTGGCCCATCTGAAGATTTTTGAGTCTTCAGAAGACGTCCTCGGCCTATTTGAAGCTTCTGGTGTCTTCAGAAGGCGTTCCTGGTATATCTGAAGCGTTCTGTGCCTTTAGAAGACGTCCCTGGTACATCAAAAGCTTCTGGAGACTTCAGAAGGCATCCCTAGTCATCTGAGGCTTCTGGTGTTATCAGAAGACGTTATCTGCCAATCTGAACTTTCTGGTGTCTTCAGAAGGCGTCCCTGATATCTTTGAAGCTTCTAGAGTATTCAGGAGACGTCCCTGACCCATCTGTGGCTTCTAGCTTCTAGTTTCTTCCGAAGACAAATCCGATCCAATCCCAACTTTCTTCCAGTCCTCTGCAGTCTCTACTACGACGACAAAACCGGTTTCTTCACCTTCACAGCTTCTCCTCTGTGCTCTACAATCGGCTGGTACGCCGACTTCTGCAAGTACCTCACAATCGTTATCACCATCGTTATCATTGATATCTCCACCATTCTCAAAGTCAGATCAGTCAACCGGAAAGTCAATACTTCACATCAATCAGCCTTCCGGATCTCCACCCGAGAGATGAATTTCCTAAAACAAACCGTTTTCCAAGGCTCCATATTCGCCGTGGAGCTGCTGACCTACTTCATCTTACCGGGATATCTCACTAGCAAATGGGCGGTGTTCTTCGCCACGTCATTCGCATGGGTTACTGTACACGCCGCGGATGGATTGATAATGATGACGTTCAATCCAGAATTCAAAAAGTACATTCTGACTTGCGGAGGTCAGAGATACGCTCAAGAACCTTATAGCCCCGGACCAAGGGGATCTTCAACTAAATTCTAATTCTCATTCATTTTTCAATCTTCCAAATAAAAAATATCATAAAAAAAACACAAGTCCAAAACCCATAACATCTCCCATTGATTACACTTCCTTCCGGAACACCTGTCTGCATCCCCCGCGGCTTCAGATGCTTTCAGATGAGATTCAAGTTTAGTAATATGCAACTGGCCCTGCTCACTGGAACAGTTACCTTTCTGGTAAGACTCTGAAATGTGACCTACTTTTGTGGTACTGTTTTTCACGTGCAAGGGGTCGTGAGCAGGAACAGGGGGCTGAAAGCGTGACCTAGATTCCAAAAAAAAACAGAATTCCGTAAATCTACATGAAGCCCCGTAAATCTACACTAGCTTCCCGTAAATCCACCCCAACTCTCGTAATTCCACCTCTACCCCCCTAAACCCACACTACTCCCAACGTTTCGTTGCGAGACCCAACGCCTTCAGATAATTTCAGATCGCCTTTTCCGGAACCTTATCCAATCTCCTTGTCCTCTTATCAGCTCAAAACATGTTATCAATGAACAGCTCATTCGGCTTGATCACTAAAAATCAAGCGTTTTGCAATATCTTGATGTGTCTAACGTTCCTATTCTATATTTTTCCGATGCAAGTTGCCAAGTAAGCTTATCAATCTTACTGATAGCGTTATCATTATCAACAGAGAGCCCTTCTTCCTGGAGTACTCCCATTTCATCGGTGTCTTCCTGATGACCCTCTATGAAGTCTCAGTTTGCTCCCACCTCTTCATAGCCCTAAACCGTCTCTGCACAGTTTTCTGGCCGGCCCGCTACGATTCCTTCTTCTCTTATCACTTAACAGAACACATCAGAAACGGCATCTGGCTCTTATCAGTTATCACCTGCACAATTCTCTACGAACTTCTCGGCTGTCACTTCACCTTCAACCCCAACTCCTTATCAATGGAGTTTCTCCCAACATGCTCCGATTTGACCTGGTACTCCGACTTCATTCTAAACACTTCTCTGGTCGCTATCACTCTTCTTATCAACCTGATAACACTTTATAAAGCGGGCAGAAATCGAAAGATAAGAAATGTTGCTGTGGGGATTCGACTCTCTATTGGTCAGCAGAAGAGAAAGTTGAATTTTTTGAAGCAGACATTCTCCCAGGGAACTGCGATTTTCACTGGACAAGTCGCATATTATCTTATTGTTCCAATGGTTCAAAACCACATTTTCGAGTTCTTCTTTGTCACTTTATGGGCCTACATTCACTCTTTAGAGGGGTAAGACACCTTTATCAGCTTATCAACTTATCACCAGGTTCATAATCTTAACCACCAACCCTGACATTCGGAGATATGTCTTTCAAACGACTTCTAAAAAAGTGAGACAAATTGTGTCCAGTGTGAAGCATTTCCGAGGGTGAGAAGGTGAGAAAATATTGATTGATTTGCAGAAGAGGGGCTTTCAGAAGACGTCAAAGGATTCAGAATACAAGTGTTTTGTGTCTTCAGAATCCGAGCATTACTTTGTATTGAGAGGAGGCGAAAGAAGCCGAAAACCGGTGGGTGACGGGTTCAGGTTTAGGTTTCAGGGCTCAGGCCTGTGGGCTCCTAGGCTTCTAGGCTTCCAGGCTTCAGGCTTCAGGCTTCAGGCTTCAGGCTTCAGGCTTCAGGCTCCAGGCTCAGGCTCAGGCTCAGGCTTCAGGCTTCAAGGTTCAAGCTTAAGGCTTCATACTTTAGGCTTCAGGCTTCAGACCTATGGACTTCTATGCTTGGCTTCAGGGCTCAGGGCTCCTAGACTTCCAGGCTTCCAGGCTTCCAGGCTTCTAGGCTTTAGGCTTCAGGCTTCAGGCTTCAGGCTTCAGGCTTCAG
>LR538955.1:195203-236419 GCA_900536315.3 Caenorhabditis becei | reverse complement strand
CAGGCTTCAGGCTTCAGGCTTCAGGCTTCTAGGCTTCCAGGCTTCGGGCTTCTCACTCTTGTTTCAAGCCTAATGATCCCACTGATAAGCTATCAGTGATAACTTGATGGTTTGAGCTCTGTGCAAACCTAGACAAACACGGCCAAACTCCATGCTCAATCCCACAGTTGTTTGTGTGTCCAGAACTCAATTTGCTGTGCTCTATTGACAAGGAACCTACTGATTACAACTGATTACGCTTCTACTCTCCATTTCATTTATTCGAATTCTGAATCCTTTCAGAATCTTCTAGAACTCCCCCAAAATGAGTGATCAACTCATCGTCGCCGGAATAACTTTTCTGGTTAGTTCCTTTCACTTCTTATCAGCTTATCACCTTATCACTAAACTTCCAGATCTCCCTTTTCGGAACCGCCGCCAACCTTCTCGTCTTCTTGTCTGCTCGTAAAATGAGCTCAATGAATAGCTCATTTGGAGTTATCACTAAAAATCAGGCGATTTGTAACACGATCATGTGTCTGATCTTCCTGTTGTATGTGTGTCCGATGCAGTTGAGGTGAGTGGGTAGGGGATTCTGGAGATTCTGGAGATTCTGGGATTCAAAAGGGAGGATTCAGAAGGGAGGATTCAGAATTGAGGACTTGGATCTATGTGCTTTCGGCTTCCAAGGCTTCTCGGGGATCTGGAAACAGGCTCTAGCTCCAAGCTTCCAGGCTTTTGGGTCGAGCTTTTTCAAGCTGCTTGAGGAATCTGGGCCGAGCTTTCAAGCTGTCTACCAGGCTCCTAGGCTTCCAGGCTTCCAGGCTTCTCGGGGATTCCGGGCCCAGGCTCTAGATCTAGGCTTCTGGGCTTTCAGGCTTCTATGCTCTTTTCTGACTCCTGAAGATTTTCTGACTTCTAGATTTCTGACTTCTGAACCCTATCTTCTGAATCTCCACTTCTAAACCCCCATTTCTCAATTTTCCATTCTTCCAGCGATGCCAAATCCCTGGTCAAATACTCCCATTTCCTCGGTGTCACCGCCATGACCGTCTACGAAGTGTCCAACCAATCCCACCTTCTCATCGCCTTCAATCGCTTCTGTGCAGTCTTTCTCCCAATGCATTACGAGTTGTTGTTCAGCAAATTCGGCACTCGAGTTCTTATCAATCTGATATGGATCTTCTCCATAATCCTCTGCGTGATCCTCTACGAACTAATCGGCTGTCACTTTTCCTACGACGATGTCTCCTGGACCATGGGCTTTCTAGCCACTGAAATGTGCACCCAATTGACATGGTACTCGGATTTCACCTTCAACACCTCTCTAGTTGTCATGACACTCACAATCAACCTCTTGACCGCCTATAAAGCCGGAAAGAACAGTCGGATGTTGATGAATGCAGCTGGGATCAAGATGTCAAGGCGGCAAAGACAAAGGGAGCTGAACTTTATAAAGCAGACGTTCTTCCAAGGAACAACGATTTTCACTGGTCAAGTCACTTATTATGTGATTGCTCCACTGTTTTCCAATGCTATTTTGTTGTTCTTGGTGGCTAGTCTTTGGGCTTTTATGCATGCTGTTGAGGGGTAAGTTCTCATGGATCCTACGATTCTGAATCCCGAATTGAATCCTTTCAGCGGAATCATCCTAGCATCTAACGAGGAAATGCGAGCTTATGCCTTCAAGAAACGAAAACGTGAGTTTATTCAGAATCCTTCGATTTATATCTTCAATATTGTTGTGACTTCAGAATCCTCAACTTCTGTGTTTGTATCAAGTGTGTCATTGACGTGAGCCGTTCGCCCACTCAATCACTAGGTCTCCCTTATCACTTTGTTTTGATTTGAATTTGAATAAATTATGAATGGAAGAAGAAGTCGTGGGAACGTTTGTGACGTGGTTGTGGGGGTGTGGATTCTGGAGCTAGAAGCGTGGAGCCAACCCGGGATCTTTGCTCTTGCACTGATATCTCGATAGTGATAAGAGATGGTGATAAAGTGTCAACTGATAAAATATAGCTAAATACATAAGGAATATCTTTGTAGTTCATCACTTTTTGGGATTTTCGCAATTTCACTAGATATAGGCTCGCAAAGATATGATATGTTCTGATGAGCAACTTCATTGATATCTCGTTAGTGATAAGAGCTGGTAATTTGGTTTCAACTGATCAAAGATAGAAAATTTCCTAAGAAACAACTTTCTAGTTGATAACTTTTTAGGATCTCTTATCAGTCAAGAGGTATAGCTGTTTGAAGGTGAGCTTCTTCCAGTAAATCAACAATTTTAGATGATTATCTAGCCTGGAAGCTATTTCAGCTTCTCTTATCAATTTGGAGCTTATCAGTTCATCACTGATCGATTGATAGTTTCTCTAGTTCCCATCACATGAATATGCAATAGACCTGCTTGCATGTGTAGTCAAAACTGATAAATAGGTGAGTCTGGTGGTTGATAACTGATAACGAATGATTGATAGCAAACCCATGAACTTTCATTCCCTTCTGATTATCTTCGCTTTATCAGTCTTATCAGTCTTATCAGCTTCACCTTCAAAAAAGGTCTTTCGAGTCAATATCACGTAAGTCTGGGCTCAAGGATCTCACTAACACTAGAACTTCCAGAAATGGCGAAATCGAAGGTCGGGAATTAACCGCCAGCTATTCAAAGTTCGGGATTCAAACTGGAGTTGTATTCCTTGGAATTCCACATCTGGAACCTCCAATTGGACCTCTAAGATTCAGAAAACCAGTGAAGTACACCAAGAAATGGGAAAAAGTGCTAGAAACCAAGGAGATGAAAGCGGCGTGTATGAGCGATCCAGTGTAAGTCCCCAATATGCTCCAGGCTTTCTGAATCCTTTCAGTGAAACCTACAAGCGTCCGGAAGGTGGTCCAGTTTCAGAAGACTGCTTCTACATCAACGTCTTCACCAATGAGTACTGCCTGGAGCATCGGAATTGCTCAGTGATGGTGGCGATCCATGGGGGTCAGATGACCAAGGAGAACCCGGTTACATTTCATAATGATGTTATTGTGAATAACTTTGTGGGGCAGGGAAGGAATATTGTTGTGGTGACGTTGCCGTATCGGTTGGGAGTGTTTGGACTCCCGAATTGGCCGGGGGACCTGGAAGGAGTGGCAGAGAGGAATCTGATTGTTTATGGTGAGTTTGAGAGCCAAGCCTGAAGCCTGAAGCCTGAAGCCTGAAGCCTGAAACCTGAAGCCTGAAGCCTGAAGCCTGAATCCTAGAAGCCTAGAAGCAAGTTTGTGAATAGGATAAAGCCTGATCTTTTAAGTCTCAAGCAGGCTTGAGGCCTGAAGTCGAAAGGCCCGCAAAGCCTCGTAGTTTAGCTTGGTTCAACAGAGCAAATTCGAGCTTTCCCAAGTTTCGAGCCAAGTCGCTACTCAGCCAATTCCCTTTCTTAACCATGTGACATTGATACGGAGCCATTAGATCTTTCTGACCTACGGTAACCCGGGGACCCAAACTCAAGAGGATTACTGTAAGCCACTTTCCCGTAGGGTTACTGTAGCTAGTCACTACATTACTGTATGCGAAATGCTCCTCTGTGTTGAACTTTTTGTGAGCTACCGTAACCCAGACATTTGAAATGATCTGGTGCTATGCCCTACAGTAACCTGTTCTTCTTGGGATCCAGAATCCTCAGAATCGCTGGATTCCAAGTTTTTGAATCTCGGAATCTCCAGAATCCCAGAATCCCAAACTTCTGAATCCCCATGACCTTCTATTCCTTCCAGACTGCATCGAAGGCCTTGAATGGTCCCGTCGGGAAATTGCCAATTTCGGTGGGGACCCTAACAAAACCACTCTATTCGGACATTCCGGAGGAGCCCTTATCGGTACTGTAATCGCTTTCCGACCAGAATTCGATCATCTTTATCAGCAAAGGATAGCAATGAGCATGCCGACAGTGATGCATTCTGAATGTAGGTCAACCCCCAGATCCAGTACTGATTCTGAGATTTGGGTTGCAGTGGCCAACTACAAATTGTTCAAAAAAGTAGGAGAACTCGTCGGTTGTGATACCACCTTATCAGCTGATAAGGTGTTTGATTGCATGAGAAGTGTGTCAGCATTGGATCTCTTCGAAGCTCAGGATCACACATTCCACCAGGAACCCGAGTACATTTCGGATTTCGTCATTGACGGGAAAGTGCTTCTAGACCATCCAAAACGACTTCTGGAGAATGGGAACTTCTCGAAAAAGCCGTTGATGATAGGGTCAGTAAAGTATGAGTTGCTGTTGAGTGGGTACATTTTGGATAAGGATGGGGAGCTGAAAATAGATGAGTTGGTGGAGCTATGCCAGCTGTTCGGGTTCACCGGAGCCTTCGAGAATCCGTATGAGTTTGTGGACAAGTGTGTGGAGCAGTATTCGGATAGTGAGTGATATTATCGTTGTAAATATCTCAAAATTGGAGTGGGTAGATTCACTGGTCTCGCAACGAGCGGTTTCCGGCGCAAAACGTGATGCGCCTTTAAAACGGGGTACGGTGACTGCGCAATAATCATTTCCCTCATTTTCATCAGTTTTTTAACCGATTTTCTCGCTTTTCAAACGGAAATTCACTTTTTGTGCTTTTTTCGACGTGAAAAGTGCGAAAATTTGTTGAAAAACCGATAGAAATGAGGAAAATGAGTGGAAAAAGACCATTGCGCAACTACCGTACCCCGTTTTAAAGGCGCAGCACGTTTTGCGGCAAAAACTTTCATTCGTTGCGAGACCCGTAAATCTACCCACTCTGATTTTGAGATACAACGATATGAGCCTTCAGAATCTTCAGAATCCTTTCAGAATCCAAAGTTCAATTCCTAATGGATCACTACTGTTTCCAAGTGCCTCCGGCTCTTCTAGCAAAGCATCACGCTATCGAACAACCCGTTTACCTGTACAGTAATTCATATCCAGTTGGGCCGAGCTATTCGGAGTATTCTCCAGGAGCCAATGCCCCGGTGCATTCTGAAGACTTTGTGAGCTCCTAGAGCCCAGAAAATTCAAGAAATGATCTTTATAGGTCTACTTTATGGGAGTCCACCGTACCTCTCAGTTCAATGAGAAAGACATGGAAATCGAAAGAATCCTCACTGGAACCGTGGCTTCTTTTGTGAATTCTGGAGAGCCCAGGCTTCCAGAAGGGTTTCCAAAGTGGGAAAAGTTGGATCCGGAGAGGATGAACTATTTGCATATCGATTTTTCTGGCGATGAGAAAAACTTGACAATGCCAGGAATGGTGGATGGATTTTACGTAGAAGCTACAGAATTCTGGCAGGAGACTATACCAAAGCAAGTCTAATTTGACCTACTTTCTTACTTTCCAGTTTTCTTTTTCCAGATCTGCTGGCAACTTCTCCTTCTCCACCGACTACCCCGCCCACTTTGATGTTTTCTCAGCTCACATCTTCTCGGAAATGAAGAATACAGTAGAAGTGCCGGACTGGAAGAACGATAAAACTGTGGAGATGGCGAAGAAGGATATCGAAGAGATTGCAAAGTTTTTGGCTGAGAAAAAGAGAAGTACGGCGGGGCAAAGTCGCAGATGTAAAAGTTTGGGGTTTCAGCGTTTGATGCGTCACGAGCTACAAGCTACAGAAGTTCTGAATTCGGTATTTTCTCATTTTTGTTAGCGTTTTTTGGACTCTTTCTATAGAAATGGATTTCCAATGAAGTCTTTTCTTAACCTAGTTTTGTCATCTTTCCATTCGAGTTTCACTCGGTTCCAAAATAAAACTTATTGGTTCCGGATTCGGTCGGACACAAATAAGAAAGGTCATTTTGAAAAGTGTTTTCCCAGATGAAACATTTATTCCCAAAAAACGAATAGAATCCCAAAAACCCCCACAACATCATTCTTGTTTGCAGTATTTGCAGTAGCTGTGAACACAGTTGGTGCACGCTTCACCTTCCAAATCCCCATTGTTGAATTCAAAGTCAGTGGCTCCACCAGGAAGTGATATCTAAGAAAGTGATCAATTTTGGAAAAAACACTTGGAACCTACAACGTCTCCTGCTCCAAAGTTAAAAACTTTTCCGTTAACATTAACTTTTGCCTCTTCGCCGAATGTTTTTGTGTCCACAGAAATCAAGTTGCCTATGATGACTGCATAAGATCCTTGCTTTAAAGCAGAGCAGGAAGCATTTGTAGCTCCCGATTGGGAAATGGTACAGCATCCTTCAAGGTCAAAATCCCAGCGAAAAGGACAGTTGTAAAGCACTATTGGAGGAAGTGAGCTTTGGGCCCTAGCGAGGGCCACCAGAAGAGCCAGAGCTACAGGACGCATGTTTAGCTTCAATGTGGAGCTGGGGCGCTTTTTATGCATACAACTGTTACACACTACTCCCGGGTGTGTTTCGTGTTTTCGTTCGGCATGTTTCCGTGTCAGACGCTTCCCGAAAAATGTGTTTTGATCGTAATGTTTGGGAACTATGAAAAGATAAGAAAGTTTTTCGGAAAAACATTGACTCTGAAAATCATCATGATCTCCGTTTTATCAATAAACATTTGTTAACTCTGATACAATGAAGATCCTCAGCTTGATACAAATTTGTATTTTAAATTCATAATCCAAAAAATCTAGACAGTTGCTATGACGATCAACGTAGATTCCTATCAAGTTCCCAACTCTCGAATGTCAGCTGGATGTTTTTACAGTCTGCCCCCTTGTGTTCTGATTCCCCAGCTCTACTATGAAACATTTGCTCCAACAGATTGGAGCATGAAAAATGCTGCTCTCCCTATTATTGACGTTCACCGGTGAGACTTCCTTTTGAATCTCTCTGAAAAATTCCAACTTCCAGCTTTATGTTTCTCTATTTCAAATGCCCAAATTTCCTTGAATCTTACTGATTTTCTCGAGAATCCCAATTTCAAAATTTATATTCAAAACGGATCGGTGTACTCGGTATGTTTGTCAGATATTCGTTTTATATCAAAAATGCGTATTGGACCTCGGCGGAAATTATGCTGGGCCTTTGAGAAAAATTACGGTAGTCACCCAGTAGTTTTTCAAAAACTCGATACGATTTTGCGCTTTTCGCTACGAGACCCACTGACAAAAAGTCGCTCCATTATGCATTTCTTGTGAAAAAGATCAATCAAACGGTGTAAAATTTTAACTTCAGAACCTTCTACAAAACGCAAGACTGGAGTATTCAGTCGGTGTTTTTGATACTATCCTGTTTCCATTTCTGGTTTATCCTACTGTCAAATTGAATAAAAGTGCGATATAAATTGTTCTTCTGAAACGCTAACAAATGTGAGATTTGGTTTGTGGCACTTTTGAATAAAATTCAAATATGTTGAGAAAAGTATTCCCAAATGAAATATTTATTCCCAAAAAACGAATAGAAACCCAGAAACCCTTCACAAAATCATCTTTGCGGGCAGTACTTGCAGTAACTACTGACACAGTTAGTGCACGCTCCAACATCGACAATTGGTTCACCATTGTTGAATTGAAAATGAGTCGCTCCAGCAGGAAGTGAAATCTAAGAAAGCGATCAGTTTCGGAAAAAAAAACACTTTGAACCTACAATGTCTCCTTCTCTAATATTTGAGCTCTTTGCGCCAACATTAAGACTCAAAACTTGGTTTAATAATTTCGTGTTCACAGATATTAGGCTGTCCATGGTGACTGCAAAGGACCCTTGCTTCAACGCAGAGCAAGAAGCATTTGTGGCTTCCGGTTCGTAGTAGGTACAGCATTCGTCAAGTCCAAAACCCCAGCCAGGGGGACAGTCGAAAAGCGGTATGGTAGGAAGCGAAAATTGGGCCCCAGCTAGGGTAACCAAGAGCGCCAAAGTCACCGGAAGCATGATTAGCTTCAATGTGAGGCTGGGGCGCTTTTTATGCAATCAAGCTCAAATGTTTTGCTCTGATCAAGTTTTTTGTTATTTTGACAGTTCCTTTTCAAATTTTTCGAGAATCGCGCCCAATGGATCCCAATTTGTAAAGCGCTTTTCAATATGGATGGATTTTTCGGCAACAACATGTGGAAATTGAAAACAACTGGATAACCAGCAAAGTATCAATGCTTATTGATTCGTTAATCTCTCTTCTCTCGCAACTCTCGATTTTCGAATGAAATTTCAAGATATTGAGAAAAGTGTTCCCAATGAAATATTTATTCCAAAAAAGAATAGAAACCCAGAAGCCATCACAAGATTATCAGCAGTACTTGCAGTAGCTATCGATACAGTTGGTGCACGTTCGAACATCCAAAATTGGATCCCCATTGTTGAATTTAAAATCAGTGGCTCCACTAGGAAGTGAAATCTGAGAAAGCAATCGGTTTCGGAGAAAAGAAAACTTTGAACCTACAATGTCTCCTTCTCTAAGGTTGAAAACCTTTCCATTAACATTAATCTTTACTTCTTCGCCGAGTAACTTCGTGTTCACAGATGCCAGGTTGTCCGAGGTGACTGCATAGGATCCTTGCTTCAAAGCAGAGCAGGAATCATTTGTAGCACTGGATTGGGAGAAGGTACAGCATCCGTCAAGGCCAAAACTCCAGCCAGAAGGGCAGTTGGAAAGCGGAATGATAGGAATTGAAAGCTGGGCCCTAGCGAGGGCCACCAAAAGCGCCAGAGCTACAGGATGCATGTTTAGCTTCAATTGTGGGACTGGGGCGCTTTTTATGCAGCCTAACTCAACTGTTATTGCCGAGTGTTTTGCGCTGATCATGTTATTTGTTATTTTGACAGTTCCTTTTCAGAGAATTGCGCCCAATGCACCCCAATTTGTAAAGAGCTTTTCAATATGAATTGATTTTTTCGCAACAACATGTGAAAAGTGAAAAAACAACTGAATAACGAGCAAAGTATTAGTCCTTATTGATTCGTTGGTCTCTCTTCTCTCGTAACTCTCGATCCCATGTGGCGAATGGTTCCATGGTGAGGACGCCGGTGGTGCTCGTGAAGAATTGCTGGAGATTGGTGCCTGGAAAGCAAGATAAGCAAGATTTTATTGATTTTTATCGCACGGCCTGTAGAATTCAAATCGCGCTTTTTTCGCGCGCTTTAGGAGCGTGTTCCGCTCGAGTGTATGGGCGCGAACGCACAATACGCAAGCAACAAACGACTGCTACCATAAGGTCGTTAACACGATTTACGGGGGATATTTACGGCGGCGATTGCAAAATCTCAAGAAAACTACGGATTTTCACCAATTTTCGATGAAAAAACGTCATTTTGGCTGGAAAAATCGAGAAATATGGAAGGAAAACAACAATTAAAGTCTGAAAAGGCAATTGAATGTGAGTTTTACAGCCAATAATTGAATTTTCAGCCGGGCGACAGCGGAAAATTAAAAATCAAGAGGTTTGTTCAGTTTTCCTTCGTTTTTTGCCGATAAACGTTCAAATTATTCTCAAATGTAATAGATTTATATGTTTTCTTCACAAAAATAATAATTTTCAACAAATAACTTGGAGAAATACATTTTCCGAGGCCAAAAATTCGAAAATACGAAATTTAGACAGTTTTTTGTTGAAAAACACTTGATTTGTAGAAAAAATAGCTGTTTTTGTTTGATAATATATAATTACCACAGGTAATCGGCAAAAAATCAAGGAAAACTCAACGAACCTTTTATTTTTCATTTTTGGCTGTCGATCGGCTGTAAATGCGTTTATTGCCTGTAAAACTGGTGTAGGACAAAATTATTGATTGTATTTTATTGTTATTTCCTCAAATTAGTCGTTTTTTCCTGAAAAAATCGTGTTTTTTTGTCGGAATTCCAAAAAAAATCTTGTTTTCCGAGAGAAGTACACGAGCTCCCCGTAAATCGACACCGGCGCCTTATGGTAGTTCATACACTCCGAAAGCGCGCGAAAACGCGCGATTTAAATTTCTACAGGCCGTGTATCGATTTTCATCTGGTTTCGTTAATTTGAACCGATTGCGATTTTTATCGGTTTTCAGCGAGTTTTGCAACTTTTCCGTTGAAAAATTTATAAAAACCCTTACCATGAACCTGTTCGTACTTGTCGGCCTGCACGATCATGTCGAACTTGTCGAGGTGTTTGACGACACGGGCGGTCAGTGAGGCGGCCTCCTCGTACTCGGCCCACAGTTCCTTCCACTCGTCGCCGACGTTCGGGACGTATGTTGCGATCGTTTCGATTGCCTGAAACAGAGGAAAATTTCAAAAAACAAAACAAAATGGATTTTGAAACTTCCAGAACCAAATGCGATCTACCGACAAGTAGTTTTTCACGACGGGGTGAGTGAACAGAGAAAATCGACGAACAGGGAAACGACTGAACCGAGAAAGACTGAACGGAGAAAAATGCGACTGAACCAAGATTTAAACAGAGACTGAATGGAGAAATAAAACAAGACTAAACAGCGAAAAAAGGAGTCTGAATGAAGAATTTTGAAGAAATATAATAGAAAAACGAGCGAGTTTCTTCATTCAGACTCTTTTTTTCCCTGTTTAGTCTTGTTTTATTTCTCCATTCAGTCTCTGTTTAAATCTTGGTTCAGTCGCATTTTTCTCCGTTCAGTCTTTCTCGGTTCAGTCGTTTCCCTGTTCGTCGATTTTCTCTGTTCACTCACCCCGTCGTTTTTCACGTATTTTGATGAAAGTTCGCTAGAGCGCACTTTATCTAGGCTCTTTCAGGTGATTTTCCACCCCTCTCTCACCTGCTTCTCCATCGTGAACTTGTCCTTCTCAGAAACATCACAATGCGGAGTGATATCCCCGACGATCGCCTCTCCGATGTCATGTACCAGAGCCATTTTCACGGTTCTGACGGCATCGATTCCTTCGATTTCTCCTTCCAGAGCCATCGCCAGAACCGCCATTCGGTACATGTGGCAGGCGACGGTCTCGGGTTCCGGGACTCCGCATTTGACCCATCCGGTCCTTTTTAGGTGCTTGAGGTTGTCGAGGACGTCGAGGAGCTCGAAGATCTTCAAGGAGGACGTCATCTGTGAAATTGCGATTTTGAAACGGTGGGTCTCGCCACGAAATCGACAAGATCAGGGTTTCAAGACAGATTTTTTAAAAACTTTTTCGGTTATTTCGCCCCAAACGACTAGTTCCACATGGAACTAATTTTCAGCTGCATTCGAGGCATGTAGCCCGGAAAAACAAAGAAATACGTTAGAATTAGAAAACACAGAAAACTTAGCGAACGATTAGATGAAACTTTCACCGAATATTTCTGATTTTTTAAATTTTAAATTAATCCATTTTTAAAATCTCTTTTTACGTATTTCTTATTTTTTCCGGGCGCGGAGCCACTTTTTCTCTATTTTCCACCATTTTTTTTCTAAAAACCTCAATTTCTCGTTTTTCTCTCAAAAGTCGTTGTTTTCTCGAAAAACTGTTGAAATTCAATCATTTCGTTGTTTTTATCTGAAAAAGCCCTGAAAACCTGTCAAATACCGTTTTCGTGACGAGACCCAAAAACCATTCAAACAGGTACATATAGATTGCTAATCAATGCTCAAATTTGAAGAAAACTAAAGAAGAAAGTTGAAAATCACATAACCCCACCCAAAAATGGTTTTATTGAAGAGATTGGAGATGTGTGCAACTTGTGCAAATGTCCATTTCTCTAGTGTCACATAAAACGAATAGTTGGGAAGGGAGACGGGCGACAAAATACGGGGAATTATAGGTATAATTAGGAGGGGAACTTTCAGAAGAATCAATAAATAATCGAGATGAAATCGAGGAAGAAAACGGGGAGGAAGGGCTGGGATGGGGGCGGAGAGCAATCGGGTAAAATTGACATTGACGGGGACGATTCGGAAGGGGACGGGGGCAAGTGTTCAGTGGAAAATAGAGAGGAGATGGAAACACATAAACAGAGCAGAGATTTTTGGGAAAATTAAAATTAAACAGTCATTTTACACGAAATATGGGGATTTTTTTGTTGTAATTGCAATAAAATATGAGGAAAAAGACATGAATGTGGCGGATTGGGCTCTGTTCGGTCCTAGAACCTGAAATTTTTTAATGGACATCGTTTCCCGAACAGAACCGCGGATTGTCCATGAGATTTGGAGAGCCAGAGAGAACGGAAATGATCGACCGATATGGTTGCAGAGCGGAAATCAGTGTTGAAGTCCAGTTGTTCATCCGGTACTTGTTGTTGTGGAGAGAAGAAGTGAGCGGGAAGTGGGTGCAAAGCAGTGGGAATTATGACTTCTGAAAAAAGGGAGTTAGAGTGAATCTCCTTCTCTAAAGCAAGAAATCTGGCTGAAATCGCATCAAAAAACCGAAAATTGCCATTTCTAAAATGCGCGGAGAAACCGCGCCGCACACTTGCGCAATAGGCCACGCCCCCTTTTCTGTGCGACAGAAACTTGCGAACGAATTGATATTTTTCAAAAGAAATTCATTCAAGTCAAGTGCGTACTAGTAAATTTGAGATTTTACTGAAAATTGCAAAATATAGTTTTTTTTCGAAAATCATTGGGATTTCAGTAAATTTTGGTTTCAAGCGGCTGAAATTCAGAAAACACTCACGTGTAACATGGAGATCCATTTATTCGGTTTTTCTTTTCGGCGAGTTGAACCGTCTGGAGTGGGACATCAACGTTGTACGCCTGCCATGAACCTCTCTCATCAGGCTTCCAATACGACAGTCGGAATCCGGATCCGACTGCCCGATAGCGTACCTCAGCTTATCCTCAACGGTGCTCGTAAGTTCCTCGTTGAAGCGTGGGTCCTCAACCGTGCCGTCGTCGCGCTTCGTGATCTGCAAAGCTTGTGCCATGAAGAAGCAGTTCTCGAAGCGGTCCAAGTCGGCTGTCGGAATGTGGAATGTGACGGTGATCGGGGACATTTGCAGGACACTGCGGCTGATGTTCGGGCTGATCATGAAGCCGTAGAAAGCGCCGTTGTGCGGCGATTGGAAGAACGGCGTCATGGGCTCGTCGATAGCCACGACGCCGTCGCCAAACCTGACGCTGAATGGATTAACAATTAGTGTCTTGGCACATTCACTTACATCACGTTTTGCACCAATTTGATCGGCAGGCAATCGGCGAGCTCCTGGAGGTGATCCGTGCGCGGTAGTCCCATCTCCGTCTGCATGCGCTCCTTCTCGGCAATTTTCCGGGCGGCTTCGACACTGTTGGTGAACATCGGGACACGGACAATGTGCGGGAAGTTGGCGGGCATGGTGGTGTCGTGGTGGGTGTACCGGCACGGGATCATGAACAGAACGACTGGATCAGTTGGGGACTGGCTTTTCTCGATGCACAGTTGGAAGGATTTCTGGAAAAAAAAATAAAGATGGGAGTTTGGAGAGGCTGTGAGGTTTACCTTCAGCACTGGCGTTCCCCGAATATTAATGACAGATTCAAACGGATCGGGTCCAATTCGAATCTGATGAAGACTCGACTTGACAGCTTCAATGGAGAGCTGCAGGTCCGGTTCAGCCTCGGCCAGAAGCGCTTCAACCCACGAGGTGAACGAGTTGTTGATGGCACGGAGGCGGGAGGAGATGAACTCGCGAGCCTTGTACGGAGTCAGTCGGGAGACCGAGTCATTGAACAGCGAAATCTGCTTGTGGTGCTCTTCTCTTGCGTTGCGGACGCGGATGTGGTCAAGTGTCAGCGAACCACCAATGTCAGCGCCATGCCACATGAGCTGACGGGCGACCAGGGTGTTGTGACGACGCATGGCGAGGGAGACGGGCGAGTTGAACTGGTTGCTGAGCACGTTGAGCGAGCATCCAAGACGGAGAAGCACGTCGACCTGGCACGGCATTCCGGTCATTGCGGCAAAGTGGAGGAGGGTGTAGCCGCCGGTGTACTTCTGCTTGAACATCTCGTGACGATCGTCGAGACGTCTCAACATGAAGCCGAGCATCGTGCACTTGCGATGGTTCTGCTCGTGACAAGGCTTCTCGCCGGCGGACGTCGACGCCCAGTATTGAAGGATGTTGCAGGCTTTGATCTGGGAGAAGCCGTCGTCGTGGTTATCACAAGACCATGTAGTCGACCAGTCCTGAATCGCGTGGGCGATGAAGCGGATACGCTCAAAGCGCTTCGGATGGTACTGGTACGCGACGCCGTTCTCGATCGTCTTCCATTCCTGGACTCCGCGAATCAAAATTCGTTCGATCTCTCCGAAACTGAGAAGCAAATCGCGGGCATCTCCTTGGAGCATGGTTTTGATTAACTCTCTGTGGAAGACGGTCGGCGCCTTCGTCAGCATTCGATCGATATCCTTGCGCAACGACTCCATGACCGAGGCGAACTCGCCTTCGACGGCGGCACGATCCTTGACGACGCTGGTGAGGAAGTCGGAGCGCCAGTTGATGACTTTGGATCCAGAAGACACGTAGTCCGTGTAGCGATGCTTCATGAACGATCTGGCTCCCCCGTGGGTGAGCGTCAGCGGCAAGTTGTCGGGAATTCCGGAAGCAGCGATGCCGAAGCCCATGCGATGAATCGGTTTGATAGCCGCCGGCATGGCGATGTAGTTGCCACTGAAAAATGTAAGATTTGAAGTTTGAATCGTATTTTAAAAAAATGATCTTAAACTCACATCGTATTGAGATTCATCAAGTATCTCAGTTGAGAGTTGGCATGAAGATTGGTGAAGCCCACTTCCGGTCCAAGTTCAGTTCCCGGACGCAAGTACGGAACTTTCAGCGCAGCCTCACCGCAGAGCGATTTAGCAGCGGCGTTCGTCCCGCGCATGATCATATCTCCGTCTTTGCAAGCTCTGTCACTCCAGGTCTGGAACTGATGGACTTGCAGATCCCCGTCGACAGCGACAATGACCTCTTCCGACGGCTGAGATGGGCCTGGCTGAGTCTTCAGACGCTCCGCCGCCTCCAGAGCCTTCTTCTGCTTCTTGGTCATCTGCTTTTGCTGCTGTTGCTTGCCCTTCTTCTTGGCCGGCTGCTGCTTGGCACTGGTCGATGGCTGCTGCTGCTGATTTCCTCCCTTCTGCGCATTCGATGGAGTTGGCTGCGACGATGCCTGCTCCTCCGTTCCACTGTCCTCTCCATCGCGGATCGGAATCAAATGCGTGGCATCTGTCACCGGAATCGGGTTGTTCTCGTCGATAAGAAAGATCTTGTCGATTGGAGCAGTAGACACGTGCTTGTTCATCATTTCGATCATTTCAGCGGTACGATCGCGGAGCTCAACAGTGCACGGAATGACGCCGCTGCTGCAGCAGGCGAGTTCTTCGCCACTGTTGCTCGGGTCGTCGGTTGGATCTCCCGTCATTGTGGCTTTTTCGTCTGCAAAAAAGAGAGAAAATTGATTGAGGCGATGACTCATAAATGTGTTTTGCCGCTGCAGACGGTTGGGAAAAAGAAGATGAAAGGGTGGATGAAAAAGCTCAACATTACGAAATTATGGGGTGGAACGCGAAGCAGAAGCGGCGGCGAGGAGGCGGGGCCTCGCTCGGTTTCTATGACGAATGGTTTTTACGAGATGGAGGGGTTGGACATCTGCCCCGCGGAGCTAATTTCCGGGGCGCGATTTGTCGGGTTTTCTGCGCGCGCGCGTTTTAGGCCAGTGAAATGGGAGTGGCCTAGAAAACGCCTGGAGGAACACGCGGCCGCGGGCATTTTATTCAAATTAGAAGAGAGCGCGCGCTTCACAGCAGTTGATTGTGTACTCACCGTAGCCAGCTGAAGAGTCGCTGTCACCAGCGGCCGAGTGATCGGACGCGTTGCCCGAGTGATCTTCACGGGACGCCGTTGAAGAAGACGATGACGAGCCTCCGCTGCTCGAATCGACGACGGAACTCTTGCGCTTGGGAACGTCTTCCTCCTTGCTGCTGGTACCTTCTTCTTTCTTCTTCTCCCCCTGCTTCTTGTCCTTTGGCATTGAGCCTGCCGATGGATCGTCTGCTAGGGCTGCAAGGCGAAAGGAAGGCTGAAGCTCGGGAAGATTCTCTGGAACGCGGGAAATTCAAATTTGAACGTTTGTCTTTATTTCAAAAAGAATCGAGATGGCAAGAGAAGGCTAAAAAAACGGTGTGGGCGAGCGCTCAGTAAATATGGCCGGCGAGACACGGGCGCTCACGGCGCTCACAGAGAGTGCACGCACACACACTCACAGGCACGACGAGGGAGCACGTGATGAGCGGAGGGCGCCAGACGTCGGGGCACGTTCGGGACCGATGCGTTGCGGTCGTGGCGAAGAGAGAAGCGAGTGGAGAAGGAGGGCGAAAACACACACAACTCCAAGTGATATAGAAGCGTGCTGGGGTGAAGAAGCGGTGAGGCGGAGAGAGAGTGGGCGAGACGCAGGAAGACTTCTTCTGGTTGATTCTTTACAGAAGCGTGCCTAGCGTCGGGCCGGAAAAGTGCAATTTCTGGCCGAAAGATGACAAGAGAGATAAGGCCGACGCCGCACTTTTTTCGACATTTCCGATGTGGGCGGCGGCGGGTTTCGCGGCGAGACCGGGGGAATTTATCAGGGAATTTGAATAATTTCAGTGGGAAATTTGAAAATGATGACGAATGAGCGCCCGGCGAGAATCTACGAATTTGAAGAAATTTCAGCAAAAAATGATGTCATTTGGTAGTTCTGGCGGCGGAATTCGAAGTTTTGATGAAAAAAAAAGTTTGAATGTTGGCCGCAAAACACAGAACACGTTCGCAAAGTTTCAGACAATTTCGGCCAATCATGCTACGAAAATAGCTATTTTTACAGTATTTTCGGAAAAGAACGCTGAAAAACACGCCGTTTTCTGCTGAAATTGGGCGTTTTGAAGATTTGCACTTAGGAATTGCTGCCAATAAAGTTTTTGGCCTAATTTGAGGAACGAAGGCAATTCCGCTGAAAAACGAGCAATTTTTGTCAGTTTTCCTCCTGGAAAAGTTTATAGCTTATTTTTTTACTTGAGGCCGCAAAACACAGAGAACCTTCAAGAAGTTTCAGACAATTTCAGCCGAACATTTAACGAAAATCGCTACTTTTACAGTGTTTTTGGAGTAAAACGCTGTAAAGTGCAACGTTTTCCGCTGAAAGTGGGCGTTTTTATGATCTGCACTAGGGAATTGCTGCCAATAAAGTATTTTGGCCAAATTTGAAGATTTTTCTGCGAAACGAAGGCAATTTCGCGGAAAAATGAGTGTTTTTGGCCAATTTCTCCCGGAAAAAATGATGACTCATTTTTTTTCTAAAAATTTCCGAAAACCACGAATTTAACATTTCTCTTGCTTTTAGCGCTGTAAAACCTTTAAATTTCTTAAAATTTGAGAAAAAATTCAAAGTCTAACCTGTAAAGCAACGGAAAAATAGAAAAGTCACCTGGTTCGTACCAGAATCTTCGAGAAGAAGCGAAAAATCACGGAAAACTGCACCATTTCTTTGTGCAAATCAGGTCAAAAGTTGGAAGATAAAAGATAAAAGGCCAAATCGAAGTTTGAAACTGTTTTAGGCGAAATTTCGCGAAAATGCTAATTTTTTTCGTTTTGGGCAGGGAAGAATCGGGAAAACGGGGGAAAAGAACAGATAAGAACAAAAAGAGCAGATAGAATTTGAAGAAAAACAAGAGAAAAATGGGGGTACAACTAAATATACAAAGAGGATGAAAACAGAAGTTTATCGACGAAGACGAAGCGCTCGCCATGCCGCGGCACTTGGTGTGAACACCGTGTCTGCAGGCGCCGGACTTGACGTGCAAACTTCTTCGTCGGGGTTTTTCGAAATTTGATTTTAATCGTTTTGAACTTGATTATTGATTGATTAGGAGCCAATTAGTTTGATAAATTTTCTTCTATTCGCCTCAATTGATCCGAATTTCTCCATCGCAGGAACGACAAAGTCATTGCCGACTCGTTTTTCGGTCTGGAAAACTTCTGGGAGAAAATTTAGAAACTTCACGATGAAATGCTCACAACATGATCTTCTTGGGCTCAGATTTGGCAGATTCTCGATATCTCAAGCGGAGTTTCGTGTGAGAAACTTGTGGAAGCTGTTGGGATGGTGGAGGCGGTGGAGGTGGGCCTATCGGAATCATCATTATCGGCATGAATGGAGGAGAATCCGAATCGGGGGGTCCCGTTGGGATTCTGAAGAACGGCATCATTGGAGGAGGTCGCGGAGGTCGTGGAGGAATGAATTTCGAGAGGATTTTGCTGAAAAAAGACAAAAAATAGTTTTTAAAAAACACTGAAATCTTACGATTTGTAGTTTTGATCCCTGTGAAACGTCTCATTTTTCTCCTTTTCAGAATCCGAAACCACTTCTGCGTATTGTTCGAGAAAGATTCGTCTCGCAGTGATTCGCACTTTTCTTTCAGCTCTCTGCAACAAATTTCGAAAATTGCAAGGACGATCCAGCTCAAAACCAACCCTCTCCTGATTGATCACTCTCTTGATCCTGGTCACCAGTTTCGTGTCTTCAGAATCATCAGAATACTCGCCTTCAGACGAAGATTGCGATGACATCTCGCCTTCGTGATGAATCGGCTCCGGATTCTCTTCCTCGATCTCTCGGAACGGATCGATTTTCGGTGGAAGTGGTGGATAACGATCAGGAACTTTGGCGCCAATGTCGAGAAGGACTGCTCCGGCGAGAGAATATGTCAGATCGACGTATTGATGAGGGGCCAGGGATCTTATCATTGATAAGAAGACGTGTGGAGGGGGAAGAGCACGGAAGTCGGTGGGGCAGAAGCGATTGATGTAGTTCGGAGAGGACGTCGACGGGGAGTTGGTCTGGAACGATTTGGGTTGAGAACGTCAAGAAAACCGCTGATTTTCCGAGTTTTCTGAGTAAAATACAGGGAAAATTGAGTGAAAGCTGCGAATTCCCGCTCAAAAATGAGTTAATTTGGAAAAAGAGCTGAAAAATTGGAAGATTGACCTAAAAATCCTTTTTTGTCTCATTTTCCAGAAAACTCGTTCGTTTTCTTGGTTTTTGGCTGAAATTAGAGCAAACTTTGGTGAAAAATTAGCGGAAATATGTCGAATCCGTTTGTTTCTCAGGTTTTCTGGCTGGAAAAGAGGCAAATTTTCAAGGAAATGTGAGAAAACACAGCAGATCGGTGTTTGAAAAAACAATGGGAAAATGGGAATCTGGCAGAAATCGGACGGAAATTATGTTTTTCTGCTGCAAAATACGTTTTTCCGTCAGTTTTTGCTAAAATCCTGTTCGACGCAGTGTTATTCCACCATTTTGCTCCCAAAACATGCCCTTTGATGTTTGCTCACCGAATTGCTGACCGCCGCTCGTTTCACTTCCTCGAACGGGTTGACCGTCTGCGCGCGGCTCGCTTTCAGCATCGCCGACGGCAGCGGAGGCGGCGGAAACGGCGGGAAGACGTGTTTGACGCCTCTGGGATGACTTCTTCGCAGATCCAGAAGCTTATTGTACCACTCCATGTGCGGTTTGGCTTCGTCGGCGGTTACGACTGGTCGGAACTCGCATTCCGCTTCGGTTTCGTCGTCGGAGTGCTCGGAATGGTCGGAATGGTCGGAATCAAAGTCAAACTTCAGGGAATCGAGTTTTCGTCGCACTTTCCGAAGTTTTTCGGGATTTCTGCAAGATTTTTTTGTTTTTCGGTGATTTTCCTTCAATTTAAGAGCTGAACTTACTGTAAATTCTCATTTGAAGATTTGGGCGAAGTTTTGGCCGACGAGTACCCGGAAGTGACTTCCGAAAAGACGTCTTCGTTCCTGAAACCAACATTAACATCATTTTCCTCAATTTTTTCCAAAAATAAAAATATTTCCCTCACATTTTAGTTGTTATTTAGTTTTTGCGCCTGCGCTGGCGGAAGTCGTCAGTCTTGTTAGAACAAGAACGTTTCTGAAAAGTCCCTTCTTTTTCTTTTTTCTCCGATTTTTTATCGACAAACACGTGTTTAATTGAGGGTTTGATCTTATAAACAGCAGTCGGGTCTGCTAGTTTGCTCGACAAATATTTGATTCTTGAACTTGTTGTATCTTTTGGGAGCGATGGATTAGTGGGGGACACAAGAAAATGATGATGGTGATGATGTTGAAAAAAACAGAAAGACACAAAAATCAGCAGAAAAGTCGGAACGAGTTGCGGAGAATTTCGAAATGTTTCGAAAAAACAAGATTTTCGTTTGCGCATTTTCGTGGCGAGAGTTTACAGTAACCCCACAGTAGGGAAAACACTTGGATTTTATCAGTTTTAACAAAATTAAATGGAAAACAACGATTTCTTCTGAGAAAAACTAAGAAAATAAGAGTTTTTCAGATTTTTTTCAAATTGCATCATTCGCAATACTGATTTTCAGCGATTTTTTGTTTATTTGATAATTTTTTGTATATTTTTTGAAGATATTTTTTATTTTTATTTTTTTCATTTTTAATTTTGCCGAAATTTCGGCTGGAAAGCATGAAAAACTGTCAAAATCGGTTGAAAAACAACAAAAACGAACTTGCGCGGGCGCCACGTGGATCAATTGTACTTCGTGCCAAGACCCGCCGCACAAAATCCACCATGCGCCTTTAAGCCTACCGTAACCCATTTTCAAAAAAAAACCTTTTTCCTCGAAATTTCAGAGTTCCCCCGCTTTTCCAAGTACAAACCACCAAAGAATGACCCAGAAAATTTCAAAATTCACCGACAAGAAAAAAGTCTGGGGTGTTGATTGTAAGCAAACACACACCACAAATGGACAAGTCACATTATTTGTGCGTTTGATACTGCCACCTTACTGTAGGAGGTATAAAAGGTTGAAATAGGTGGGAAGTTGTTAAAAATGGTTGTGAGAACTACAAGTAAGAATGACTTGGCTAGGAAAGGCAAGTTTTTACCAATTTGTATTTTTTTGAATTTGTTGTTCTAGAACCCCTCCGTGAAAAAGAGTCAATCGTAAGTGTGGCGAGCACTTCTTGTGCTCCATTGGGCCATCATGAGATCCCAGAAGAACTTCCGAGTCCTTCACCATCAGAAGATCCCCTAATAGACCATGTTCAATGGATTCGCAACCCAAAAGCCACAAATTTCCTATTCGGGCTTCTGACGGCTATGTATGTATTTCTACTAACTATTGTGTCGTGTTTAATCGAATTATCATCGGCATGGAGCTCAAAAGACCTTTGGTTAGCGGAAACGGTAAAAAATTTATATTTTTTTCTCAAAAATTTCAAATTTTTTTCCTCTTCAGATTTTCGCCCTCCTAATGTACCTAATCGCCATTTTATTCTTCCTATACACCTATCTCATAATAATCTACCCAAAGCCTATAAATACGTTAATTTTGTTCCTGAACCGGAAGACTTCCTGGGTGGAAAATCCAAATGTAAGTCTGAAATGCAAATTCGCTCTAATGCAAAACTTCCAGAGATGGCTAATCTCCGAGCCAGTGCACAACGGAGAAGGCGCCGGAACCTTATACCTCCGTCTTGGCGCTCTTTGTAAGTGCGCCCCATCGCAAAATCCCTAAAACCCATTTTCCAGTCTTCGGAACGCTAGGCTCTGTGCTCTGGGGTTGCGAAATCTACCTTTGTTTCTCCGGCGAGTGCTTCCATCGATTCACCGTATCCAAACACATCGCCGCCATAATTTTCACCTTTCTCCAAATGCATTTCATCGTTTGCAACTCGAAAATCACCTTTTCCAAGTCAAATCGTCTGGCGAGTTTTGGGATGATGCATTGTGTAGCTGTGAATCTATGGACATGGTTTACAATGTGCCTTGTTAAAGCGGTAAGTTAAAAAAAAACTACCAGAAACCTTAGATACATTGTTTTTTATTCAGCAAGTAAAAAAGCTGAAAAAGGAGAAAAAAGAGCTCGAGTACAAAAGCAAGGGGAACTATTCTACTGTAGCCTCCTCTTCATCGTCGTCTTCATCTTCTGAAGAGGAGAATCTTCTGGAGCCAACTACCATCTTTGAAGGTCTAGTCGAAGCCACTATGGAAGCTGTCTACAAGATGAAGCCTATCAAATCCGATCCTTCTTATGATCCTTCCAACACCACCACTCACCTCCGAATGCAATCCATGGCTCGTCTCGGCGACTTTTCCAGCTTCCTGCTAACCTGTCTCGTCGAGTACTCCCTAATCGGCGCTGCGGTCTGCTTCATCATCTGGAAGTACATGGGAGAGACTAATGTTGACTTGATAAAAGTCGAGAAGAAGAAAAAGCGGCTTCGAATGGATTGTAGAAGTACTACAGTAGGACTGTTCGCCGGGATATTCTTCATGACGGCTGCTTTTGTGACAATTGGCATCTATTCAATGTTGTACAATAAGAAGAAGGTGGAGAGCGCTGATTTGGTCATTGGAATCGTGAATTTGGTGTTGTTTTGTGTGGGGTTGGTGGCGACGGTTTTCGGGTTTTGGAGGTAAGGAAAATGAAAAAAGCGTAGCGGCCGCCTGTACCTTTCCAAGTTTCACGGGAGTTTGGTACGTTCCGGTCGCGTAGCGGTCTGATTTCAAAATCCTGAAAACGGATTGCGAAATTCTGAAATCGCAACGCAACCGCAGCGCGCCTACCAAAAGCCCAGTTGCAAACGTTCAGCTAGAGTCGAACCGCGACGCAACCGCAACGCACCAACCAAGCACAACTTCATGAAGCTTCATGTGCGTTGCGGTCGCGTAGCGGTCTGATTTCAAAATCCTGAAAACGGATTGCGAAATCCTGAAACCGCGACGCAACCGCAACGCACCTCTGTGCCAGAAGCCTAGTTTGTGCTACAGTTGGGTCAAAGTCAAACACACTTACCGAGCCCAACTTCATGTGCGTTGCGTTCGCGTCGCGGTTATTGCGAAACCGCAATTCCCAAATTTCCCAATTTCCAGAATGCGCGTTCTCCAATACCGCCTTCACGCCCATGGCGAAGTAATCGATGAGATCCTTCTTATCATTGGCCTAATCGGAGAGATTGTCTACTGCTCCGTAGGCTTTGACATGTTTATCAATGGCCGTCGTCTCAACCAACAAGTCCCCAACCTCGCAGTAGCCGTATTCACTTTTCGAATCGTTCAAGTCATAGTTCAAGCCATGTACATCCTAATAGCCTCTCGGCTTCGCTGCTTATCAGAGATCAATGGCCAATATCAACCTGGCAAGCAGACATTGACATTTCTAGTGATAATCAACATAACTCTATTCGTTTATCACACTTTCGAAGGCATGAAATCGACGTATGGGTTCCCAAGTATAATGGAATCCAAGTACTTTGAGCTGCTGAATATGGCATCTCCACTTGTGGTTTTCTATAGATTCCATAGTTCCGCATGTTTGGCCGAGATCTGGAAGCATACATATTCAACGAAGAAACATCATCACCATCATCAAAATTCGAGCCCGCAACATCATGTTTAAACTTTTAATTATCTTCCTCCCTAACTCTTAATTCAACACTATTTGTTGACCTATGTACTATTTTCAATGTTTAGAGCAAAATGAACTTGATCTCAATTCTAAAACGTGCCAAAACTCTCCAGCCACCAAAATACAGAGAAATGAAGCGCGCTCTATTGATAATCCGCCACTTCTCACCGATGTTTGCTCGCACCCGCGTTCCGTTGTTTACCATCAGGTCAAAATGTGTTGAACACATTCTGAAAGCAGGAAGAAACCAATCTTTGAACTCTTTAAAGCAAGTCAATATAGACGGGGTAAACTACGTGTGAAATGAACACGTGGGAGGGGTACGGTATAGCAACATGCTGTGTACTTTGGGCGGTGTTTGCGGAGTAGGGTATACTGTAGTTAGGGGTAAGAGCTTTTTTACAGGCCTGTTAGGGATTGAGGCCTGAAAAATGGGGTTCTGGGCTCTGGGCCTGGTCTTTGGGCTTCAAGGGGGGGGGGTTAGGCTTGACCACATGATACTTCAGGCCTAAGGGCTCAAGGCCTTACAGCCAGAGCCTGAAGCCGCGAAGCCTGGTAGCCTGGCAGCCCGGAACACTCGAGAAGCCCGAGCCTGAAACCTGAAGCCTGTTTTGAGTCAAGTCGCTACTCAGCCAATTCCACTTTCTTAACCATGTGGCGTTGATACGGAGCCATTGAAACTGTCATTCTGTGCAAGTTCTCGTCACAGTGTTCACACACCACTCTGACCTACGGTACCCGAAAGAAACTGATAAGCTGCATGAAGAACTGACGTGATGTTTGCCTGACACTGATGGGTCATCGGAACAATCCGCCCACTGTTTCGATAATTCGAATTCCCCCCTCTCCTTTGCCCCGCCACCTCCGCCGAGTACAAACTGTTCGCAGCCGCGGCGCCTCCAACAAATAAACAAAGAGGAAGCAGACGGGGAAGGGGTTTAAAAAAAGAAGGAGTAGAAAAGGGGGAAAAGAAGATGACGGACAGTTTGTACTCGATGTTACAAAACTCTTTCCGCTAAAACCGCCCATTCTCTCTAACTCGCTTGTTCTTCTTCCATTCGCATTAGTTTTGTGTGTTAACAATGGCCGACAAAGGTGAGTTTCTTGGCGCGGGATACAGTAATCCGTGTTGTTTTTCTAGAAAAGCTCCGAGTCAAGACATCGATCGAGTCGACATCCAGCGATATTACAGTACTTTCCGACTGTAGTATTGAGCTTCCAGAGAGGTCACCGCCATGGATGAAGACGGAAAAAGCGCAGTGAGTTTGCATTTTTCATAACTTGGAGTCAAGTCAAGTCGCTACTCAGCCAATTCCCTTTCTTAACAATGGGAAGTTGATACGGAGCCATTAGATCTTCACAATTCTGACCTACAGTAACCCGGGTAACCAGAATCCTTGACAAAAATGGGTTACTGTAAGCCACTTTCCTCTCACGGTTACTGTAGCTAGTGACTGGATTACAGTATGTACAATACTCTTCTGCTTGCACGAGCTACCGTACCCCAGCCGCTTGAATTCGAACTGCAAACTGCAGCCAGAGCCAACCTTTTTGACCAATCGTAATCCATTGGGTTACTGTAGCATTCAGAATCATATTCCTTTGTACCACAAGCTTCTGGGTTACTGTCCCTTTACAGGTTGTTACCTACCGTAGGTCTAGTGTTCACACCTTTCTGATCTACAGTAACCCGTCCTCAGAATCCTAAACTCAAGAGGGTTACTGTAGCTAGTGACTGGACTACTGTAAGCACAATACTCCTCTGTTTTGAACAAGCTACCGTACCCCAGACGCTCGAATTCGAACTGTAAACTGCAGCCAAAGCCATCCTTTTTGATCTACCGTACTCTTCCAGGTTACTGTAGCGTCTAGAATCCCCTGCCACAAGCTTCTGGGTTACTGTACCTTGAACCCCCAAATCTCAATTCTTGGCTACCGTACCCTCCCAATTTCCAGATCCTTCTGTCTCAAATCCCTAACCGCCCTGTACGCCCTGATCCTCACCATCGTCGCCTTCATCATCGAAATCTCTCCAACCTGGCAGTCCGAATCAATGCACATCGAGTACACCATCTTCTGCGTGCTCATGTACTCCATCGCCATCGTTTACTTCTTCTATCTCTACACAGTGGTCCTATACCCAATCGTCTTTAATACAGTAATCCTCTACATGGAGCGATGCCACTTATTGAGCATAGAGTCCGTGAAGAGGATGGTACGGCCTGAAGCAGTGTATACTGGGGAAGGAGCAGGGACATTGTACTTGAGATTGGGGACTTTACGTGAGTACTGATAAGCTGATAAGACTAGCTGATATCAAATTCAATTCCAGTATTCGGAACTCTGGGAAGTGTGCTCTGGGGCTCTGAGATCTTCCTGTGCTTCTTCACCGAGAGCCGTCACAACATCTACGTCGCCAAGTACATCCTAGCCATCACCTTCACCTACATCCAAATGCATTTCCTATGCTGCAACTCCAAAATCACCCTGCCAAAGAATAACTTTATCGCTTCCTTCGGGATGATGCACTGTATAGCTGTGAACCTCTGGGTCTGGTTCTCCCTTTGCCTCGCTAAGGCGGTGTATAAGAGTGATAAAAAGACACAGAAGCTGCAGAAAGCTGAGGAGAAGTACAAGAAGAAGAATATGACTGAAATTGTCGTGGAGTTGGTCACAACTACACTTGCATCGGTTTCAACTGATCCGACGAGCTTCCGAGCCGATGAGAAGCAGCTCCGATCGCTGTACAAGCTGGGCAGTGCTGCCAACTTTCTGCTGACTACACTTGTCGAGTGAGTAGTCTGCCCTGTGATCTTTCTGTTCCTTTTGTGACTTGGTGATCTTACTTTCTTGCACAAAACCCGAACAAATACACAAAGTATCATCTTCAATGACCATCAAGATATTTATAGGTTCTCTCTGATCGCGGCAGCAGTGTATTTCATTGTGTGGAAGCACACGGGGGATGATGAGAAGCAGGAGGAGACGAGGAAGAAGCATGTTAGATTTGATTGCAAGTGAGTGAAAATAGTGATAAGGGAGATCAAGAGAAGGCTTGAAAGGTCGCCTAATTCTCTGAAAGACCTAGCAGAACTTCAAAATCCTGGGAAGTGTTACCAGAATCGAGAAAACCTTTGGAAGATGTAACAGAGCTTCTGAATCTTTTCACGACTTCTGGAGACTTTTGAAGAACCCCCAGAATCAGGGCTTCTTCCAGAAGTTGTCACAAGTCATCTGAATCTTGTGACGCCTTCTGGGGACTTGTAAAAGAGCCTCCAGAACCAGGGTTGTCTCTTGAAGCTGTGTAAGGTCTTCTGAATCCTGTCACGCCTTCTGGAAACTTGTAGGGCTTCTCAGAATCAAGGTTGCCTCTTGAAGACGTGGCATAACTTTTGAATCCAGCCACTTCATCTGAAATAGGCTTCTCAGAATCATAGTCACCTCCAGAAGACCCAACAGAACCCCTGAATCCTGTCACACCTTCTGGAACCTTGAAAAGCTTCTCAGAATCATGGTTGCCTCCAGAAGTTGTAACATGTCTTCTGAATCCTGCCACGTCTTCTAGGAGCTTGTAAGGGTATCCCAGAATCAAGGTTGGCTCCAGAAGTTGTGTCAGGTCTTCTGAATCCTGTCACGCCTTCTAGAAACTCATTTAGGCCCCCAAGGCGACAATTGCTTCCAGAAAATCTTCTGAAAGCTCTCTATCACTCTCTGAAGCCTCCAGAATCTGAAACCAAACTTCTGAATCCTTTTCCGAATTCCCCCTATTCTAGATCCACCTCCGTCGGCATCTTCGCCGCTCTGATCTTCCTCGTCGGCTCATTCGTTTCCATCTCGATGCACTACATCTACAACAACAGCGAGAAGCCCCGAACAGCCGACGAGGTCATCGGAATCGCCGAGACCGTTCTGTTCTGTGTCACCCTGCTAGCCGTGTTTGCCGCTTTCTTCAGGTATGACATGGGGTATTTCCCAAGAAAAACTACATAATCCAATAAACAGCGGGTTAGTCATGTTTGATCAATCACATATTCTGTGACTTGCCACTATTTGATCTTTTCCTCTTTCTCTCTCTCGCTCATGTGTATTTTGAACAGAATGCGCAAGCTACAATACCGATTACACGCTCATGGACAAGTCGTCGACGAGATTCTGTTGATCATCGGGCTGGCGGGAGAGATTGTGTACTGTTGTACAGGTGGGAAAAGGCACAAATCACGGGATGAAAAGAGAAAAGGTTCAGGGCTGGATTTGTATGTAAATGAAAGGTTGGAAAAGGCACATGGAACGACTTGTTTGACGGTGGTGGCGTTTGTGACAAGGATTGTTCAAGTGATAGTGCAAAGTGTTTTTATATTGATTGCTTCGAGGTGAGTGGGAGATTCTGGAGAGATTCTGAAGACTCTGAATCTCTAGAATTCTGGAGCTCTAGGATTCAGGAGCTTCTGGGATTCAGGAGCTTCTAGGATTCAGGAGCTTCTAGGATTCTGGAGCTTCTTTGATTCTGAAGGCTTCTGGGACTCTGGAGCTCTTAGATTCTGAAACTCTAAGATTCTGAAGATTCTGAGCTTCTCGTACCATAACCTTTCCTTCCATTTTTCAGATTGCGAAGCTTATCATCTCGAAATGCCGTTAATCAGCCTGGAAAGCAAATTATCACATTTTTGGTGGTCTGCAATATCAATTTGTTTATTTATCACACTTTTGAAAGTGAGTTACTGATAAGGATTCTGGAGTAGGCCTCCCATGGGTTACTGTAGGTCAGGGCAACATCCCCAGGGACTATTAGAACAGGAAAGTAGTTTACAGTAACCCTCTAGAGTTTGAGATTCTGGGTCCCACAGAGAACAGGTTACTGTAGGTCACAATTGTGTGAACACTAGATCTAATGGCTCCGTATCAGCGTCCCATGGTTAAGAAAGGGAATTCGCTGAGTAGCGACTTGACTGAAACTATGGAGTGGGCTTTTGGACTTCTAAGACTCCAGAGATTTTGGGGATTCTGAAGTTGCATGGATTCTGAAACCCTCTACAGCTCACTAACTTCCCATTTTCCAGCGATCGAATCCAATTTCGGCTTCCCGCACAAGATGTCGTCCGTCTACTCCACTCTCCTAAATCTTGCTTCTCCTCTTGTCGTTTTCTACCGATTTCATAGTTCAGCTTGCTTAGCAGAGGTCTGGAAACATGCCTACTCAACGAAACATAGCCATCATCATCATCATCATAAGCCGATAGCCGATCTCCATATTGCTTGAGAATATGGGTTGAATTGTATAATGTGTACTGTACTACTTATTCTGTATGTATTTTTGTGTGTCATTGTCATCGAAATAAAGCTGGACTTTACGATTTTGGTCATTTTTAGAGGGTTCTGGATTTTGAGAATTCTGAAGGAATCTGGAATTCAAGAACCCAAAGGAAATGGGTTACTGTCTCGGCAAACCTCGGCAACTTTTACACAAACGGTTCACAACTTCTACACAGTCCTTACGCAACTGCTTCGCGGGCATTGTGAAGCAGTTGCGTGAGATCTGTGAAGAAGTTGCGGAAGGTGTGCGAAGAAATCGCGCTTGCGTTACTAATAGGCTCCAGTAGGTTGCTAGTATTTATCATAATCACACATATAATGCGAAATATGTTTATTCATATAAAACAAACAATTTAGCCACTAATTTTTCTTGTTATCCGTCATCTTTCGATACATTCCATTTTTGCACAGTGATAGGCGACAAGTCTCTGTACTCCATTTTGTCTGTAGAGTTGGGGATTGGTGAGATGTAAGATAGGGGTGCCTGAAAAAAAAAGTGATTCCAAGTGACAAAAACCTATAAAATATTACCTAGTAATGTCCTTCTACTGGAAATCATCCGAACTCTCCACATTCCGGGTTTTTGAAGAGAAGTTTCTTGAAATCCATGATTTTTGCTATATCCGAGTTGCTTTTCAAAGACGGGAACTGTCGGGCATGTGGACGGCGTGACTGAAGCTGAATATTCGAAATACTTGCGTGAAAGTACTGTGAAATAGGTAAAAACGACAAAAAACAAAGTAAAAATGAGCGAAAAGATCTGCTGACGAAATCAATACTAACATCTGCGAAGAAGTTGCGGCAGTGACCAGAGTTTGCGAAGAAGCTGTCATTTTGAACAATGTTTGCGTAGAAGTTGCTGGTGACCCAAGCGTTTGCGTAAAAACTGCTTGCCGGTCAGGAATCCGCAAAGAAGTTGCGGCCGGCTTTAGAGTCTGCGTGGAAGTTGCAGCGGACACAGGCTCTTGTGACATTTGTTGCGTAAAAGTTGCAGATGAACTTAAAGTTTGCGGGAAAGTTGCTGCCACGGGCAAGCGTTGTGAAGAAGTTGCGTAAACACAAAAAATACGCGTAGAAGCTGCGAAAACCCGCAAATGTTGTGAAGAAGTTGTGAAAAAGCGCGAAGTGCGCCTATAGGTTTGTGTAAAAGTTGTGAGACCCCCAAAGTTTGTGTAGAAGTTGCCGAGTTTTGCCGAGGTAGGTCAGAATTGTGTGAACACCAAATCTAATGGCTCCGTATCAACGCCTCATGGTTAAGGAAGGGAATTCGCTGAGTAGCGACTCAACATTTGAAAAAGACGCAAATTTGCTCTATTGAACTTGAGTTTTGGGCTTTCCGGGTTGCAAGCTTCTCAGGAATTCCGGGCCCGGCTTCTGGGCTTCTGGGCCAAGCTTCCAGGCTTCTCAAGGATACCGGACTCGACTTTAAGCTTTTGGGCTTCAAGCTTTAGGACTAAAGCTTACAGGCCCCATTTTCTATTATTTCAATCCCAATCAACCCCACCCACTTGTTGACATGTTCCTGATCACCCGATGACCCAACAACCCTGTTCATTGAACCACCTTGCTACAGTACCCTCTTCCAGATCAAACCACCAACTAATTAGTGTCCCAATTGAGCAAACAGAAGGGAAAATGTCTCGGTGCAGGCTTTCCCAACACGTGTATTTGTGTCATTTTGTTTGCGTGTCCTCTGACATTTCTATGATCTGTGACAAACTTTTAAACAGGAGAGTCAAAGAGGAAAAGAGGGAGGGAGAGGATGATGAAATCGGAGGGAAAAAGAATCAAATCGCTCTTTTCCCCTTTTCTCCCGCTTGCCCTATTCCAGTTTCGATTTTCAGCCCCCGACACTACAAACCACAACTTCCATGACAAATTTGACTGTACAAAAGGGAGGTAGGTGTCACAAATCATAGATTTTATGGGGGAGGGATGCATATATTATGCTTTTTTATGGGATTCATAAAAATAGGTCTATTCTATATTCTATTACTAGCAGCTAGCTAAACATTAAAATGGATTGTCTGGTTTCAGTGTTGAGTGAGTTTGAGAATCGGGGCTCTTGGAGGATTCGGGAGTTTTCTGAAAGCTTCTGGGATTCTTAAGGTTTCTGATATTCTAGAGCTCAAAGATTCTGAAAGCTTCTGAAGTCTTCTGTAGGATTCTGAAAGCTTCTGGAGGATTCTGAAAGCTTCTGAAGGATTCTGAAGGCTTCTGGAGGATTCTAGAGGCTTCTGGATGACTCTAAAGGCTTCTTGAGGATTCTGAAGGATTCTGGAGGCTTCTGGAGGATTCTGAAGGCTTCTGAAAGCTTCTGAAGTCTTCTGTAGGATTCTGAAGGCTTCTGGAGGATTCTGAAAGCTTCTGAAGGATTCTGAAGGCTTCTGGAGGATTCTAGAGGCTTCTGGATGACTCTGAAGGCTTCTTGAGGATTCTCGAGGATTCTGGAGGCTTCTGGAGGATTCTGAAGGCTTCTGGAGGATTCTGAAGGCTTCTGGAAGATTCTGAAGGCTTCTGGAGGATTCTAGAGGCTTCTTGAGGATTCTGAAGGCTTCTGAAGGGTTCTGTAGGCTTCTGGAAGACTCTGAAGGCTTCTGGAGGATTCTGGAGGATTCTGAAGGCTTCTGGATGCTTCTGGAGGACTCTGGAGGATTCCTAAGATCCTGAAGCTCCTAGCCATCCGTACTTCGGGATTCTGAATCCCAATCTTCTAAACTTCCAAACCCCTCCCTACCTAATGCACCAACTAGTGTCTAGCTTCCCGATCTTGTGCTCATTGCTCCTTACCCCCCCCCCACTTTCCCCTTGCTCCTGATGTAATCCGAAAGTTCGGAGGAGCATTTGAACAGCCTGCACAGCGCCCGTCAGCAAAACCAACAAAATCTATACGGTAATCAAGTTCAATATCAAAACTTTCATTCCAGACACCCTCAAAAGTAAAGTGTCATGTGAGAGCACCTCATTCTCAATGCCTTCCGATCATGACACTGAATCCCAATGGACCAAGGACGATGGAGCTAAGTTTGTGACGTCTTCTAACTTCAGAATCCCCTTATGAATTCCAGAATCTTCTGCATCAACACCCTAACCGCCATGTACGCCCTGATCCTTACCATGGTGGCGTGTGTCATTGAGATCTCCCCAACATGGAGGTCCGAAGAGATGTGGCTCGAGTATTCGATATTCTGCGTTTTGATGTATTCTGTAGCAGTTGCAAACTTCATATATCTCTACCTATTCGTCTTATACCCAAATGTTATCAACACTATCATTTATCACCTTTTCCGAAAAGGTCTCTTGAAGTATCCAGCCAGATATCTACTTGACGAGCCAGTATACAATGGGGAAGGCGCTGGGACCATGTACCTGAGAGTTGGGGCTTTGTGTAAGTTGATCCTCTTAATTCTGACTCCAGAAACAATTTTTCAGTCTTCGGTTCAATGGGAAGTGTGCTCTGGGGCACTGAGATCCTGCTCTGCTTCTTTGAACATCAGCGTCATGGAATCTACGTCGTCAAGTACACATTGGCGCTGGTCTTCACCTATTTACAAATGCATTTCATTTTTTCGAACTCCAAGATTTCACTGAAAGGGAGCAATGTGTTGGCAAAGTTCGGGTTGATGCACACGATTGCCGTGAATCTGTGGACGTGGCTGTCGATTTGTTTGATCAAATCGGTGAGTCACAGGGGATGGGAAGGGTCCTGATGGATCAAAAGATGTTAGGAATCATGGGATTCTGCAGAATCAAGGATTCTGAAAGCTTCAAGGATTCAGCAGAACTGGGATTCTGAAGAATCTGGAGATTCAAGGCTTCAGGGATTCAGAAGGGTCTAATGATTCTGGGACACTGAAGATTCTGAAAACTCCAAGATCTTCCAGCTTGAGGATCAGGATTCTGAAGGCTTCAAGGATTCTAGAGAACTAGGATTCTGAAGGCTTCTGGAGGATTCTGAAAGCTTCTGGAGAATTCTGAAGGCTTCTGGAGGATTCTGAAAGCTTCTGGAGAATTCTGAAGGCTTCTGGAGAATTCTGAAAGCTTCTGGAGGATTCTGAAGGCTTCTGGAGGATTCTGAAGGCTTCTGGAGGATTCTGAAGGCTTCTGAAGGATTCTGAAGGCTTCTGGAAGATTCTGGACTCTGAGATTTCTGAAGGCCTCTGGGATTCTGAAGGCTTCTGGAGGATTCTGAAGGCTTCTGAAGGATTCTGAAGCTTTTAGAATCCTGGAGAACTTTGGGATTCTGAAGACTTTTGAGATTCTGAAGCTTTCTTTAGCCTTCTGGATTCAGGACAATTGAGTTTCCATGATATCTAGACTCTGACAATCGGAATCTGATCCTTCTGAATCTCCTCCGCAATCTGGAACTTCAAGCTTCTGAACCTTTCACTTCTGAATCCCACCTCTTGTCTTCTGAATCCTATCCCCCTAACCCCTTCCAATTCCAGAGCATCAAACACGTCAAAAAGGAGATCAACTACGCCAAAGAAGAGTTCAAAAACGCCACAGCCCACAACCAAACCGCCCCGACACTCATCATGCCCATCTGGTCGTACGATTTCACTGCCGAATTCGAGCCCCATGACAAGCAACTCCGCTCGATTATCAAGATAGGAAGCAACTCAAATCTCCTCTTGACTTGTCTCGTAGAGTTCTCCCTGATTGCCGCCGCGATCTGCTTTATAATCTGGAAGAACGATGACCCAAATCCAGGGGAGACACCTCACAAGGCCAAGAAACGAACAGTTCGGTTCGATTGTTCTGGAACTTCCACTGGGATCTTTCTAGCGATCATTGTGCATATAGCCTCCATAGTTGTCATTTCAATGCACGGCATCCTAAACAGAAGTGACAAGTCCCGGCAGGCAGATCTTCTGGTCGGATGGGCAGAGATCTTCCTATTCACAGTGACCCTACTGGCTTGTATCCTGGCTTTCATCCGAATGCGACACCTTCACTACCGTCTACATGCTCACGGAGAAGTGATAGATGAGATCTTGCTGATAGTGGGGTTGGCCGGGGAGTGTGTGTATTCGTGTGCCGGGATGGATCTGTACTTTAATGATAAGCTGCTTCATGATAGCCCGCCAAAGATCACAATCATTGCATTTGCGTTGAGGATCACTGAAGTGGTGGTTCAAACCGTCTTCATCTTGTTTGCATCAAGGTGAGCCCCTTATCCAGCTGATAAGACTTACTGATAAGCCTAACTCCAGAATGCGCTGTTATACAGCTTCAAATCAAGCCAGGCAACCTGGAAAGCAAGTTATCACGTTTCTACTGGTCTGCAACATCAATCTATTCATCTATCACTCTTTCGAATGTAGGTCAACCCTTATCAGCGCTATCAGATCTTCTGATTTCCAGCCATGGAATCCAATTTCGGCTTCCCGGTCAAACTACCCGACAACTATTCCGTCATGCTGAACATCGCTTCTCCAATTGTTGTCTTCTATAGATTCCACAGTTCCGCGTGTCTGGCCGAGATTTGGAAGCATACGTATTCGTGGAAGAATCATGACAGTTCGGTGGCGGGGAGTTATGTGACAATTGATAAGATGTGATAATGGGTTGTGATAAAGATAAGGGTTGATAAGTATCTGTCAAAGTTTCAAGGCTCCTAGAGGAATCCAGGTCTAGAGCCGGTAGGCTTGCAGGCTTTCAGGCTTCTCAAGGATTCTGGGGCCGGGATCCATGCTTCTCCAGGCTTCCAGGCTTCCAGGCTTCCAGGCTTCCAGGCTTCCAGGCTTCCAGGCTTCCAGGCTTCCAGGCTTCTCGGGGATTCCGGGCCTAGTTCACCAAGCTTCCACTGCCATGTATCCTTCAGAAATCTTCAAAATCGCGAAAAGATCCTAATCTCCTCCTTCACCATTCTTTTAACAAAGCTAAGAAGCAAAGAAAGATAACCATCGATGTTTCTCGGAAAAGAAACCCAAAAGATCATTCATCTTTATTGTCAAAATATAAAAAGTAACCTAATACACGTGTTTGACTGGGCGGGAAAAAGGCAAAAAGATAAAATTTCAGCTTCAGTTATCAATGATAGTGCTATCAAAATCAAAAAGTACATAATCATAGTAATAGATCTTCCTGAGCCATTCTCTGATAGTCTTATCAGTTTCAATCTGTCTCATCAGATCCGCATGAACTCCCGTGTTATACGTCACATGTTTCGTTTTCCCCTTCAACGCGGATTTCTCAATGAAATCAATAGTCGAGTTGGCAACTTTGTGATCTCTTAAAATATCCGAAAGCTCTTCGATTCCTCCTTTTCTATTCTTCTTCGGGTCCGCTGAGAACTTTAGAATCTTGTAGTCCTTCCAGTATTTTCCAAATTCACAGTTCCATGAGAGAGGGGCGCAGTGGGTGTCTTCGATGGTTTGTTCCAGGGAGACATTGTCAGAGAAGGCGTATTCGAGGAACCGGGAGTATTGTCGTTCCAGGAAGCATGTAACGTTGTTGGCGCAGTTGTAGCAACGATCGTCGGGGCGCCAGCCAGCACCACTGGAATTAGGGAAGGTTGGAAGATTAATTACCTGGTCAAAGGCCAAGTCCCTAGTGGTCCAACTTTCAAATGACCTGCTTCACTTATGACCTAACTTTCTATTGATCTTATTTAAGCTTGATCTAGTTCCACTAGACCTAACTTTCACAAATCCCACTTTCCATGGCCTAACTTTCTTAGGATCAAACTTTGTCTTGACCTGTTTCCTAATGGCCTAACTTTTTCATGACCTAAATTTTACTTGACCTAGTTCCGCATGGCCTAACTATCCCATAAGCTAACTTTCCTATGGCCTAACTTTTCATGGCTTAACCTTAAGCTTCCAAAACCACATGTGGTCTAGATTTCACATAGCCTAACTTTATATTGACCTAATTCTTCCTGACCTAACTTTCTCATGATCAAACTTTGTCTCGACCTATTTGCTCATGGCCTAACTTTCTCATGACCTAAATTTTCCATGACCTAGTTTCATATGGCCTAACTTTACCAGGGTTTGGTTCATGACCTAACATTCTTCTCATCAAACTTTGTGTTGACCTGTTTTCTCATGGTCTAACTTTCTTATGGCCTAACTTTCCCCCTTCTTCCAGTCCCCCATAGCCCCTTGACTTACTAGACACACTTATCCGCAAAGAACGAGATAAACCGATCAATGGGATCCCTGACAGCGGCGATCTTCGTAAACTCCCTTCCATCCATCTTCTTCTCCACCGCACTCATCTCATGAAGCTCGTTCTTTTTCTCGCAGAACCTTCCGACATAGTTCTCCACAATGCTCCGATTCCGTTTCATAAACTCTTCAGTGTCATAGAGAGCACAAGCGATTCCACGCATCAAGGTGGACATTGACTTGTTGATGCAGCAGATAGAGAGGTTGTGGGCTGGGGCAATCTGGAAATGTTCACTGATAAGAAATGATAAGATCTTGACAACTTACAGCATACGGCCTGTCCAAATCTATAAATGGCGGAATCAAGGGCTTCCCTGACAAATGCTCAAGATGAAGTTGATCCAATTCCTTATAAACTTGAGGTCCCTCCCCTATCAGTGAATTACAAGCAAACTGATAATAGACACAATACGTTATCACTATCAGTAGAGAACAGAATACGGCGTATTGCTTGGAAATCATCTTCGAATGGCAGAAGATCAAAATGAATGCTAGGAGGGCGGTGTATCCACCATGGTGTCTTCTTTCCATTTTTTAATCTCAAAAAGTGATCGAGTGTTCCAGATCACTTTGTGTAACCGGCTATTGCGACGATTTCTGGCGTGGCGCAAGAGAAACCGGGTAACAGGTGGAATGGCATCGGATGTATTGGGCGATTCGATTGGTTTTTGGAAGCTTGGAATACGCCGGGCTTGAGGCTTGAAGCCTGGAAGCCCGAAATCCCCAAAAAAACTTGAAAGCCTGGAAGCTAGGCCCGGAACTTTTGAGAAGACCACAGTCCTCTGGAAACCTGGAATCTTCAAGAAGTCTGGAAGCCTGGAAGCCTGCAAGCCGGGCCCAGAGTCCGAGAAGCTTGAAAACCTGGAATCCTACAAGTCTGAACGCCTGACAACTAGACCCGGAACCCCCGAAAAGCCTGAAAGCTTAAAATCCCGGCCTAGAAGCCCAAATCCATAGTTCAGCATCAATTCCTTTAGATATTGATCTCAAATGCCGCCTCGTTACGCATTTCCTAGCTTTCGAAAGTCTCTATCGGAGGATCTATTCCGAAGACGCAGAATGACTATGAAACAAGGTGGCAAAGGGACGAAATAGTGATGTCTGGTGAGAGAAATGGATGTTTTACTGAGTTTTTGTATTGGAAAATCGATAATCTTTGTCATATTGAACCCAAAAGCCACGTAGGCCTGATAAGTGGAAGCCTGAAAGCTAGGCCTGAAAGCCTATACTTCGGGCCGGAAGGCCTAGAAGCCTAGAAGCCTGAAATCCTGAATCTTCAAAAACCAAAGACAAAGTTCACAAATCTTCATTTCCTTCTCCTATTCCTAACCATTCCAAATTCCTACTCATCAATAAACTTTGTATCAAAACCAAAAATAATATAGTCAAAGTAATAGATCTTCTTCAGCCATTGCCGGATCTTCTTATCAGTTTCAATCTGCTTCCTTATCAGTTGACCTGCTTCTGACTTGAATGTAGCGTGGAATGTGTCACCTCCTAGAGCAGAGTTTTCAATGAACTTGAGAGTTGAGCTTGAAACATTTTGGTTTTTGAGAAGATCCATGAGATCCTTGATTCCTTGGTTTCGATCTTTGGGGTTTGATGATAACTTGACAATCTTATATTCCTTGAGATGCTTTCCAAATTCACAATTCCAAGACAACGGCGCTGCATGAAGGTCTTCATAAGACGGCTCAAAAGTGACCTTTTTGCTCAGCGAGTGTTGAAGAAATCGAGCATATTGTTGCTCCAAGAAGCAGGTCACATTGCCCTGACAGTTATAACACTTCTTCTGCTCTGGATACTTTTGAGCTTCTCTGAAAAGCTTCCAATTCCAAAAAATCAATTTGGAATCACTTACACAATACATTTGTCTACAAAAAAGGAAACAAAGCGATCGATTGGGTCTCGAATCGCTGCGATCCTTGTAAAACTTTCACTTCCCATCTCCAACTTGACATCTTCCAGTCGATAGTATTCATTCTTGCCTTCACAGAACCTTTGCTCTCCCCAACTTCCAAGAATCGATTGGTTATTGGCCATGAAGGATTTGGTGTCGTAGAGGGCACAGGCAATGCCCATCATCAAGGTGGACATGGCTTTTTTGATACAACAAATGGAGAGATGGTGGGTGGGGGCGATCTGGAAATGAGGAATGGGTTTTTGGGCTTTTGGGCTTCAAGCTTTAGTCTTCAGGCTTTAAGCTTCAAGGCTTCAAGGCTTCAAGGCTTCAAGGCTTCAAGGCTTCAAGGCTTCCAGGCTTCCAAGGCTTCAAGGCTTCAAGTCTTCAAGGCATCAAGGCTTCAAGGCTTCAAACTTCACTCTTCAGTCCTCAAGCTCTACCCTTCAGGCCCAAAGATTCAGGCTTCAAGCCTCAAGCCACAAGCTTCAATCCCCAAACTTCAAGCCCCTGACCCACCGTATAAGTCGTATCAAAATCAACGAACGGCGTTATCAGCTGCTCCTCTATCAGTCCATCCCTGACCAAATTATCAAATCTTGTATTCGCCCTTCCAGCTTGCCAGAGCCAATAGAAAAAGAGTAACATTGAGGCATTTAGGGTGCAGAAAAGGTAGAATTGCTTTGAGAAAGACATATCCGATTTGAATACACTTTATGGGATCTTTATAAAGCGAACGGCGCCACTCCCAAAACGTTTCAAAGGATCTTGATCAGGGATAGATATGGCTTAGCTTATCAGATTCAAACATTCATTTATTCAAAACCTCTTCTCAACATTCAACTTATAACTCTCTGCCCGCATTGTTATCCCATAATCCTTATCAGTAGACGGATTCTTATCATGAAGGTCAATCCGGAACTGATTGAAAACATTGGAAAAGAACAAGAAGAGCTCCATTTTAGCCAATCCTTCCCCTAGACATTGCCTCTTTCCAATTGAAAATGGGCAGAGTTCCTCGACCTTCTTCAACTTCCCACTTGCATCTAGGAACCTTGTCGGGTCGAATTTCTCGGGTTCCGGGAAGATATTCTCATCATACATCACTAAAGAGATCATCGGAACAGTTACAGTACCCTTGGGTACAGTATAGCCACCAATGGTTACTGTATCTCCAGTGACATGGGGTCCGTTGATAGGGATAAGGTTGGCGAGCCGTTGGACTTCCTGGAATACAAGGTTTTTAAAAAATCCCACTACTTCCTAATCAAACTAACATTGATAGTAGCATTCACATAGTTCAACTCTGTCTTATCACTCATAGTGATAAGCCTATCACTTCCAATCACTGCATCCAACTCCTCATAGACCTTTTTCTTGACTTCCGGATTCAGCGCCACGTACAACACTGACCAGTACAAAGTATTGGAGGTAGTTTCCATTCCAGCAATCCACAAGTCTAGGCAGACATTCAAGAGTTGGATTGACCTGAAAATGATTACTGTAGCTTCAAAAGTGATAGGGAAACTTACGTAAATCCACCCTGATCCGGTTCATGTTCATGTTTCTTCATCTCCTTAAGGTAAGCCTCCACATAATCCGAATAGTCCTCATTGTCATAGTTCATCGTCTTCTTTTTCTCATTGATTTGCTTTTGGAATAGGATTTGCAAGTTGCCCATGTTGGTGTGGAAGACTGAAATGTTAGGGATTGTTATGAAAGGTGTTATCTTCTCAAAATTTCATCTCGCATTCTAAATTTCAAATTTGGCGCGCTCGATCTCTCGCAGCGAGAACTACTGTAAGATTTGCATACTGTAAAACCTCTATTAGAATAGCACCCAATAGTTTGACTTTGAGCTTTTCTATCTCAAAAACTACGAGAGTTATCAAAAAGTTGTCAACTGCAAAGTTGTAGTTCTAATCTTCGTCTACAATTTTGCAGTTGACAACTTTTTGATAACTCTTTTAGTTTTTGAGATAGTGAAGCTCAAAGATAAACTATTGGGTGCCCTTCTAATAGAGGTTTTACGGTATCCAGTGTCTCTGTCTGTTTTTGTCAGAAATTGCAAAAAATGCATTAATTCATTCAAAAACAGTCAAAAAAATAGCCAAAAAAATGCACGTCTTACTGTAGTTTTCACTGCGCTCCAATTTGAAATTTTGAATGTAGCTTACTTTTGCGAAGACCACTGAAGTACGGCAAGTATCCGAGCCATGGATACATGAAAAGTAGTACTCCAAATGCATTGGATCGAGCCGAGAAGTGGGCATTCAAGCTTTCTTTCAAACTAATGAATTCTTGAATATTGGTCTGAAAATCTGTATTCACAATCATCGGGTTACTGTACCCCACCTCATCATACCGATATCCGAACAACATCGTATTGATAATGGACCCAACCGCCGCGTCAAAGTTCGTTTGCAAATCTTGAACCTTCCCGCCATTCTTCACTTGCTCAACCATAGCCCTAACTTCTGTCAGAACCCTATCCTCCATCAGGTTCTTTCCCAACCCGAAATTCCGCAATACATGAAGTGCAAATCGTCTTTGAGACTGCCAAAGTGAGCCAGTGGCTTCAAGGATTCCATAGAGACCACCTGGAAAAAAGGTTGGGCTACTGTATTGTTGCAGTCTCGCGGCGAGTCACTTGGTGGGTCTCGCCACGAAAATGGTGAACTACGGCTTCTAGACAAGGTTTTGACACTTTCTATGATGAAAATGGAAAAATTCAGTCATTTCCAACCAAATTCCAGCAGTTTCCCAAAAACACCTCATTTTCTCGAATCATCGGTGAAAACTGCTGGAATTTGGTTGGAAATGACTGAATTCTTACCCATTTTCATTAGAAAAAGTGGAAAAACCTTGTCTAGAAGCCATATTTCAAACCATTTTCGTGGCGAGACCCATCCTAGTCATTCCACTCACTCCTCAACTCCACATTCATCGGAACCGTCGGCCTTTCCGCGTAGTTCCCGCCGTCCTTGATAAACGTTTCCTTGATAATCTCCCAATCAGTGACCATTATCAGTGGCATGCTGCCCTCCCAAAAAGTGAACACCGGGCCGTACTTTTCCTTGAGATCTTTCCAAAGCGCGTATCCCGGACGGAGTTTGTTAGTCATCAAGTTCACATTTCCGATCAACGGATAAGGAAGGGGACCTAAAGTAGGTCAAGTTCTCGAAATCTTGATCTCAAAAGCTCTCTTGGTACCTGGTGGTAGATGTCTTCGTGACCAGTAGAAGTGATAAATTGCGAATAGAGAGGTTAGGAAGACGAATAGAATCAAGAACATTTTCAAAAAAAACGAGGAAGGAGGAGAAGAAGGGAGGGGTATTTATACAAACTGTGGATGATCAACTTGGCTACAACTGACTAGAAAGTTTGCTTGGCTAGACTTGGTGTCAAGGGTAATTGGATTAGATGGGAAGGCAGAAATCACAAAAATCAAGAGAACAGGCTGAAGGGGTGTTCTGCGCGTTTAGGCTTTTAGGCTTTCGGGCTTGCAGGCTTTCGGGCTTGCAGGCTTTCGGGCTTGCAGGCTTCCAGGCTTCCAGGCTTCCAGGCTT